>CM053622.1:632470715-632503787 GCA_028646595.1 Phalanger gymnotis | reverse complement strand
GACAGAAGGGAGGGCTGACTGGGGAACAGGGCAACCAGAATATATGCCATCTTGGAGTGGGGGGGAGGGTAGAAATGGGGAGAAAATTTGTAATTCAAACTCTTGTGAAAATCAATGCAGAAAACTAAATATATTAAATTTTTTAAAAAAAGAGCTGCTATAATTTCTTTTTTTACATGTGGGTCCTTTTCCCATTTTTGTGATCTCTTTGGGATACAGCCCTAGAAATGATATTGCTCGGTCAAAGAGTATTCACGTTTTAAGAAAATAACTCTTTAAAAAAAAATTAGAATTGGTAAAGTAGAAGCCAATGACTCCACGAGACACCAAGAAATGAACAACAAAACAAAGTAAAAAAATTTGAAAAAAAAATAGAAGAAAATGTGAAGTATCTCATAGGAAAAACAACTGACCTGAAAAATTTATCAAGGAGATGTAATTTAAAACTAAAAGTCATGATCAAAACAAACAGCTCAGACATTGTACTTCAAAAAAAATTACTAAGGAAAATTACCCAAATATCTTAGGACCAAAGGGCAAAGTAGAAATGGAAAGAATACACCAATCATCTCCTTAAAGAGATCCAAAATGAACACTTCCAGGAATATCATAGTCAAAAAATACAAACACATGTGCATGTGAGCGCATGCGGGCACACGCACACGCACGCACACGCACACACACCACAGGTAAGTAGAAGAGGAAGGGGTTTAGAGAAAAGAGAGGAGATAATAAAAGGGAGGATCGATTAAGGGAGCTAGTCAGAAGTAAACCAGACTTTTGAGGAGGGGACAGGGCAAAAGAAGGAGAAATGAACTTCTACAAATATTAAAGGTGCTTTTGTGGTTATTTGGAATAGGATTTCTCTATTATTGCCTCTCAGATTTTGTTAATAGTACACGTATGCTACTGATTTTTGTGGGTTTATTTTGTAGCCTGCAACTTTGATGAACCTACTGTCTTAGTTTCTTTGCTGGTTCTCTAGGATTTTCCAAGTGACATTTTAAAAATTAAACTAAAGAAACTATCATATCATCAGCAAATAAGGATAGTTTTGTCTCCTCTTTGCCTTTCTTTATACCTTGAATAATTTTTTCTTATTGCTAGCATTTAACTGCATTACATAATAACAGGGGAGAAGGACATGCTTGCTTTACTCCTATATTTATTGAGATAGCTTCTAGTGTATCTCCAATGAATATACTGCTTGCTTTTGGTTTTAGACACTGTTTACCACATTAAAAAAGATCTCTCTAATATGTGAGGACACTCCTCAACAACACCTTCACAGAGGTGGGAGATCCATAGGTATTACACACTACCCACATTTTTGGACTTTTTTCAATGTATCAATCAGTTGTACTGACGTTCCCCCCACCGCCGCCGCCCCACCTTTTTCCTCTCCAAAAACTACTATTTGTCATATGAGGCAGCGGAGCAGTAGGGTAGGGATACATGGGATACTATAGTGATATAAGAAATAGAAAATTTTTTTTAAATAACCTATTTTAAAAAAGAATTTCCCCTTTTGCAGGTTTTTAGAATAAATAAGCATTTTTTTTTATCAAAGGCTTTTCTTGTACCTATTGAAATAACCATGTCATCTGCATATTTTCTATTTTTAATATAATTCACTTTATTATTTTCGAAATGTTGAGCCATCCTTTCTTTTCTGGTATCAATCCAATTTGGTCATAATGAATGAGTTTTTGGAGAAATTTGGTGAAGTTTTTTTGGACAAGATGGAAAATTTTTAATAAATATTGATTAAATCAATAAAATTTTAAATCAATGCTGTTGTTCAGTCATTTTAGTCACCTCTAATTCTTTGTGACCTCATCTGGGGTTTTCTTGGCAAAGATACTAGAGTGGCTTGACATTTCTTTCTCCAGCTCATTTCATACATGAGGAAACTAAGGCAAAGACTGTTTGGCTCAGGGCAAACAGGGCAAACAGACTTGTCCAGGGTCACACAGCTAGTAAATCTGAGGCCAGATTTAAACTCAGGAAGAATCTTCCTGACTTCAGGCCAGGCACTTTATCTACTGTGGCACCTAGTTGCCCTAATCAATGATATTGATCTATAATTCTCTTTTTCTTTTATACTTCCCTGGCTTAGGTATAAGCTATGTGACTCAAGACATTTGGCAAAGTTCTTTCTTTCTTACTCTTTGATAATAATTTGTGTAGTATAGGTATTAACTGTTTTTCAAAAGTCTGTTAGGATTATCCTGTAAATTCATCAGGCCTGAGACGGAATTCTGTTTTTCATCACTCACAGACACATTTTCCTCCCTTCTTTTTCATTAGTGGTTCCTTGATATCCTGTCCTGGATGGCTATCCAAAAGAACTCTCCTACCCCTAGTCCTAATCTGACACCACTATGCTGCTTTAACAGTGATTATTTGTATTTATATAATGTTTTATAAGCTTATCAGGGGAATAAAGAATGATATCTTATTACCACAAGAACCTTAAACTAGGATCAGGAAAAAGCTTCAGTTTGCCCTATCAAGGTATTGTAATCATCAGAATATCTAAAGTTTAAGTGATTACCTGTTACAGATTCAAACTCCTTTGTTTGGTACTAAAAGCCCTTTGTAACCATACTTCAACCTACCTTTCCAAGCTTATTATATATTACATTATTATGTTTCATTCCACAGTCAAATAGTGTCTCAGTCAGCAAATGCTTAACTTGCTTGCCAAGTAGAGAGATATGATGGCCAAAGGCAAGATCAATTATATAAACTCATTTGTAAAATCTTAAGTTGAAGGATGATAGATGACTATGAGTAGTATTGCCTCATAAAGCAGAGAGAAGAGGAGGATAAAATCATTTTAAGGGAAGCTGGCAAGAGATCCAACTAAGCAAAGTCATCCTGAGGACACATGAAGATGAAAATGGATGGAGGAAACAAACAGAAGAAAAACAGAAAAGATTTGCAAAGATTTTTATAACAAATTGTTATTACCACCAAGGACATTAGAACCACCATATTTGTACCCTCAAGTCCTACTGCAGTACTGGGTATGCTTATAGAGGAGGTAGAAAGGGTACTAAAGGGAAGAGGAGAACAATAGTTAGATTGGACTACATGTAAACAGAAGAAATTCACAATGGAAGTGACATTGTAAGGGCCTTAAAGGATCGCTTAACAAGGCATTTGAAGAAATTAGGTAAAAACAGCTCGGTGGTTAACAGTGGAAAATATCAATATCTACTAAACCATATGTTTACCTTCCCTACCTTACATGAATCAAGGAAATTATTAATAGAGAACGGGTAGGCTTTTGCAAGCTACATTCTTTACCCTTCCAAAATTAAGTGAAAGACACAGAAAAGATAAGATTCTACCATGCTTATTGTTCATAGATTCAGAAGGCCAAAATGCTGCCTTGAAGGCTCTCTTCCAACAAGGTTTCTGTTATCCATAAACCAAAAATAAACAAACAAAAAAAAACAACAAAAAAACCCATTAAACATTCACTGAAAGATAAAACAACAAAAATAAACCCGTTCATTGAACTCTGATCCTAAACATTAGGAGAGGCATATAGCAGGAAGATACATGTTCACCAATGCTGTTCACTTCTATGATGGAGGAGAGCCAACACAGACTTTTAGCTAAAGAACCTTTCTTGTGAATGGTGAGGAACTCTAGATGATTCTGTAAGCAGATGACTTTATGCTGGTTGCATCAAGCCCTACAACAGTACAGAATGTTCTAGAAGGGATCTGTGACCACTTAAAAGAGTTTATCTTGACCATCCACACTGGAAAAAACAAATGGATGAAAAGTATCTAATGTTCAGATTATGACATAGTTATTGTAAGTGTATAGATCCCATATATCCATACAAACACCTGTGGCAGACAGTCTAAATGGATGAAATGGGCTGAGAACTGATTAGGAGGAGTGGGCTTAGTTACCTCCAGGAAATAGAGGGTTCCTCCTCCACAGAAGTTTCAAGGAAAGGCTGAATGACTCTCTGTCTGGTACATAATAGTATGGTATGATGGAAAGAACACTAGACCAAGTGTCAGAAAGATCTAGGCTTGCATCCTACCTTTAATATTTACGAGCTGGACACATCATTTAACCTTTCTTAAACTATAAAATGGGGATAATAAGAGCATCTTAATACTGGGTCATTTGGATTAAAAATATATAAAACATTTTGTAAATCTTAAAGTACCACAGAAATGTGAGCTATTATTAATGGGCATTCCTTTTTAGGCATAAGATGGTTTGGATGGCTGCCTGGAGGCTCTCATAGCTCTGAAATTTTAGAATTCTGCAGCTAAGTGGTGCAGTAAATAGAGTACCAGGAAAGACTTGAGTTCAAATCCAGCCTTAGACACTTAGTAGCTGTGTAACTCTAGGCAAATCCCTTAACCTCTGTTTCCCTCAGCATCCTCATCTATAAATAGAGATAAGAACACCTACCTTCCAGGGCTGTTGTGAGAAGCGAATGAGATAATAACTATAAAGTACTTAGCATAGTGCCTCGTACATGGTAAGTTCTATATAAATGTAAGCTATCATTATTATTATTATATTTTGAATTAAGTAGAAGGTATTAAGAAAAGAGATATCACACAGCAAAGGAAAATTGTTTTGAAAACATTTTGCAAAGATTATCGCACTATTAGTAAAAAATTTTCCTGAACACTTGGACTGTTTGAACCAATACCTTTTAGGTGAATATCTCAACACAACATACTCCCCTTTAACTGAAATTTAAGCAATCTATCTAAGTAAATGGAAAGGCCACCCGGGGTGTGACTGCTGCCTCTGATGCTTCCTAGCTTTGTGATCCTGGGAAAGTCTTCTAATCTCCTTGAGCTCTGATTTCCTCATCTATAAAATGGGGACAATAATACTTAAAATACCTAACAGGATTGCTGTGAGTATCCAAAGAGATGATAATTTATATGAAGCATTTCACAAACCTTAAAGCACAAAATAAATGTCAGTGATAATGACAGTGGTGATAATCCTCATTGGAATCTCCTTTTCTTTTTTGATGGGTCCAGAAAGAACTGGAACGAGTTGCTATTCTACTATTATTCTTTTATATTGAATGTTCTACCTGGTATTTTACAGGTAGGGAAAAATACTGCTTTTTTGCAGAAAAAAATTAGTTTGTAAACTCATCCTCTGCAGGTGCACTGAGAGCATCTTCTTACAACCCAAGTAGCAGACCAGATAAAAGAGTTATAATTTTCCTCTTTTCTGTTAGATCTATGTTTTGAAAGCTTTTTATTCCAGTATCTTGGCAATTGTGAATATTTCAGCTAGTGATATCTATTAAGAACATCGTTCTTAAATCTTTTAGATCAATGTTAAAACTAGGAGATTGTGGGCAACAATTCAATTTGTCATAATGCTCCAGTTGCAGCACAATTTATTAATTTTTCTAGGCTATTTTAAGGTTATATTTGTAGTACAGGGAATTGTTATCTGTCAGTCCATGGAAGCATAGCTAGCTTTTGATGTATAATTATAACCACCAGATTTTCAGTAGGTGCTAAAATTTTAAAGCCTGCCATAATGTATTACAGTTTCTACCATTTCCTTACATATTCCAAATTGACTATTAAGTCTTCAAGTTTTTTTTAAGAATAATCCTTCCATAATTTGTGGTAGCAAAGACCTACTCTTGAAATGTCATCAAAAACCCCATTTCCACAAACAAATCTCCATAACTCAAACATCTGTTCAATGCTCTGAGTCCATGTGGATGTTGGCCAGGGCAGACTTTGGATTCCACTCTTGGATCTTAGACATTTCAAAGACTCCATCTAGAAATAAAATACTTTCAATTACGCTTGAGAAATTCAGTATCATATACCTGTTATCAGCCTTTACTACTGCTTGGTGAAATGATGTCTGCTTTTGGCGAAAGTATTTCTGTAAGTATATAACATGTTCTGAGAACATAAATCAATCTTCTTCCTCTCTTTTGGTGAGAAAGTGCTCATCTTTCACCCTGCTTTAGGGTGATATGCCCTAGATTTTGGTAATATCGTACAGATCCTTGTTAGTATACTTTCCAAATGCGTCATGATACTTTTTACCATTCCAGAAATATATACATTAAGACTAATGTTGTGTAGGTGTTAATTGTTTTACATATGTTCTTCCCATTGAACCCTGACTTCAGGATGCCGGTAAGTCTCTTAACACATTCAGGCATAGCAGTCTTTATGGAGCATCCTCGATGTATCTTATTGCCAGTTTTGTCTATTGGTTCAATTTTACTTTTGTACTCACGCTCAAAACCTTCAGTCTCTTATCTTTTTCTTTGTGCAAGTTAAGAATTTCCAAATAACAGTGTGGCATCACTGGAGAAAGATTCCATAAGCTGAAGGAGTATTTAACATGTGCACATGTGTGCGTGTGTAAGAGGTCAGTGAAGCCATATATAGTTTGATGTTCATCCACGGCCATCTCCAGTCACCCTGATCTATATCTTGCCACTGGACCTAGATGGCTCCAGAGAATAAAGTGATTCTTTGCACAGCCCTCACTCACTTAAATCCAATTTGCCTGCAAGTCACAGCATCACCTTCCTGATGTCATGGTCCTCTTCAGGAACAAATAACAAACAACAACAACTTGATGTTACCCATGGACAGCAAATGATTATTATTATCTAAGAAACCAGAAAATTCTGCGTTTAGGAGAAAAAGTGAAATGTCTAACAAGATGATATAAAGGAGTTAATTAAAAAACCAAAACCTGGCAGGCAAATCCAGAGAATAATGACAGATTTGTACATGAAGCTGGTTGATTCATTCTCCCTACTTTACAGTCACATCACATAGGTAATAGGGTCAATGCAGATTCTGTTCAATTTTTTATATTTTCTACATCTATAATATCATAAAATGACAAGATTTAGGCACTGCACAATCCACATACCTTCAACATCATCAAAGAAAGATTATATTTACTGGATGCTGGGAGAGCAAGGGAAACCAGGACATACTGTATTTGCCTGTTGCTTTTTGAATAAGCAGTTGCAGTAGCTATTGTAGGTGACAGTTCTCCCTGTTATCAGGCATCCTAGCTAGCAGTAACCTGGTTGTCTGCCACAGTCGGTGTTAGCAGTTTTTCATATCTAAGTCAGCTTGCCTACTAGGAAATATGTAAGTTGCCACTACACTGGAAGTTACCTGGCCTGGTGATAAGAATCAGTTCTGGCCCTTTTTCTCCCTTCCTTCCTGCCTCTCCTCTTCTCTTTTCCCCTTCCCCTCCCTTTGCCCCCCATCCCAATCCTTCCCTTCCTCTGTTCTCCTTCCTCCCTTCCCCGGCCTAAATGATGCTGTGTTGGAGATGGCCAAGGAGGCCACAGAGCCCTCTGAGGCCTACATCACAGGGCTGTGCCAGGACATTTGGATTGCTCCAAAATGGCCATGCAGCGAAGACTATAAACTTCTGGAAAACATGAACAAACTGACTAGCTTGAAGTATCTAGAATGAAAAACACTGCAGTAAACATGAATAGAAACCTAAAGGGCTCAAACCAGAAGCACTTCAGCCTTATCTGGATCAGATCGCTTTAACTGAGGAGCAAGTAGCAGCTCTGGAGCAGGCAACCTACAAGCTGGATGCATATTCAAAGAAACTAGAAGCAAAGTACAAGAAGTTAGAAACGTGATGAAAGAATTCTTTAGCACAAAGATTTTAACTACAAGAATGTTTCATAAGAGCTGAAATAGGTAGGATGGAACTTATTACTATGCTTCTATTCCTAAAAAGAAGTGTTGTTGTTAATCCAAGTAGAATCTCAGCCCCTACCTTTGGTTGGATGTATAACTTTGGCCACCTCTTGATGTTTTCCTAAACCTATACCCCCTGGAACTTCATCTTATTGGTGCTTCATTGTGGACCGAGGTTCAGAAATCAGATCAACTTCTATCTAGAGCAGACGCAGATGAGAGGCTCTTGTCTCCCTGACTCTTCCCCCTCCCCAAGGGCTCCACCTTCAACTCTGCTCTGAACATGCCCTCCACGCCCTTCATAACCTGAACTAAAATAGTAAAAGCCAACTTATGACAAAAAAAAATCAGTTCTGGTCGCATATTCTATGTTCTAGCCAAATCAGCCTTCTTGCTGTTTCCTGTATGTGAAATTCCATCTTCATGCTTACACAAACTGTCCTGTTTCTGGAAATCACTATATCCTCACCTCCAGCTCAAAGAACCCTGACTTTATGCTGAAGCTCAATTCAAGTGCAACTTCTCACTGGAAGCCTATCCTAACTCCACCCCCACTCCCATACAACTGCCCTCCACCTGAAAATTATATTCAATTTTTGATGTAAATGTTGTTTCCTTCAACAGGCTCCTTGAGGGCAGAGACTTTTTCATTTTTGTCTTTGTTCACTGAGAACTTAAACAGTGCCTGGCAGGTGTTTCATAAATACTTGACGAACTGAACCAAATTGATTCCAATGACAATTACCCTTTTTGCTATTTCCAACAGAAATGTGCTTCCCTTCCCCAGAAGGTGCCACAGATCTATATTTACCCATGTACATACTGACGTTTTGTTGCTACCGTTTGTTCCTTGCTTGCTGTCCTCCACAGAATGGAACTTAGTCCTGACTGAGGCATCACCCTGTTCTCTATTACCCATAGTTCCACTATATTCACTAAATTTCCAAAATCATTTCAATAGAATGTAAGCTCCCTGCTGGCAGGGACTGCTTTTGATTTATCCTGATATCTCACAGTGACTGGCACATAGTAGGCACTAAAATGCTTGCTGAATTTAACTGATTTCTATTCATAGCGATAGTCTATTCTATGACTAGATATAAACATATAACACATATAACTATGCTTTACTTTGCTTTATCTTCTAGTTGGATATAGGCTGATGATTATAACTCTCTTCGAATTACCACTGGGGCTCTTGCCAGCAACATGAATAATATACTTACTAATTACAACTGGTTTTGCCAGAGCTCATCAGAACCTCTTTGACCTTTCCCCTCATCTATCTGTGAAGCTGATGGTCCCTAAATCTTCTCCAAACTTGCAAAGCTCTACCTTGAAGTCCACGTGGGTTCTGCTCACCATTCTTCGTGCATCATTAGTGCATCCTTCTTCCTCTTATCTTTGCTAGGTCTTAGACCTCACTCCCACCCCACAAATTTCTTCCCAATATTGACATATTGGCTGGGAAATAAACTGAGTTCGCATGCTTGGAAAGCAGTTGCACTTAACCCTATGCCACACTAAGCGCATGGAATACTCTAGCAATAGCTGGCATAATCTCAATTTTAAGTATGTTTTATTCTAAATATTATTTCACTTTATTCTAATTATTTGAAGCCAGAGTCTCGAAAAAAGTCTTTAAAGCTTAATATATTTATGGAAAGTTTCATTGATAGAAGTGGTGTGGACATTTTCTAAAATCCCTGTGGCTGAGCAAGGTGTTTTGTGCACAATTTGATCCGACAAACATTTATTAAGTGATTTTTATGTAGCAAGCTCTCTATTAGGCCATCTGGTTGCATCTTCTGCAAAGACACAAAGAAGCTCACAATCAAATGTGACAGTGCGACAACAAAGAAGCAAGGATGACAATATAGAATACGAGGCGGACAAAGAAGAGAGCCATACAAAGTACTTTATGAAAATTTGAGGAGGGAGAGAAAGATCACCTTCAGTTGAGGGGAGAGGGCAGTCAGGAAAGTCTCATAGAAGTCTGTTGTTATTCAGTTGTATTCAACTCTTCATGACCCCATTTGGGGTTTTCTTGGCAAAGATACTGGAGAGGTTTGCCATTTCCTTCTCCAGCTCATTTTACGGATGAGGAAACTGGGGCAAACAGGGTTAAGGGACTTGCCCTGGGTCACACAGCTAGAAGCATCTGAAGCTGGACTGGAACTCTGGTCTTCCTCACTCTAGGCACAGTGCTCTATCCATTGCACCACTTAGCTGCCCATTTTTCAAAGAAAAGGGGCACCTAAACTGAGCCAAGAAGAGCTTCAACAAATAGAAAAATGGAGCAAATACATGCCAGGCATAGAGAGATGGACTTTAGGACTCCACGGAGCTAGAGAGAACAGAATGAGACTAGGGTTGTCAGTCTAGTTTGGCTGGAAAACAGCATTTAAAAAAAAAAGAGGAACTATGTGAAATGAGGCTGGAAAAGTAGGTGAATCAGATTGCAGATGGCCTTAAAGGACAAGCCACTTTATAGTAGAGATATTAGAGAGATGGGGAGCTTGGTGGCGCAGTGCACAGAGTGCTGGGCCTGGAGTCAGGAAGACTCATCTTCCTGAGTTCGAATCTTGCCTCAGACACTAGCAGTGTGACCCTGGTCAAGTCATTTAACCCTGTTTGCCTCAGTTTCCTCATCTGTAAAATAAGCTGGAGAAGGAAATGGCAAACCTCTTCAGTATCTTTGCCAAGAAAACTCCAAATCGGGTCACAAAAGGTTGGATGTGACTAAGAACAAATGAACAACAATTAGGGAGCTATTAAAGATTTTTGAGTAAGGAAGCAATGATGACAGACCTATACATTTTGAAGATTATTTTGGCTGAATGGGAAGGATGGAATAGAGAGGAGAGAGAGAGATTAGAAGCAAGTTCTTATTTATTTGTTAAATTGAACTGCAACTTTTAGTTAATTAGAGCACTTCATTTTCCAACTATTCACCATAAAAAGGAGGTCACTGTAAATCATGCTTAAGTTGATAAGAAGCATTATCATGACACAGGCAAGTTATACATTTGTTTACAGAAAGGGTTTGGCATTACTTTTAGCCTAAACACAGCAGAAATTTAATTGGAATAGTAAACAGTACAGGTTCCCTCTAGATAATCCTGTGTTTTGATGTTTTAGAAAGGCTAAAAACACTGCTGTATGCATGGCTTGAAGGAGATGAGGGGAGATGCCCCCACTCCAACCCTTTGCCAAAGGGGGGAGGCCCAAAAGTATTGTACGTTGTATATATCTGCAGACTTTTTCAATGTATTGCTCAATTGTGCTGATTTTTTTTCCTCTTCTTGTTTTTGTCTTAAAAAATACTATTATCCCGGATGGTTCTCTGCAAGGGGAAGAGAGAAAGATGCTGGAGGAAATTATGGTAATATTAAAAAAACAAAAAATAATAAAAACTTATTTAAAAAAAAACTAAAAAACTGCTCTGCTCAGTGCTCACACTAGTTAGTATTTGTTTATTTTAATAAGTAGATGCAAACTACAGATACCTAGTGTAAACCACCTGGACCAAACAACACTGTCCTTCCCATACTCTCTATTAAGTTTAAAAATAGGTTCTTGTCTAGATTTACTTTTCAACAAATGTCAAGGAGAGGTCTGACAACTGTATCAGGTGACTAGTAAATTAAATATCAATGTTATAAAATATTCATGTCAGAGAGCAAGAAGTTTACTGGTTTCAACAGATGACCAGGTTTCAAGAATCCTAAGTCCTCTAAAGTTCTAATAATTTGATTAACATTTGGCCTGAAGATTCTGTATGTAGTGTTACAAGATCATTAAATATATTCTAAATCAAAGCAAGATGTCTTATAACTTGCAATGTGACTGCAGGTAAGCCTTTGTCTCAGTCTGCTCATCTGCAAAACTAGAACAATAAATCTCCAAATATGTTGCAATTAAGAGTAGTAAAGTATTTTAAACTTGCATCCACCTGGGCTTACCTATAACAGGAATCCGTACAACAAATACATTTGTTGGTGGTGGTGTTGTTCAGTCGTTTCAGTCCCGTTTGACTCTTTATGCCCCTATTTGGAGTTTTCTTGGCAAAGATACTGGAGTACTTTGCCATTTTCTTCCCTGGCTCATTTTACAGATGAGGACCTGAGGTAAACGGGGTTAAGTGACTTGACCAGGGTCACACTGCTACTAAGTGTCTGAGGCCACATTTGAACTCAGGTTTTCCTGATTCCAGACCCAGTGGTCTCTTCATTGTGCCACCTACCTGCCCTTCTAATACATTTATTTAACTTTGATTATATCAACTACTTCTCCTTTTCATTTTTATCTTGTCCACTTATACTCCTACAAACTTTGTTTGGATCTCTAATAAATAGGAGCAGTTAGGTGGCAAAATGGATAGAGAACAAACTTGGAATCAGGAAGACCTGAGTTCAAATTCTGCCTGAGGCACTTACTAGCTATGTATCCCTAGCAAGTAATTTAACCTTCATCTATCTCAGTTTCCTCAACTGTAAAAATGAGGATAATAATAGCCCTTACCTCACAGGGATCAAATGAGTTAACATATAGAAAGCACTCAGCAAAACCTTAAAGTACATTGTTGTTTAGACATACAGTTGTGTCTGGCATCATAGCATACCAGATCCCTTTATTCTCCATCTCCCAAAGTCTGTCCAAGTTCATGTTTGCTGTTTCTATGACACTATGTATCCATCTCATCCTCTACCGCCTCCTTTTCCTTTTGTCTTCACTCTTTCCCAACAAGAGAGTGTTTTCCAATGAGTACCGTCTCCTCATAACGTATCCAAAGTATTTAAGCTTCAGTTTCAGTATTTGATCTTCCAGCGCAGAGATTGAATTAATTTCCTTAAGGACTGACTTTATTTGATCTCTGTGCTGTCCAAGGGATTCTCAACAGTCTTCTCCAGCATCACAGTTTGAAAGCACAGATTCTGTAGCATTCAGCTGTCCTTATACGCAGTCCAACTTTCATGGCCATACATTTCTATGTGAAAAAACAGCTTTGACTATGTGGACCTTTGCCAGTAAGGTGGTATCTTTGCTTTTTGGGCTGCTGTCCAGATTTGCCATAGCTTTCCCTCCAAGGAACAATTTTTTTTTTTAAATTTCATGGCTACAGTTGCCATCTGCAGTGATCTTTAATCCCCCAAATCTGACACTGCTTCCATTTCTTCTTCCTCTACTTGCCAGGAAGTGATGGGACCAATTGCCAAGATCTTAGTTTTTTTTTTTTTTATGTTAAAGTTCAAGTAATTTTTTGTACTCTTCTCTTTCGCCCTCATCAAGAGACTTAATTCCTTTTCACTTTCTATTATCAGAGGGTTATCATCTACGTATCTGAGATAGTTGATATTTCTCCTGGCAACCTTAATTCTGGCTTTTGGTTCATCCAGCCTGTCATTTCACATGATATACTCTGCATATAAGTGAAATAAATAAGGTAACAGTATATAGCCTTCCTATACTCCTTTCCCAATCTTAAACCAATCAGTTGGTTCTAACTGTTGCTTCTTGGTAAGATAATTTGGTACTCCCATCTTTTTGAAGACTTGTCTCATTTTGTTGTGATTCGCAGAGTCAAAGGCTTTAGTATGAATAAAGCAAAACTAGATATTTTTCAAAAACTCCTTTGCTTTCTCCATAATCCAGTTTATGGATGGAGCACAAACATGGAATCAGCAATCTGGTCTCTAGTTCCTCTAGTTCTTTGAAAGTCAGCCTGCTCTTCTGACATTTTTTGGTTCACATATTGCTAAAGCCTAGCTTGCAGAATCTTAAGCATAGCCTTGCTAGTGTGTGAAATGAGCACAATTGTTTGGTAATCTGAACATTCCTTGGCATTGTCCTTCTTTATGATTGGGACATAAATTGATCTTTTCCAATCCAGTGGCTACCACTGATTTTTCCATATTTGCTGGCCTACTGAATGCATCACTTTAGGTACTATGTAAATGTATTTATTATTATCTGTAATGCCTATTTTCTTAGGATGTACATTCCCTTAGTTACAAGTTCCACACCTATTAATGACCCATATGGATAAATAGATATGTTCTATTGTGGTTGTGTTGTGGCAAAAGAGCTGGATTTGAAGTGAGGGAAGAGGGCATCCACAGTGGGAGACCATGGCAGTGAAGGGTACGTATTATTAGCAAGGCAATAAACATAAAAGATGATAATTGTCATTACAGGGCGGAAGATCTATTCCCAGAACACCTAACTGGAGTTTCAAAAGAAAATTCCATATAGAAACAAGTGGCAGCTAGATTCCACAGTATTAGTTCAAAAATATTATTGAGTAAATAGGCTCTGGGGATCTGACCACCTTATCAGAATAATTTTTATACAAAAACATAGTTCAAGTTTCAAACAACTGACTGACAAATGAATTTTTATAACAACAACCAATAGTTAATTTGGAATTGTCTGTAATTAACAGTAGGTGAAGAAGGGTGCTGGATATGGAGTCAGAAAGACCCAAGTTGAAATTCTACCTCAATCACTTACTAGCTCTACAACCCTGGGAAAGTCATCCAAGTCATTCTTTCAGACTCAGTTTCTTCATCTATAAGATGGGGGATAATAAGGGCATCGACCTCACTGGATTAATGTGGGGATCAAATGAGATAATATATAGAAAGTGCTTAGCAAACCCCAAAATGCTATCTCTCTAAGTGCTAGACCTTTAGCCAGGAAGACCTGAGTTCAAATCAAGACTCACAGTTTACTAGCTGTGTGATCTTGGGCCAATTACAAACAGAACAGAACAAAACTAAGTAATAATCTTCTATCTGCCTCAGTTTCCTCATCTGTAAGATGGGGAAAATGATAGCACCTACCTCTCAGGATGTTTGTGAGGATCAAATGAGATATTTCTACTGCACTTTGCAAATCTTGAAGCACTGTAATGGCTCATCAACTATTATTTTTACTATAAATTCTAGCTATTGTTATTACAAATGCTAATTATTACTAGTATTATTGGCATTACTAATTTTATACAGAGCTTTTCTCTAAAATCTGATATTTTAGTTTACAGAAAGCCATTTAGCATTAAAATAGAATTACCTTCTAATTTTTTTTTTTGGTCACTATTCCTGTTTTAGGCTAGTTTTTTAACTAGAGTGTAAACTCTATTTAAGGGCAAGGATAGTGTCTTATTTTTCTCTTGTACCCTTTACCGCACTTCAGCTTAGGGTTGAGCATACTATGTTGTTCAGTTGTTTCAGTCATGACCTACTCTTTGTGAATTTGGAATTTTGGAATTTGGAATTTAGAATTTTCTTGGCAAACATACTGGAGTGGTTTGCCATTTCCTTCTTCAGCTCATTTTGCAGATGAGGAACTAAGGTAAACAGGGTTAAATGATTTGCCCAGGGTCACAGAACCAGTAAGTGTCTGAGGCCAGATTTCAACTCAGGTATTCCTGACTTCAGGCCTGGAGCTACATTGTATCATGCTACCTAGATGGCCAATTATGTGCACATTATAGACATGTAGCAAATATTTGTTAACGAATTATATGTTGAATTCCAACCTTCATAAAACTAAAATTCAAGGAATTGGTCAAATATAGATATAAAAATTAGTTATAAGAGAATAAAAACTGAGAAGGGCCCTGTAGAATGAGCACAATTTCACTTCTACCATTATCAAGTACAATTTGCTGTTGTTTTAATTTGTATTTCTCATTATTATTGATCTGGAACATTCATGTAGTTTTTCATAGCTTATATTTCTTCTCTTGAAAACCATGTGCTTATATTGGAAATGGCTCTGGGTCTTGTATATTTGAATAAAATCCCTACCTACCTTGGTTTATCTGACCTTTATCAGAGATAACTGATATGAAGATATTTTTCCCCAACTGATAGCTTCTTTTCTCATTCTTGCCTTACTGATTCTGTTTATCCCAAAACGTAATTTTATGCAATTAAAATCATCTTTTATATTTTACGATCAACTCTATCCCCCAACATTAATCTGAATGGTACCTCCATCTAATGGTACCTCCTTTTTATTTTATTTTTTTACAATATGATCTTTTACATTAAATAAGAATTTACATTTGTCCCTTTGGAGCTTATCTCTGGTGTACAGTATCAGACAAAACCCAAGTTCTACCAAACAGTTTTCCAGTTTCCCTAGCAGCTCTTATCAACAGGGAGTCTTTGCCCTTGTAGTTTGTGTTCCTGGCTTTATATAACATGAGGTTACTATGTTTGGTTGCTTCTTGACCTTGTTTACCTGTCTGTTCTGATGATCAACTTTTCCATTTTTTTAACCAGAACCAAACAGTTTCATGATTGCTGTTTTATAATATATGAGGTCTGGTAATACTAGACTTTCCATCATTCCTATACCTAAAAAAAATTGTTTCCCCTGATAGTCTTGATCTTTTTTTTCCCTTAATGTGTTTTGTGATTATTTCTCTAGTTCTACAAAGGAACCTCTTGGCAGTTTGATTGGTACAGTACTAAATCTTTTCATATTAATTTTCCTAAAACACTACTTTCACAAAGTCATTCCTTAGCCCTGTAAAATGTCCATAGATTTCTACTGTCTACTAGATAAAGTCCAAGCATCCTGCAAGGTCCTTCACAATCAGTGTCCATGAGGTTCTTCATAATCTACCTTTCCAAGCTTCATTTGTACAACTCCATGAGGTGAACTCTCTGCTCCAGCCAAGTTGGTCTATTTCCCTCTCTGTCCCCTAAGAAGAAACCTTGTATGTTTCTGATTCTAATGCTGTTCTTCAAGGCCAGGCTCAAATCCTGCTTCCTCTGTGCAGTCTTACTCTGCTTTCACCTACAATGATGTTTGCCCTCTCTCAGCCTCTACAATACCACTGACTAGGCTCTTATACACTGCCGTACACGAGTCATTTTTTTTTTCATGTTTATGTCTCACTTTTCCAATGTGTTTTTTACTGGCAGTGACCGTGTCTTATTTATCTTTCTATCTGTTGCTGCATGTAACACAGTACCTTGTATGTTCCAGACCCTAAATATTTAGTTGTTAATTTATATAAGAAATGGTCTATTATATAATTCTTGCATATAACCTCTTTGGTGGTATATAATTTCTTTTTCTTCTCTCTCACACCTGGTATTTTAATTCAATCACCACTTTAGACCAGGAAAAAAAACTGACATTTGATCCTTATTTAGATTCCGGAATGGCCTCCTAACACAAGTGGTAGATTAATATTTAAAACTGGCACACACACAAAGGAAAACTATACTGTAGCAGCAAAGCAGGCCTCCACTGGCCTCCCTCTACAATGCTGTCACATAATGTACAAGGGCAGTCGTGGAATGATGAATCATCATTAGAAGTAACTGTGTAAGTTGCTTAAGTGGAACAAAGCTTTATGCTGTGCCTCAAAACTGTTCTAAACTGGCCATGTTTTTCTGTTGGTCTCCAATAAGGATACTAAGTAATCTTTTAATAGTAGTAGTAGGAGACTTAAATGCTTGTTTTCTAATATGGAGGTATCTACCAGGCTCTCAGAAGGAAAAAAAAAAGTCTTTCTTAGGGCAATGGAAAATAAGTAACAGGATAGTTTTCTTTCTTTCTTTCTTTCTTTTTTTTAAATAAGGGACGGATTTCAAGCTACTCTGCCTGTGATGTAAGCAATTCTCCATTGCATGTCGGATTTGGTTGGCTATGGCTAGTTTCACTGGCATTTTCCCCCCTCTTTTATTTTTGTCCTTTATTATAAGGAATGGCTCACTGTGTGTGTGGGGGGGGAGGGATAAAGTGGGAAAGGAAGGTGAAGTAACAATAACAGTTACCAAAAAAAATTTTTTAACTAAAAAAATCCAAGAAAACAAAAAAATGAGATAAGTACAAGGCAATAACCTTATTTAATTTAATATATATATATTTAAAAGTGTACAAAAAAGTTCGCAGTTTCATATGCAATCCTCTTTTTTATTTCGTTGTATATTAAAACATGCATTTGCTGATGATTAGGTATATAATAAAAATGAACGTTTTGAAAAAAAATATTTAAATGAGTGAGCCACTGTTATTGAATTGAGGAAAAATAATGGCTGGATTGTGCTTCACTAGTATGAAGGAAATGGTTTAGGAAAGGGGAGGGGAGAGCTAAATCAGCAAACAAAGAAATAGCACCCTTATGTCTGAAAGATATATGAAACAGAAAGCCAGACCTTGTAGATAAGATCTTGGACTGGGAGTCAAACACGTATAATTTGCATGAACATAACCATAGGAATTGAGCACAAAATAGTTTTCAGATTAACTTCAAATCTGATCTTGAAATAGCAGAAGATGCGCAGATGATGTTAACATTAACGGCAACAACAACCAAAACAATAGCTAACGCATATAGCACCTGCTACGTGCCAGGTAGTGCACTAAGCATTCAACAATGCTTATCTCATTTGATTTTCAGCACAATCATGGGGAGTAGGTGCTAACATTATCCCAATTTTACAGTTAAGGAAACTGAGGCAAATGTGACATGACTTACCCAGAGTCACATACCAATAAATGTTTAGGGCTGAATTTGAATCAGATCTTCCTGTCTACAGGTCAGGCACTCTTCCTACTGACCATCTAGCTGCCTTTATACCTTAAATACCTAGACATTTTAAGTAGAGGCTACTTTAGTAGTACGAGCCAAAACTACTTACTTTAATTCAAACACTGACTTCCAATCTGACCTCTTTCTTGAGTGCCAATCTTGAATTTCCAAAAACTTAATAGACTACTAGACTTATAATGTTCTTGTGCCAATTTAAACTCAACATACTTTAAACCAAATGTCTTCTAAAAACTGATTCCCCTTCCTGAATTCACTCCAGATCATAATTGATACTCATAGAAGGACAGAACTGGTCCTGTAATTTCACGAGCATAGGTAGGAAACTCCTTAGAGGAGGAATCTCCCTCTGTCAATACTTATATTTCTGTTACTTTTTAAAATTTGCAAAGATCTCGACAAACATTATTTCTCTTCGGTTTCAAACAACTCTGAGAACTAGTTAGCAGAGGTCTGATTATCCTCATTTTACAAAGATGAAACTGAGGGTCTCATCAATCCTGCACAACAGGACCAGATTTATTTTCCTAAAATACTGTTTTCATCATGGCATTTCCTATTTACAAATCTTCAGTAACTTCTGACTGCCTATAGGATAAAATGCAAGCATCATAGCCTGGTACGTAAAGTTGACCAGTTGGCCCAAATCACTCACCTCTATTTCCCATACAGATGTTCTAATCAAGTCACACTGATTCACACATACTTCTTCCAACACACTTTAGGTTTTCTCATTTTTTTTTTGCTTTGGTTCACCCCATTGCTCCCTCTTGGAATGCCCTTTTCTCTTATCCCTACCAATCCAAGTGTTCCCACAGATGAAATTCTCTTTCTCCTTTGGGGAAACAGAAAGGTACAGTAGAAATAACATTGCCTTTGGATTAAGAGGGTATTGGTTCAAATCAAGCCTTTACTACTATCTAGGAGACTTCAGACAAGTCACTTAGCCTACTAGGGTCTCAGTTTCCTAACCTGAAAAGTGAGGCAGAGCTGAACTAGATGGCCTCTGAGGTCCCCTCCAGAGATATATGTCATCCTTTGAATTCACCATCTTTATTGTTGCTTTCGGCACTCAGTATTTCCTGCTTTGTATTGCTAGACATCTATTTTAGATGTATACGATATGTCCTGAATTAAATCGTAAGTTTCCTAAGGGCTGAAACAGTATCTTTTTTTTTTTTGTATCACTTACAGTGCCTAATATAATGTTTTGTACAAAGTAGGGGTTCAGTCAATATTTACTGATATGTGTATTGGGAGGAGGGGATAAGGAGGAGCTAAAAATGGGGCTGCCTAACGGGGATGTAGGCTAATGGTCCATTAGGTAGATAAGCAACAGAAGGCCAGCACAGAGCTAACAAGGCAGGAATACCAGGATCCTCACACCCTTAAATCTGTTAAGGACACTTGAAAAGTTCCACTTTCCCAATGTTGCCCACAAGAAAATTCAGGGTTCAAAGGGCAGAATCCACAGGAACTAACTTGGTCTATATATTAATAATAATAATATATACACATAATAATACATAATAATAGCACATAATAATACATAATAATAACATATATGCAATGCTTACTATGTGCAAAGCACTATAGTAGGTATTTTATAATTATTATCTCATTTGATTCTTACAACAGCTGGGGAGGTAGGTGCTATTATTATCCCATTTTACAAATGAGGAAACGGAGGCAAACAGAGATGAAGTGATTTGCCCAAGGTCACACATTCATTGAAGACTTTTGACCTCTGTCTCTAAATGATGTTCTTTGGTCAGTCATTTTCCCAGCATTGGCTACCATCACATGAAAACAAAAAGACCACAACTAATTTTTAAAACCACTGGTAACATCAAACTTAAAAAACCACTCACCACATGTTGTGTTCGTAAACTTTGGCAGGGTCTGTTAAAATCCTTGATCCAAGAGGCACGGTCGGCCGATAGTTACTCTGAAACCTTAGTGGCATCTTCCTTTTCCTTAGACAGGAAGCCAAAAGTCTCTGAATTGAATTCATCTTAATTGGACACCTGGGAAGTTACAAATGATTCATTATTTGATATTTGTTAAATGCTGCATAGAGGAGGCAATAACAATAGTCCCTCGGTTAATATGTATAATAAATACATTATATTAATATATAATAAATATATTCATATATTATATATAATTAATAATAAATATATTCAAATTATATAATTAATAATAAATATAAGTATATAATAAATTATATATAACGATAATAAAGATATAATAAAAGAGGAGAAACATACAAGGTGGATATTGAAAAAGTACTTCAGGGAATGAAGGGAAGCATCGCTGCTTCTCTCCTTCACAGTCACTCAAGTTAAAATAGGGAGCAGGAAGATAGGGAGGGCATGACATTGGCTCATACCCTTTACCAGGCTTGGTTGGCTACTTATTTTATTAAAATAAAGAACATGACCAAGGAGTATAAACCCAACATTTAGATTTCTCTCATTGAAAATATTTTTATGTGAACTTTTAGATGTATGTGAACTTTGTTATAAAAATCCCAGGCAAATATATTTCTGAGAAATATTTCCTCTGAATCGGGGCTGAAAAACTAAATATAGACATAGTAAATTGGAAAGCCAATCTATCTGATTTCATTCCCCAAGCTGAGCTGAGTGATCAAGACAATGTAGTCCAATATAACAAATGCTGTATTTTAAGATAGAATAGTATGAGTTTTTAGTTTTAGCTATGTTCTGGTTACTTTTTTTGCACTATACAGACCAGTTATTAGCAAACACAGGCTGTTCCATAACCACAACCAGTGTCCCCAGTCCTGGCCAAACATCTCAAAGATACAAGCAAAGGGGAACCTAGTGAGAAGAAGGGTAAAAACAATTCCAGGTATAGTGGGTCCGCAGCGCCATCTTAATTTCATATTGGCAAGCATCTCTCTCAAATTAAAATATACAGAACTGAAAGGCTGCTCTGAAGAGCTCACTAGTTTTAGCAGAAATCACCTCTGCTGAGCATTTCACACCAATCACTCACTCACTGCAGAATCTCTGCCTAATGCCATAAGCTGTCAACGAGAAATGGTGAGGCTAAAAGGTATGTATACAAAATATATACCAGACTATTCTAGAGCCTGATTAGATGCTAAAATAACATTTACTATATGCATTTCTCCACCTTACTAAAAGTCAAAGTGCTTAAGGAATAAAAATTCTAGATCAAATAGGAAAATCCCCAAAACATTTAACAGTGTTTCTAAACACTTAATTCTAGTCTCTTATCTTTTTTTTTTTTTATTAATACATTGTGGTTACTAAAAAAAATGTTATGGCTCCATTCAAATGTGACTAACAGTGATAAGAAATGAAGCATTCAGTAGCTAATGAAGATGATTCTGGTTTTGGTTTTTCTTATTCTATTTAATGCAAGCTCTTCTTCGGAAGGAAGGGAAATGGAAAGCTCCACATACTACTACCTTTACCTTGATGCGTCTTTGTTCTTTCTCTCCTTCCACAGCTCACATATGATGGCCAAAATCCTACCTGCGCAATTATTTTTAAGGGCTCTCTATAACAAAACATATTCTAAAATCTCCTGCGTGCTGAATAGGACAAACGGAATACACCTAGAAAGAGGCAAACTGCTTCAACATGTGCACAGAGGAAAACCTTTTCAATCCAGGATGGCCAAATTAAAGGGAAATTTCAATCTTTAAATCAGCTATATGCCCTCAGGTATACACATACTCATATATACGGGGAAAGGCAGAGAGAGGGAAAGGGGTGGGAGAAAGACACAGACTGAGACATGGAGGGAATATATTCATATACTTCCTTTTTTATTATAATGTAATCTTTCCCACTATAATAACCCTATATCCTTTGCAGCAGAAAATTGGAGGAAAGAAGGAGCCAGAACCAGTCTAGCCATCATGCACTTCAAGAACATGTCCAAAGGAGTCACTTCCTTGCTGAATTACTCCTCTCCCTGCCCCACCCCCTTAAATTTAGGAGAGGAAAAAGTCTTAACCAGTCACCAGCTGGAAAGAAACCTTTTTCTATTTGATCCATGCAAATACTTGTAGTTCTAGCATTTGTGGCCTGAACCATTAATTTGGCACCCACTACATGCTTCTCCCTATTGTTAAATTATCTTTTTATGAGAATGGTTTATGTCCTTTCTCCAACTAGGCAGCAAGCTGTTTGGAAGCAATGATTCCCAATCTATAGCACTTTTGCCGGCAGAAAGCAATCAAAAATTACTGACTGACAGCTCAGAAATATAAAGTAAACACTTGATATTTTAGTGTGAATTTCCCCATAAAGGGACTTCCACACAGGCTACCAAGGGATACTTAACTTTTTTTAGGTTGGCTCTCTATTCTCCTCCAGTGGAGTGAGCAGTGAGTGGGACGCTGAAATAGTTTAAAAATGTATTACCAAAAACAACAGAATATTAGAGCTAGAAGAAATCTTAGAAAACACCTAGCACAATGACCCTCATTTTATAGTTAGAGAAAGTAAGATTCAGAGAAGTTAAAGGATTTGCTTAAGGTCACATGGCTAATAAATGGCAGAGCTAGACTTGAACTCACATCTTTTGACTTGTGAACATCCATTTTACATGGCCTTGCTCCAGTCTTGAGTTCCATTTTCCAAAGGAGCAAAATAAATTTCCATCTGATCTGGGGCAGAGTTGGGGTGGGGACAGCACAGTCAGACAATAAACATTTATTAAGTACCTGATGTGTGCCAGGCATTGTATAAAGTGCTGAAGATACAAAGAAAGGCATAAGTCAATCCCTGATCTCAAGGAGCTTAGAGTCTAATGAGGAAGACACAACCATGTACTATTAAAATATATACAGGATAAATTAGAGATAATTGCAAAGGGAAGGCACTGATATTAAGGGAGAATGGGAAAGGCTTCCAGTGGAAGGGGGGATTTTAGCTGGGAATTGAAGAAAGCTAAGAGGTAGAGAAGATGAAGAATACAATTCTAGGCATGAAGAACCACCAGGGAAAATGCTTGGAGTCAGGAGATGGAGTGCCTTGTGTGAGGAACAGCCAGGAGGCCAGTGTCCCTGGATGGCAGAGTATGTAGAGGGATGTAAGGTATAAGAAGACTGGAAATGGAGGGAGGGAAGATTATAAAGGGCTCTGAATGCCAGAGGATTTTATATTTCATCCTAGAAGTGACAGGGAGTCATTGGAATTTACTGGGGGGGAAGAGGAAGGATGACATGGTCAGACCTGCACTTTAGGAAAGATCACTCTGGCAGCTAAGTGAAGGATGGACTCAAGTGGGGAGAGACTGGAGCGGGGAGATACTTGCGGCAGGCAGAACGACCAGCAGACTACTGTGAACAAATTTTAGTAGGTAAAGTGTATCTTCAGCATTCTCCTACCCTAACCCTAGATCCTTGTTCCACCCATACAACTGGCCCAAATTCCTGGCATTCTCTAATTTGTGAATAAAGTTTTACTAAAATTAGTAATTAATTATATTAATGCAGCATATTTTTTATGATACAACAAAAATTTAACCTTCTTTGCAGGTCTTTCTCTCCCAATTCTCTGGCACATAATGCCTCTTGTTTCATGTTTTTCAGAAACATTCTTCAGTATAAATTGGGATTAGACAGTAATGGTCATGAGAGGAACAGAAAGTAAGCCTCATTTTAGGGGCAGACTAAGGAAGGAAGAAAATCCAACCTACAGGCAGCTACATTTTAATTGCCAGATTTGATTTTTAGCTTGCACAAAGTCAGAGAAGAGACATCTAGGGACTTGGAAGTCTTGGGACACTCCTACAGAAGCTCAGGATGCACCATGCAGGATTTTAAGTTGTTTGAGTTTCTGTTTCTCTGCTTGGTAGGTTGCGAATGGCTTGGCTCAAACTGAGCTACCACATCCCTGTTTGCGGTATACTGTCCTATTGCAAAACACCTATGTTGTCTTCCAGCAGTCAAGAGGTTGACCACATTTGCTTCAAATTACATTCTGTGAGTTCTGGCAGCATTACTTCTCCTTACCTACAAGTGAACAGCCTCATTTCACCATCCTACAGTGGCTCTCTCCTTAAAAGTTCTGCCAAAGTCAAAATAAAATAGAAAAAACATCACTTCCACACCACTTCCCTGGACAAGATCTCATTACTGGAGACCCAGGACTGGCAATAACTGTGCCTCAAACACATCACTAAGGAAACCAAATCTGCTATGACTCTCACCTGCTACAGGTATCAGTAATACAATAGCATCATCATCAATAAAATTAAGATTCTGTTGTAACACATAGGGTATACTGCATATTTCATGTGCTGAAGGATTAACTAGTTTGCCCTCTGGCTGATTACCTCTTTGAGAACACACAAGAGTGAGGACAAGCCTATAAAAGACAGTGTGGATTGGAAATAAGTTAAAGAGGGAATAATATGGGGCTGACCCAAGATGGCAGAGAAAAGGCAGGGACTCTCCTGAGCTTTCTCAAAATCTCTCCAAGCAACTTTAAATAATGCCCCAAAACAAATTCGGAAGTATAGAACTCACCAAAAAAAAAAAAAAAGGTAGACATCATCTTTCAAGAAATAATCAAGGAAAACTGCCCTGATATTCTAGAATCAGAGAAAAAAGAAATTGAAAGAATCCACCAATCACTTCTTGAAAGAGATCCCAAAGTGAAAACTCCCAGGAATATTATAGCTAAATTCCAGAGCTCCCAGGCCAAGGAAAAAATATTGCAAGCAGCCAAAAAGAAACAATTCTAATATGGAGCCACAGTCAGGATAACACAAGATTCAGCAGTTTCTACATTAAAGAATCAGAGGGTTTGGAATATGTAATATTCCAGAGGGCAAAAGAGCTAGTACAACCAAGAATCATCTACCCAATAAAACTGACCCAATAAATCCTTCAGAGGGAAAAATAGACATTCAATGAAATAAAGGACTTTCAGGCAATCCAGACAAAAAGACCAGAGCTAAGTAGAAAATCTGACTTTCAAATACAAGACTCAAGAGAAACACAAAAAAGATAAACAGGAAAGAGAAATCATTAGGGATCCAATAAGGTTAACCTGTTTACATTCCTACATGGGAAAATGATACTTGTAACTTCTAAAATCTTTCTCATTATTAGGGCAGTTAGAAAGAGTATACGTAGAGGGAATGGGTATGAGTTGAACATGATGGGATGATAGTCTAAAAAAAAATTAAAGGATGAGAAAGAAGAATACACTGGGAGAAGGGGAAAAGGAGAGATAGAATGGTGTAAATTATCTGACGTAAGAGTCTAGAAAGAGCTTTTACAATGGAGGAAAAGCTGGAGGAAGTGGGGGGAGCATATGAACCTTACTCTCATTATTTGAATTGGCTCAAAGGGGGAATAACATACACTCAGTTGGGTACAGAAATCTATCTTACCATATAGCAAAGTAGGAGAGAAAGGGCACAAGACAAAGGGAGGCAGGGCTGACAGAAAGGAGGGCAAATTAAGGGTAAAAGTCAGAAGCAAAACACTTTGAGAATGGACAAGGTAAAAGGAGAAAGAGAGTACGATAAACAGGAGGAAAATACATAGTAATCGTAACTGTGAAAAAAATTTACAGCAAGTTTCTCTGATAAAGACCTCATTTCTCAAATATATAGAGAACTGAGTCAAATTTATAGAAATAAGGGGCAGCTAGGTGGTGCAGTGAATAGAGAGCACTGGCCCTGGGGTCTGGAGCGCCTGAGTTCAAATCCAGCTGAAGACACTTGACACATTTAATAGCTGTGTGACCTTGGGCAAATCACTTAACCCCAATTGCCCTGCTGTCCCCCTCCAAAAAACAAAAAAACGAAAAAAATTTATAGAAATAAGAGCCATTCTTCAACTGATACATGACCAAAGGATAGGAAAAGGCAGTTTTCAGATGAAGTAATCAAAGCTATCAATAGTTACGTAAAAATGCTCTAAATCACTATTGATTAGGGAAATGCAAATTAAAACAACTCTGAGCTACCACCCCACACCTATCAAATGGGCTGATATGACAGGAAAGGAAAATGACAAATGTTAGAGGGGAGGAAGGAGAATTAAGACACTAAAGCACTGTCAAGGAAGTTGTTTATTGATTCAACCATTCTGTAGAACAATTTAGAACTATGCCCAAATGGCTACAAAGGTGCCCCTCTGACCCAGCAATACCACTACTAAGTCTATATTCTAAAGAGATAAAACAACAAAAAGGAAAAGGACTCTTTTCTGGGGGCAAAGTCCATCATCTGGGGAATAGCTGGACAAGTTATTGAATATGATTATGATGGAATACTATTTATTATGCTATAAGAAATGATGAACAAAAATACTTAAGGGAAATTTGATTTTTAAAGGAATACTACTTTATAGCCTCCTGTAACGTGAAGTGTCCTTCTGTAAAGTGAAGTATCATTCCCAAATTTAATCTTTCACATAAACTATATTTTTAATATATCCTTGTTTAAAGCAAAAGCCCACATGAACCTTGAGTAAAGCAAGAGCTAGGCTCAATCTAAGAGGGCCCAGGAGGTCTTCCCTGCCTTCTCCGCCTTCTCATTCCTAATTCTATTATTCCCCTTTCAGTTATCCAACCACAGTGCAAAAGGCATCTGTCCCAAGGGTTATAAGCCTGCGAGAAGTCAAAAAGAGCCTTCCCTCTGGTGAACCACATGAACCACAGACACTCTGTTTCCCTGAAGATTGTTTCCAGGAACCGAATCATAAGATATGAGTAAAGACCAAAGGTCTCTCTCTTCATCTGGGCCATGTAGAAGTCTCAATACTGTACTTCATTCACAGGCTTACTATTTTACATGGCTGCAACAGGGGAGAGACAAGAGAGCGGCTTTCATTTTCCTTGTGGTTTTTTCTGTTTAACCTTAATACTAACTTTCCCTCCTGAGCTCCTACACATGTGAGGTGGGCAACAGAGAGAAGCAGATATTACATAAACAGGAGTGCTGGTTTTGTGAGTTTGAAATAATCAACATGACAGTATTCTAGCTGGCCCTTTCTGAGTTAGCACAGGTGGGGGTCTTAGCAAGGGTTATTTGTTTGGTTGGTTTTTAAATAAGCTTTACTGGTGTGTTTTGTCTTTACATCATAGTCATTTCTGAATGTATCCCTGCCCCTCACCCCCGCCCCGTCCCAATCAGCACTGAAACTTTCCCAGGTAACAAAGATAAAGTTAATCAAAGACCGCTACTTTTGTTGTTGCTGTTCAGTCATTTCTGTCATGTCTGGCTCTTCGTGACCTCACTTCGGGTTTTCTTGGCAAAGATACTGAACTGATTTACCATTTCCTTCTCCAGCTCATTTTACAGATGAGGAAACTGAGGTAAACACAGTTAAGTGACTTGCCCAGGGTCACTCAACTGGTAAGTGTCTAGGGCTAAATTTGAACTCAGGTCTTCATGACTCCAGGCCTGGTGTTCTATCCACTGCAACACCTAGCTGTCCCTATATACAACATTCAGCTCCTGCAGTCCCCCACTTATGTGCTGAGGAAGATGGTCTTTCTCGTCGTCTGTTTTCCAGAACCACGACTGGTCGAAGTTTAGCTTCCTTAATTGTAGATATTATTTTGCTTTTTCTGCTTACTTGACTCTACAAATGCTGTCTCTAAGTGTCCCAAAGGATTCCCTCGCTAAACTCTAGAAAGAGGACCTGCTGTTTAATCATATATGAGAATTCTATTCCCCATTTAAATAAGAACTTCTTCAATGTTTTCTGGTTCCTTGGCATCCCTTAAAGTAGATTAGTGAGGCAGTCATTTACATCTGCAACCTCCCTGCAAAAAAAGATATCATCATTTGTATCGATCTGCACCAAGCACTTTGAGCTCCTAGGAGATCCTGGCATTAATGAGAGTAAACGAAAGTGTTCTTGTCAGTACTTTTCAAGATGCTGAAAGCTGACAGGTAGAAACACTTAAGTACCTACCACACGCTAAAGCAGAATCTGAAGCTTCAATTAACCCTAGCAACTTCAGAGCTTTCTGATGGTGGCCATCTATAAGGCAAACTCATTCACATCTTGTTTTAATCTTTCTTTGGATGATTATAATTTCAGGGTAGAAATTAGCTTATTAGCAAGAAGAGCACAACAGCAATAATCACAATAAGCATTTGCAGAGCACTTTGATCAGGCCACATCACACTCCACATCTGCAAAATTAAAATCTCATGCTTAGCATCTGCTCTTGCAGAACACTGTGAGAGACCGCCTAGTGGACTACACCATAGCCTGCTTCAGAGAAAAGAAGCCACTCGGAGCCTGAACTCATCTGCATTGGTGGGGGTAATCACAATTCAGCTATAATCAGGCCCGTTATCATTTCTCCAAAAGTACCAGTGGAATGCTAGCCATTTTCACAAAGTTAATGGAAAGAAAACAGGAAGCATGACCAGTACAATGAAAGGAAGTCTTTTATCACCTCAAGTGCATTTGATATTTGTCATAATAACAACTTTCAATGGAGTTGACCGATTCTGATCAAACTGAGTAGACTAATGATGAGCAATGGGTTCAAATCCCACCTTTGACACTTCCCAGTCGTAACATCAAGCAAGTTGATCAACCTCTCTGAACCCCAGGTTCCTTACCTGTAAAACGGGAATAAGACTTTCGGTACTTCATGGGATTGTTGGGAGGATCATATGACATTATACATTTAAATCACTTTGAAAACCTTAAAGGGACAGCTATACAAAAATTGGCTATTATCATTCTACCTTATCCAAGCAGCTTTACCAGAAAATCCTACAAAAACTCAGTATATTTAGTATTGTTTGTAAGTCTTGACTCATTCTAGCCTTTCTGATCCTATTCTTAAGGATTCTTATCATTTTTTTATTCACTCTTGGTGATATAAATAACCCTTTGTCTTCTATCATATTGATATTTTATGGTTTGTTGTTGTTTCAGTTGTGTTTGACCCTTTTTGAGTTTTCTTGGCAAAGATACTGGAGTGGTTTGCCATTTCCTTCTCCAGTTCATTTTAAAGAGAAGGAAATTGAGGCAAACAGCGTTAAGTGACTTGCCCAGGGTCACACAGCTAGTAAGTGTCTGAGGACAAATTTGAACTCAGGTCCTCCTGATTCCAGGGCCAGTGCTCTATTCACTGTGCCACCTAGCTGCCCCTATTTTAGTGTAATAGCCATAAAAAGTAAGCCACTTATTAGAATGCCAAATAATTATAATTAGTCTGGGGCAAGAATATTAGCAAATGAAATCATATCAGCTTCTGATTATTAAGAAAATTATAATATATAATATTAAATAACACAGTGTGTGAATTTCAACAATTTAAGGTTTCTCTTTAAATTTTCCAATGTGTGGGTGTACAGAATAAGGAGAGCTTAAAAAGTTCTTTTTCTAATTCTTACATAGTACTCCGAATAAACACATTTTGTAAGTTTACATTATGCCAACTCAAATATGGATTTGATCAAGTAGTATTTTTTTTTACCCTGAAAAGATCCATTTGTCACCTAACCAGAAATCAGAATCCAATTTTATTTACAATGTCATGACAACACTTTAAGTCTTTATTATATTAGGAGACATTTTATTTTTTTAATGAGTTGCTGAGACTAAAATTTTTATCCCTAAATGGCCATCCTGCTGATGATGTGCCTCTCTGTACTGAGCTAGTCTAGACCTTGGAAAGCAGATCTAGGTTGATGCTAAGCCATGACATAAAGGCTTTCTAGCCTGGCAGAGCTTACATTTCCCTTTGGTGCAACCTTAGAGTCCAAGGTCACTTCCATAACACAATGATGCATCAAAGAAGAAATCTATGGAGAAGGTGCAAAGAATAGTAGATGGACAGCCCAAGGGCTTTACTAATACCTGTGAAATGTAATAAGAGGAAAAGGAAGATATATATGGAATAATATGTATGAGAGTCATAAAGAAGGCAGAAATGGATTACAATCTATTGTGATGAGATCACAACAGCTCCAGTGAAATATTCCAGTACTGTTTTTTAAAGATTCTCTTTGAAATCCAAAGTGCTTAGGGGAGGCTTTCCTACTAGCATGGCAAACTCTTCTAACCCATTCTCATACTCAATAGATTTAGAGCTACAATTACTCCCAAAGAAAAAAAGAGCAGTTCAAAGATAATGAGGCATAGTTATATCCAGTTAAAATTAAATAATGCCAAACGATAACAACCAAAAATAAAAATTCCACACAATCAGCTAAAAGAGGAAGGGTTGTGACAGAGAAGAGGGAATAAGGAGAAAAGGGTAAGAAAGAAAAAGGCAATGTTGGTGATGCTATAAAATGATGGAATTTAATCCATGAAGATTAAATTTTTTTTGGTGATTACCCCTTCACATGGAAGAAAACACTGATGAACCAGAAATCAAGCAAGTGACTGTAAATAGCCTAGCCCCTAGGTAAATCTGAAAAATAACTAGTAAAAGTTGGAGAAAGCTGTCCCCAAAAGAAACCAGACACATATTTGAAAGACACAAAGCTGTGGCTGGCTCGAAGGGATTTTTGGACTAAACCTGTGGGGGCACTAAGTAGTAAAATGAATTGTGCAAGATCATATAGCCCATATGTTATGTAGGCTCGAAGATTGTAAAGGTCTTTTGAAAGAATCTGTGGAAACTAGAATATACAGAACTTTTAGCGTGACCAAATTCAGCTCAAAACAAGGAAAACTAAAATGATAATGAAAGTAACCAAGAAGATCGAGGACGATGGTGAAGGTTAGCAATGAGAAGAAGAAATGAGGGAAGTAGCCAGATAACAGAAGAACGCAAGGTGAAAAAAAGGGAATAAGTATGAAAAACTGAGGAAAATGTGACCCAGTATGCAATTATCTGACAAATTAAATCCTTCAGGGAGCCCTAGTCTCTGATCACGCTACGATGTCACATGATTCTTTTTTTCTTTTCCCCTGTATAGTAACTGAGCTACAGAGAAACAGCACAATATCGGGGGCATAGTGCTGGCTCTGAACTCAAGACTTCATCTGAGTCCACTCTTTAATACATACGGGTTATGTGGTCTTGGACAATTCATTTTATTTCATAGTGCCCTCTAAAACTCTTTAGGACCATACATTGTAGGGCAGGTGCAGATCTACATAGAAGGAGAAAACTTCATCACCGGTTGTTCCTTATAACCAGAGAAATCACAGGTTTAGAACAAAAATCCCTGGGCTATCTTCTAATAGGAAAGTTGGCCATATTTTTTAGAGTATTTGTATTTATAATACTTATCAGTCATTTGAAGCAAAACTTCCTGAGCTACCAGTCAACCAGGCCCAGGCACTAAATTTTCCAAGGAGCACTGTGCCCCCTCTGCTGGACAGCTCTTCATTGGGTCAGCAATGAGTCCTGGTAACATGATTAAACAAATAAGGACCTACTAGTAATAGATTTTTCTAGTTATTTTTCCTAAATGGTCTAAGGAAAAATTTAGAAAATTTATTCTTAAATTTCTATATGAAGAAAGAATAGAGGGGCTCAAACAGAAATCAGTTTTAAAACTTCTAATGTTTCAAGCCAAGATATAGATGAGAAAAAAATAAATTAGTCAATAAACCTTTATTAAGCACCTACTACATGCTGGGCATTAGTTTAAGCACTGGAGATAGAAAAAAGGGCAAGGAGCTCATGTATCTGAGTATTTTTGTGTCACAGATGTAGAGCTATAAAGGGTCTCAGAGGTCATCTAATTCAACTTCCCTTTTACAGAGAGGAGACTGAGGCCAGAAAGGTTAAGTAATTTGCTGGATGAGGTCACACAGAATAGGAAGCAGATCTAGGACATGAACTCAGGAGCTCTGGCTCCAAACTCAGCATTCTTTTTTTCCCAAGTATCATGCTGAATGTAAAAAAAAAAAAATACAGTAACACGTATCTAAATCATACTGTCATATAGATAACTAAACAGTTAAAGCCTTTTGGACATTTTCTATAGGGTTTCATTATTCTAGATGACCTTGAAAAGATGAACAAAGATAATTAGACTGATAAAGAACTATTACCAATTTATGCAGGTGCATGGTTTATGTGACTAAGTCAAAGCTCAGGAACTAGAAATGTTCATTCCTGTACTAGACTAATTTTGTTTTAATGACAACTATAAATTTTAGGTGCTAAACCATAAATCTAAGGCATTAAATGTATTACATAAATGTCTGCTTATCTTGATTCCTTCGCTTTACCTGTTCTTAGATGCAAGGAAATGACTGCTATAAGGTGGAGCAAGATATTCTTTCAAAACATTTATGTCTTTTGGTCACACATTGTAAAAATCACTTTTTCCCAGTTTTTTAAAAAATTATTCTGTTTCTGAGGGGGTGGAGCCAAGATAGCAGCTGGAAAGCAGGGACTAGCATGAGCTCCCCTCCAAGTCCCTCCAAAAACCTATAAAAAATGGCTCTGAACCAATTCTACAACTGCAGAACCCACAAATTAGCATAGGGAAGCAGGGCTCTAGCCCAGTATAGCCTGGATGGTCGCTGGGTAAGGTCTATCCCACACGGACCTGAGAGCAGAAGGGAGTGGAGCTGAGTGGGGCAGAGCCGAGTGTGAGCGGCGCAGACCAACCAGACCAGGAGCCGGGCGGAGTGGGCCGTAGTGCCCTGAATCAGTGAGCTGTGGCAGTTACCAGACTTCTCAACCCACAAACACCAAAGACAAGAGAGAAGGTTAGTGGGAAAAGCTGCTGGGGACAGAGTGAAAGAAGGAGTTCTGGGGTTCAGCCACCACCTCGGGGGCAGCAGAG
>CM053622.1:632429866-632470215 GCA_028646595.1 Phalanger gymnotis | reverse complement strand
GAGGTAATCAAAAACAATCACTTTCAAAAAGGGACAGGGTCAAGGGAGAAAATTCAATAAAAGGGGATACGTTAGGAAGAAGCAAAATATAGTTAGTCTTTCACAACATGAGTGTTATGGAAGGGTTATACATAATGATACGCATGTGGCCCATGTTGAATTGCTTGATTTCTTAGGGAGGGTGGGTGGGAAGGGAAGAGGGGAGAGAATTTGGAACTCAAAGTTTTAAAAAATAGATGTTCAAAAACAAAAACAAAAAAGTTTCTGCATGCAACTAGAAAATAAGATACAAAGGCAGTGGGGCATAGAAATTTATCTTGCCCTACAAGAAAGAAAGGGAAAAGGGGATGGGAGGGGAGTGGGGTGACAGAAGGGAGGTATGACTGGGGAACAGGGCAACCAGAATATAAGCCATCTTGGAGTGGGGGGGAGGGTAGAAATGGGGAGAAAATTTGTAATTCAAACTCCTTTGAAAAGCAACCCTGAAAACTAAATATATTAAATAATAAAAAAAAATCAGGGAAACTTTTAATACATATGGAAAGTCAGACTCACAACAATGGCATTATACATCTTTCATAGTCTCAACTATCAGATGCTTTTTTGTTATGATGCCAGTGGAATGGAAAAGCTTGTGAAAATCCGGTGGGGCAAAAAAAAACTGGAGGAAAATAAATTTTTTTAAGCCTATGTGAAAGATTATGAAAGTACTGGAGTACCTGTATAGCCTTCAAGGCTCTGTGTCCTGGGGTATCAAGAGCAGAGGGCTCCCCTGGGAAAGCCTCAGAGTAGAGACCTGGGAAGCTCAAGGAAATAGAAGCAGGAAGCATGGTGCTAAAATTCTCAGACCAGGAAAGCCCAGGTCCAGGGGCTATGAAGTCCCTAACACTCCATCAAAAGAAGCCAAAAAGGGCCCCTGAATACTACTGTGAACTTCAGAGATCCAAAGGGCCTAGCCCTGGAAAGTAGAATTTAGCACAGGAACCCATATGACCTAAGGTAATACCAAATAAGGCCCACTATCCCATCTAAAAGTGTAGTAGGAAGCCTGCAGGATCTGGCACAAAACTCTAACTTGGGAATTAAAGATGGAAAGAGAAGTAAATTTTAAAAACATTCACAAAAATAAAAAATTGTTGCAAATATATAACAATTGCAAGCAAAGACTCAAAGGAAAAAAAAAGATTTCCCACAAGGATTATATGAATACCTAGAAGAAATGAAGCAAAAGACTTTTAAGAAAATAAATAAAAGTTCCAGAGAAAAAAATTAGAAGGAGAATAAGTAGCTTAGAAGAGAAAATGGCAAACCTTATCTGGGAAATATAATCTCTGAAAACTAGAATAGACCAAACAGAAATCACAGTAAGAAATATTAGAACAAAATCAAAAGACTGGAAAAAAAAAAAGAAGAAAATGTAAGGTATCTGGTATCAAAAACAACTAACCTGAAAAACAGAATCACTGGACTCTCCAAAAACTGGGTTTTTTTGTTTTTTTTTTTAATACTAGACACTGTATTTCAAGAAATTATAAATGAAAGCTGTCCAGATCTATTAGAACCAGAGAAGAAAGTAAAAATAGAAAGAATCCAGAGATCATCTCCTGAAAGGGACTCTAAAAGGAAAAGTTTAGGCAGGAATGTCATAGACAAAATCCAGAACTCCTGTATCAAAGCAAAAATACTACAAGAATCCAGGAAGAAGCAGTACAAGTTCCAAGGAGCTATAGTCAGGATGATTAACTAAGACATGGCAGTTTCTATTTTAAATGAGATGAGATTTTGGAATACAATATTGTAAAAAGCAAAAGATATAGGCTTATAAGCATGAATAACTTATCTTGAAAATATGATTATAATCCTACAGGGGGAAAAAAAACATCTTTAATTGAATAGAGAACTGAGTGAATTTCTCAAAAAAAAAAAAAAAGAAAAAACCAAACTAGAAGTGAGTAGGAACTTTAAAATACAAACCCAGAATTCAGGGAAACCCAAAAAGATAAACTGATTTGAGCAACTAGAAGGAGGTACATGATGGTGTACTGCTAACATCCTAAAGAGGTGGAAAAAAAATATGTGTACCTTCAGAACCTTAAAGTCTTCAAAGGGTATTAAGAGAGGCAAATAACAAAAACAGAGATACCTAGGAGTGGTGTGGTTGTATTGTGAAGGCTTGAAGAGGGGAAAAAGAAAAGTAAAAGGTGAAAGACACTAGTATGGAAATGAAAGGAAGGGAGTAGGACTTGATGGCAATGCAGGAGAATATACAAACACAGAGAAAGGACAGGAGGCATCAGATGAACCTTCCTCTTTTCTTAAATGGACAAAGGAGAGAGAGAGAGAGAGAGAGAGAGAGAGAGAGAGAGAGAGAGAGAGAGAGAGAGAGAATGAGAATTTGGTGGAGAAATATCTCAAACTCAACAGAAAAACAAGACAAGATAGAAAGGGATAGGGATTAAGAGGAAAGATAATACCAGGGGCAGAATAATTACAAACAAAACAAATTTCTTGATCCTGAAGGATTAAAGAGGGAACCCAGAAAAGAGCTAGAATCTAAGAGAGTGCCTTAGAGTGCCTCTTTAGACAATTGGGGTATGGATGAATGAATTACGGTATATGAATAAAATGAAATATTAATATACCATGAGCAATGACAAAAGATATGATTTCAGACAATCCAAGGTAATATGTGAACCAGGAGAACAAGGTATATGAGAACAACAACAATGTAAAGAAAAATAAAGTTTAAAGACTGAAGAACTCTGATTAAAGCCATGTCTCCACCAGCCAGGGGAGCTATGGTGAAATTTGTTAATCACTAACAGAACGGTGACAGACATAAAGTGTGGAAACAGCAAGAAATTCTGGACATGGCTACCGTGTGGGCTCATTTTGCTTGACTATGCTTATTACAAAGGTTTTCTCCCCTTCTTATAAGTTAACTGGGGAGGTGGTCAGGGGAATAGGGGTGGCAATACTGATGACATTAAAAAAAGAGAGCTATTGTAACATTTTTCAAATGTTCCAGAGAACAGAAAAAAAAAAAGCTTAAAAGGAAGCACTGACAAGCAGGGCAGTTTTGAAAGTGACATGTAAAATTTATTATATTCTTTTTTTTTTTTTTAAGTAAGCAGTTGTCATGGAGATTCATGGTTTCATACAGAATCCTATTTTTGTGTGTTCTTCCATGTATATGGAAATGACTCTTTTTTGGGTTGTTTAAATTTAGACTAAAAATAAAATATAAAGAAAGTACTGGGAACATTTACTTACATCCAGCATGAAAAAATTTTAGATCTTATAAAAAAAGGCTTTGATATTATTAAACTTCATTTCCTGTAGGGCAAGGATTCTTAAGCTTTTTTATACAATGACCCCTTTGGCAGTCTGGTCAAACCTACGGATTTCTCAGAATAATGTTTTTAAATGCCTAAAATAAACCAATTCTATTGTAATATAGCCATAAATATTTATAAAAACAAGTTCACATACCCCAAGCTAAGGAATTCTGCATATAAGTGAACAGGAAAATGAAGAGGAAATATACAAAAAAGTCTACAAAAACAATCTGTAACTTCTAGAATTATGCAGCCAACAGAAGCAGAGAAGTGAGTTCTGATTCTGATCAATGAGGAAAACAGTACAAAATCATCACATAAGGTTTTTTTTTTCTTTTCCTTGAGGCAATTGGGGTTGAGTGACTTGCCCAGGGTCACAAAGCTATTAAGTATCTGAGGCCAGATTTGAACTCCCATCCTCCTGAGTCCAGGGCCAATGCTCTATCCACTATGCCACCTAGGGCCCACTACCATACATAGTTTCAAAACCTCTCTCTATATACATCAGTCCCTCATGGTCTATTCCTCTGCTCTGATGAGAAGTTGTCTCTATTATAAGTCAAGACCAACCCCTTGATGGCTGATCTTGATTCCATTTCCCTCCCTTCTCAAGAAGCTTGTTTCTTTCGTGCTTCGCTTCTCCTTGTCTTCATCTTTAATCTTTCCTTAAACTACTGGTTCCTTTCTTGCTACCTATGAACATGCAAAGCTCTCCTCCAAAATTAAAAAAAAAAACAACTTTCATTTGATGTTAACATCCCTTCAAAGGATCCTCCCATATCTTTTCTTTCACAGCCAAAGTGCTCGAAAAAGTCATTTACATACCTTGCCTCCACTTTTTCATCTTTTGCTCACTTCTCAATTCCTGGCTCCTAACCCCACCACACAACTAAGACTATTCTCTTCAAGGTTATTAACAATCTTTTAAATGCGCAATCTTATGGCCTTTTCTCAACTCTTAATCCTTGACTTCCATGAAGCTTTTGATATTGCTGACCACCCTTTCTTCTTGTCTGGGATTTTGTGACTCGGAATTCTACTTGGTTCTTCAACCAATTACGCCTGTGGTTACTCCTCAGTCTCCTTCACTGGATCATCTATACCCCACACTCTAAATGAGACTATTTGGCAAAGTTTTGTGCTGGGTCACTTTCCTTTCTTTCTCTCCATATCCTCCCCTAACAATCTCATTAAGTCCCAAGGATTAGGTTATCAGCTCTATGTAGAGGACTTCTAAATCTATATGTATAGCTCTAATTCCTCTCTCAGTGCCAATCCTACATCATCAACTGCTGGCTGTACATCTCTGGATGCCCATTCTGGTCCCATATCTCAAACTCAACATATTCAAAATGAATCTTATCTTCCTCCCCAAATATATTCCTTCTCCAAGTTTCCCTGTTTCTGTTGAGGTTACTACAATCCAGCAACCCAAGACTAGAAACTTTAGAATAATCCTGAATCCTTCACCTTTCCTCTCCTCCTATAGCCAATCAGTTGCCAAGTATCCTCAATTCAATCTCTAAATTACCTCTCTTAAAGAGAAGAGGCCATATTCAGATAGCAACCACCCTCGTTCAGGTCCTCCTAAACTACTGGAAAAATGTCCTAATAGGTTTCCTAGCCTCAAATCTTCTCCTCTCCAATCCACCATCTATACAACTGCCAAAATAATCTTCCTAGAGCACAAGTCTGACCATGCTGAAGATGTATTAGGGTCTTTGTACTTCCTCCAGGATAAAATACAAACTGTTCTACCTCCCACTGAAAGTTTTTCATAACTGCATCTGGACTACCTTTCTGAATGGGTTTCATATTGCTCGCCTCCTAGCACTATGTGTTCTAGCCAAAGCAGTTGCTTTGCTATTCCCAATACTGTACTCAATGTTCCATCTCCAGCCTCCATGGATTTGTGCAGACTATTCCTGAAATGAACTCCTTTCTCATCTCCACATCTTAGAATCTGTAGCTTGCTTTAAGGCTTAACTCAGGTACCACTTCCTACGCGAAGCATTTCCTGACTCCCTTCGTTGTTAACACTCTTCCTCTTCAAATTACTTTGCACTTGTAAATGTTTTATTCCCCAGTAGATATTTTGGGGTTGGGACTGTTTTCTGATTTCTCCTTTCCCCTTCCTTTCCCCTCAAATTCAATTCTTTGGAGACAGGAACATTCCATAACTCACAATCACAGAACATGGCTGGAAGAATATTGGGGTTAAAAAAATGTGGTCATTATTTCAGACAAAAGTATTGCAAATTCCCCAAAGGCAATCCAGCCCACTCTCCTCCAGTTCAGTTTTGGATCATGTTCTCTGTCTATTTACAGAATTCGTCCAAAATATACGGACTGTGGATGAACTTTCTGGGTTGTTGATCAAATTGCATATCTGGACAATAAACATCCTTCATCCACTTAGTTTTTCCTCTGTGGATAATTAAAGCAAATTCTTTGGAGTGATTATAAATCCAATTTAGGAAGCTCTGCACTTTTTCAGGACTTGATACAATCAGCACAATGCCACTGGCAAACCAGAAAATCTGGAGCTTGCTGAATGCCCAATAATAGCCCCCAGGCCAAGCCTGCATGGCTCATAGTTTAGGCTTTGAATGAGTGTAAATAGCAACAGTTTTCTATTCAGGACAGAAACCTGGAAGGTCTTCACCTTCCAGATTAATATTTTTGTGAAGGTAAGCTGAGCCATTTTTAGTCTCAATTCTTACCTTTAATTCTTACCTCTAGAAGAATTTAATTTAATTTAATTCTTACCTCTAGAAGCCCTTAGTCATTGAATGGGCATTGCTTCAGACAAACTGAGACTGGGAAAGACCTTAATTTAGAAAGGCCAAGGTCACCCACGGCATCCTGGGTCCTGCAGTCATCTTAATTTGGTCTTGCCACTGAGCTTCTGGATGTCTCTGGAGGACAGAGTAAGGCTGACTACTTTATACAGCTCTGCCTCACTTAAATCCAATTTACCTGAAAGTCAAAACATTATCCTCATGATGCCATTGGTCCTTTTTGAAGACAATGGATGAACAACAACTTCATGACAGTAGCAACCCTTATCATCATTCAGAACGCTCTACCTCTGAGACCTCACCTTGAACTTTCCTTGTGTGATCAAAACCACCACCTAATGTCCTAAATACGCTCTTTCAACCTCATCGATTAGTGAGCATCTAAGTGCCTACTTTGTGTCAAAGAGGGTACTCCCTGCTACAGACACAAAAGTGAAACAGTATCAATCATTGAGGGGCTTTGCAATATATCAAGGAAAGACCATCTAAACCCGTAGAGATGTATATGTATGTATATGTATCATACAAGTTACATGAGAAATAGATACAAGATAAAGGAGGAAGAGAGGGAGGATTAGCTGATTTGGGAATCAGGAAAAGCTTCAAGTAGAAGATGGCACTTGGGCTAAAGAAAACTGTGGATTCTAAGTGGAAGTGAGGAGGGAATGTATTCCACACAGGGGGGCAACCAGTGCAAAGGCAAGGAGCCGTGAAGGAGTGTCAGGTACGAGGAAGTGTAAGAAGGGTGGTCTGGATTAAAGGATTATACATTTGGAACCAGAAGGAACCTCAGAGGGCATCTAGACAAATCCCCTATTTTATAGATGAGGAAATTAAGGCTGAAGGAGATTTAAGTATTACACAAGCAGTAAGTGACAGAAGTGGGAATTTGAACTCAGATCCTCTGACTCAAGAGTCAGTACTTTTTTTTTTTAAACTGTTACTGTACTGCCTTTCTTGGTAGTAAGTGCCAAGGGAATGAAAGGAAGTAAAGGATAGTGAGGCTGGAAAGGTACCTTGGGGCCACGTTGTGAAGAGCTTTAAATGCCCAAGATGTTATATTCAATCTCAGAGGTAACAGGGAGTTTAAGAAGTGCTGGGAGTGACAGTCAGTGAATAAGCATTTATTAAGTGCTTACTGTGTGCAAGGCACTGTGCTAAGGGCTACTCAGACCATGTTTGAAGAAAATCACAAAATTCCACCTTCTTTATTCTCCCAGGCCATCCCACTAACTCCCTCATGGCTCACATCTTCCAATCACCAAGCCCTGGTCCTCAGAAGTAGTATGATACAGTGGAAAGAAAGCTTGATTTGGACAGCACTGGAGTTTGAATCCCAGCTCTGTCACTGACACATGACCAAGGGCAAGTCACATCACCCCGCTGAGTCTCAGTTTTCTCATCTAGTCAATGAAGAGTTTGGACTAGATGACCTCTAAGTCTCTGACCCTCTGGTCTCACTCAGGTTGGCTCCCCAAGGTCAGTCATTTCAAGTCTGTTCTCATTATTAACCTAGACCAGGGGTGGGGAACCTTTGGCCTCAAGGCCACACATGGCCCTCTAGGTCCTCAAGTTCGGCCCTTTGACTGAATCAATCAAAAAGCCTTACCCAAGGACCTAGAAGGCCATGTCAGGCCTCGAACCTGAAGTTCCCCACTCCTGACCTAGAACAATCACTCAGGTTTCATTTAACTACTAGCTCACAACTGTGAGGATCACATGATCTTTACAACTCTGGAGGCTGATATACAAGTGGTGTCACCATGAAGGGGTGATGGGACCTGGACCTTGAACTTTCCCATACGTTTTCAGCTGGCCGAATCACTGGTGGCTGGCCTGAGGCATGTGGCCCATACCAGCCTATCTAGATACTCATTAATCCTTTTAACTTTCCTTTCACTGTGGCTCTCTGACCACTTAATTCCTTTCATTGTCTTCACCTGGACCACCCCATGCTATTTACCACGCCTTAATCCCACCCAGATCTTCCCCTAGTCTTTTCTTGTATATAAATACCAATGTTACCCCACTAAATTGCTCAGATTCACTTAGAATCTATCCCATTTCTATTGGTGGCACAAATAAACCTCAATACTTTGACCGAAAGAAGGTTTGAGTGGTTGAATTCTTTCAAGGCAGACCCCCTTGTGCCCTTGCATTTTGGGGTTCCAAGCACCACAACACATGACATATGACCAAACCACAACAACCATTTCCATTTTGCAGATGTAGTCATTAAGGCTCAGAGAGATTACATGACTTTCCTACTTTAGAAGGCCCCACTACTAGTAAGTGGAAGATGAAGGACTGGAACCCAGTGCCTGGCTCTACACACAGTGAATGTTCATTCCACTCCAAGCTTGTCTGTTATTTTGCCTTGAAAATCCTCAACTCTGGGTAATGCGTCACCTCCCCCCCCCCAATCTGTTTTCTCTGATTCCATGCATTTTGAAGAGAAAACAGATTATTGTGCTAATTAGGCCAACTGTGAAGTAAAGCAATCAAACCTCAGCTCTGAGCTTACCAATGTTCAGCAATCCTTTAATTCTTTTGTGGACTCTTAGTTCTTTTCTACCTTTATTCCCTACCCTGCCCCCTTCCACCATACCCCTGGGGCAGCTAGGTGACACAGAGGATAGAGTCCTGGGCCTGGAGTCAGGAAGCCTCATCTTTCAGAGTTCAAATGGGGCCTCAAATACTTACTAGCTGTGTGACCCTCAGTTCGTCATTTGTAAAATGAGGCAAACCACCCCAGTATCTTTGACAAGGAAACCCCAAATGGGGTCAAGAAGAGTCAGAAATGCCTGAAAACTGAACAAAAACCTCTTTACTTTCAGCAGATAACTTTCACATCCTAACTTTGATCCTCCCTTAGAGGGAAAGATAGTGGCAGAGGCCAAAGTACCATTTTAGCTCTTAATTCTACTCCTTTCTACCTTCTGTAAAACCTTGTCCCATTAGCCATCTCCTTATCTCACCTCAAGTCTTATTCTTGCTCTCTACTGGCATTCCTTTTTACCTTAAGTCATGGTCAAGTCTCCTGTTCTCTCCTCAACATCTTTCCCTCTCCTTCTAGACAAATGATTGTCTATCCTTTGTTCTCTTAAAGCACTTTGGTTTACACCTCTCCTTTATTTAGCACCTAGTCTTTGCACGTCTTTGTCCACCTCATGCCTCACCGTGTAGAGGAAAGAGCACTGATCTGTAGTGAGGAGACTTGCCATTTACCATGTGACTTTGAGCAAATCACTTCTCTGCACCTCAGTTTCCTAAATGAGGGTATTAGACCAGAAGAAATCTAAAGTCTCTTCCAACATAAATCTATGATCCTATAATCCCCTATTAGATCATAAGCTACTGATGAGCAGGAACTATGCATTAAGCTTTATATAATCTGGCCCCAACCTATCTTTCCAGCCTCCTTGGTCATGACTCTCCATCCTGAACTGTGGTCCAGCCAAACTGGTCTCCTCTCTGTGCCTGGCACAGCAAAAGCTGTTTACTTATCTTCTCCCCCCCCCCCCCCTTGTGTACTCCCTGAGAGCAGGGATTTTCTTTTGCCTCCCTTGTATCCTATGTGCTTAATAAAGTGACTGATTGGCAGTCCCAAATGCCTAGAATGCACTCCCTCCTCACAGTCACTCTCTTCATTTAAGACAGTCCAAGCACCATCTTCTGCAAGAAAGCTTTCCTGGTCCCTTCCAAACACTAAGGTCCCTCCCTCCCAAACTACTTTGCCTATATATTTGTCTTTGTTCACTTTATACTGATGCTGTAAGTGTTCCTTTGTGTACTTATCATTTCCACTAGAAGGAAAAGCTCCTTGAGAGTAGGGATTGTTCCATTCTGTATATATTTGTATTCCCTGGCATTCTCTACATGGTAGGCACTTAATAAATCCTTGATTGGTCAGTAGATACACAACGGACTGTTTAATAAATGTTTAGCGAATACTGGATATTTACAAGGAAGCTGGTTTAAAGGGTGGAGTGGGGCGCGGATAAAAGTGAAGCGACCAAGGGAGGAGTAACATACCTTTAATGTGCTGCTCGCTTTTCTGGTTTAGACAAGACACTCCCTTCTTGCACAAGAGCAAGCTTGGACACCGGGACACAGCGCCCCTCTCCGTCCCTGATCCGGGATGTGAGCAAGGGCTCAGAGTCAGGACACAGAGCGCGCTGTATTAGAGGGGACAAGAGGACTGCAAGGGGAACGCAGAGTATCCCACGTACCCTGCCTTGGCCCAAGTCCACTCTTCCTCTCCCACCTGTCCAGACTACGCACCCCACCACCGCAGCCACTGCTGCTCACTCAAGGCCCTCTGGTCCCAAGCTTAGAAGGACCCGGTTGGAAGGGCCACGTGGCTCTCTCTACTGAGGCGGGGACAATTTCCTCTTCCCCGCCCTCCGCGCATTGAGCCTGATGGGAATTGTAGTCCGGAAGCCTTTTCCATGAGTCAGAAACTACATTTCCCAGTGGAGTTAGCGGGACTCAGAGGCCGAAGGTGGGGAGGCGGCCTCTTTTTGTTCTCCTCTGGGTGCCCTGGGAGGGGGGGGGAGGGGAGGGGAGGGAGCGCCGCTTGAGCTGGGTCTTGGAGCATCCTCTACTACTACCTCTGGCTACGGTCGCCGGGCCTCGGGGCCGCCAGGAAGTGGGTCTCTTTCCTTTCCCTCATTCTTAGACGGCCTGCTGTAGGCCACCCGTCCGGCCTCGGGTCACTGCCCGGGAACTCTGGACCTCAGTGCCAAGCACGGATTAACCTAATAGCTCCCTCGCCAACCTCTCCTTCGGCCTTGCCCCTCCTCCACTCGACCCACTCCCGTCTGCCCCGGGCCCCACTCTGCGCCGCCCCCTACTCGACCCCCCCCATCCCCTCCGCACCTTCCCCCCGACCCCGCTCCGGGGAGAGCTCCGAGCCCGGGGTTGGAGGGCCGCTTCTCCTCGGGTGTGGGGGCAAGGAGAGCGAGATGCACCTGGCCGGGTCCGGCCCGGGCCTTGGCCCGGCGGGGAAGTGATGTCCACTCTCTTCTCTGAATCCCCCGCCTGTCCGGTCCTCGTGCCCGCCGCCCAGCCCTGGGATTGCCGCGCGCGATCCCGGAACCGACCACCTCCCCTGATGTGCCCTGACTCGGCCGCCGGGCGCCTTCGGGCCCGCGGGAAGCCCAACATCTGCAGCCAGCTGAGCAGGAGGGCCCAGGGCTTTTTCACGAATGATGCTGGGATGGTTCAGAGGACAAACCTGGGGATCCTGAGGAAGCTGGTGTGCCAGGTAACCGTGGTCAATTTTTTTTTTAACCCCTCCACCCCCTCTGCAGCTGTCCTTTTGAAACGTGTGAATGCTTCATATCTAATGGAAAAGTTTCTTTTAAAATTTCATTTTAAATTGTCCTGAATTTAAACACGAAATAAAATGTATTTTCTATATACGTAGAAAAAGAGGGCTGTAGTGTGGGTCTCTATTATGTACATTGCTTATGCATCATAAATTCATCAAGTGATTTTCAAAGCTATCCTACTTGTCGGTACTTCTTTCTGATCTGCCTATTTTCTTCTGTGCTTCAATGATCCTTTTTTTCTCCTTTTTGTTTTTTGCTTCTCCCTCCCACCAAATTGAAAAAGAAAAAAAAAAGCCCTTGCAATAAATTTGCATAGTCAAACAAAATAAATTCCATCTGTGGCTTTGCCTGGAAAAAAAATATATTTTTTTTCCCCTTGAGTCCATCACCTGTCTGTCTAGAGGTGGGTTGAATGCTTCATTATCCGGCCTCGACAATCAAGGTTGATAATTGCTTTGATCAGAATTCTTATTCTGCTGTGATCGGTTAAAGAAAGATTTTTTTCCCCCCAACTCCTGGTGGAGGCGATAGGTTTTGCTCGGAGTTGAGTGGGCGGGGTTGGAGGAGGAAGCAAATTGGGTTGTTTTGAATGGTTTCCCTAGATAAGCTGTTGTTATGGAAGACTTAAAGAGGAGGGGCACTGAAGGGCCTTGAAATGAGGAGATTGATTAATGCACTATTAATAGAGCTTCTAGGTGCTTTCATTTTATTTCTTCCCTAAATGTGACTGACAATAATGAGTGACTTCACTTCATTGCATCAGATATGTGAGGGTAAAGGAAGGAACCATCAAAAGCAATTAAAAACCGGGCAAAGTGTTCACAAGCTTTTTCTCTACAACCTGTTCAGACCCAGCAAACTCCCACTTCCACCAGGACTCAGCTAAGCTCCCAGCCTAACCCTCCCTACCACCATGGGCTGAAAAGGTGATGCAAAGCAAGGCAGAAGCTTTGCTCTTGGTGTACTGAATTGCCTGTTTTATTGCTTAGTGTGTTATTGTTCCTTTTATGCTAATTTAACTTTTTTCAAGGCTCTTTCCCCCAAAGCCTTGCTAACTAATTTTAATATCCACAGTAAGCATGCAATCACATTTTAATGTAAAGGTATCTGTAGAGGATGATTTACCAGTTGCCAGGTCACTTTTAAAATCTGTTTCTTTTTACTTAAGAAAGTAGCCATTACACATTAGGCTAGGTAACTTTATCTAGTGCCCTGTCATTTGGGAGGAATATGAACCAACTCTTGACTAAACTGTAATACAGAATCCATTGTGTCTTTCAGAAAAGCACTAAATTCAAGAATGTTTGGACAACTCATTCTAAATCACCTATTGCCTATGAGAGAGGAAGAATATATTTTGACAATTACCGGTGCTGTGTCAGCAGGTGATTCTTTTGTGAAAATTCACACTTATTACACCTCACTGTTCATCCTGATTCTAAACTGCCCCAGAATTTCTGCAGAACGGAAGTGCCACCTTGTGCTTGGTGAGAGAGCAATATGAGACAAGTGGGGAAAAGGGGAGGTTTGAGGAGTTTAAGGTAAAGTCTGGTAGCCTAATACGTAATTTTTGAATGTTTGAGTCTCAAATTATCTGTTGTTCAGGCATCTAAAGTCTAAACTAAAGCAGTAATTTCCCTTTTCATCTAGGTGAGAGGTCTTGTCAACTACTACATAGAAAACTGAGCTCAAAGTCAGGATGGCCTGGATTCCAGTCCTGCTTTAGAAACATTCAGGGATGTATGATCTTGAGAAAGTCATGACTTCTCAGTGCCACCTGGCAAGACTCTTAAGATTTTGTATTGTAGAATAGTTTCTAGTCAGCACTGATAAGTGTTTCCTCTACCAATGGAATCACAGATGCTGAATAAAAAAATAAACAAATCAAATAACATATTTTAGAATGATGATGGTGTTTCACATCACATAAAGGCAAAAGATAATATGTTAATAATAATTAGTTACCAAAATGATTAAGGTTAATTTTGAGATCATTTCATTAGTTATTATGAATGAATGCTATTGATTTGGGCTTTCTTGTTAGAAGGTTGTGACAGACACAAAAAATTTTCATTAAAAACAGCCTTATTTGCCATCCTGTGCTACTCTGCTTAGTCTTAGCATTGATGGACTGGCAAAAATGAATAAAATAGTCACCTGGTTCTCCAGTGAGACAGTATCCCAAAGAAGGTACTCCTGAAGAATAGCAGGAGCTCAACTTTATATTGCACTCAAAGCTCTTTCCATATCTGATGCTCACAACAACTTTGCAAGGAAGGCCCTTCTACCCTCCCTCTCCACCCCATTTTACTTTGAAAAAAAGAGGTCCAGAGATAATAATCAACTTGCTGAACATCACACCATTAGTATATTTCCTCTGTTTAAATGGTACTTATTTTTAAACTGGAATTATTCAGGGAAGAAATTTAGCTGCAGATTTCTCAGGAGAAAAAAAAAATCTTTTCATTCTGCATGGCATGAGGTCAAGGTGGCACTTCATGAAAGTGAAGAACAGTAAAGGAATAATTCATACCAGTCAGAATGGATAAAACAGGCTATAAAGAGTGTGGGATTTCTTAAGAAGAGTGATCATTTGTTATCATTTTTCTTCAGTGTTGCAGCAGAGCCAAGAAAGCGTTATGAGATGCCGAAGTGTTCTAAATCAGAAAAAATAGAGGACGCTTTATTGTGGGAATGCCCCGTGGTAAGATTTTTTTCCCCCAGAATCCTCTGGTAAATGTAAAAAAACCATGCAATTGCTTTATTCTAGAAAGACAGTTTACTATTGATTTGAGGCAGAAAGGCATTTATCACAGTGTTAGAGCTAGGAGAGAAATTTGAGATAATCTGTGATTGAAGAAACTCATCAGGGGATTATTTTCTGAAAATTCAAGAAACTTGAAAAGTGATTATTTCTTTTGATTGCTATGTATGGTCATCATAAAACAACAAATATTAAGAAATTTCCATAGTTTAATGAAGACTTTCATTTTCAATCAGTATTTGCAATAAAATTCATTTTTGTAATTAAGGCTTTTAACTAGTGAGAACACACATTAAAATTTCAGAGCTCAAAATTTTAATAATATGAAGCTGTATCACTAGCTTTATTACCCTAAATTTACCAAAAATCATCATTATATTTACTGTCCTGACAATATAATACAATGTTTGTTTATTGGAAAAATCATATTACCTGCTATTTGAACTGTTATACTTTCAAATGAACATATAATATGAATCTGCCCTTTATCAAGAAAAAAGATAGAAGAAAATAATTCTTTTGCAGTTGACAACTTGGACCTCTGGAAACTTTCTTCTGTTACTATTAATGTGTTCCTTAGGAAAACAATTTATTTTTAAAATAGTATTTACAATTTAAAAAAAAAAACGTATATCAGCTCAAAACATTATGGATATAGAACCACAAAGTGTTAGTACTGGAAGAACGTGCCTTTGAGATCATCTAGTCCAACCTCCCTCTCATTTAAAAGCCTAAAAAATGGGTACATAAAGGGTGATTTAGGCAAATTAGAGGAGCATGGAAAATTTTACTTGTATCTATGGAAAAGGGAAGAATTTATAACAAAACAAGAGGCAGAGAGGATCATGGGAAATAAAATGGATAATTTTGCACAAACAAAACCAATGCAGTCAATATTAGAAAGAAAGCAGGAAACAGGGGTGGAGGGGATTTTTATAGCAAGTTTCTCTGATAAAGGCCTCATTTCTCAAATATATAGGAAACTGAGTCAAAATTTATAAAAATATGAGTCATTCCCTAATTGCTAAATGGTCAAAGGACATGAACTGGCAGTTTTCAGAAGAAATCAAGGCTATCTATAGTCATAGAAAAATGTTCTAAATCACTATTGATTAGAGAAATGCAAGTTAAAATAACTTTGAGGTACCACCTATTAGATTGTGTAACATGACAGACAAGGAAAATGACAAATGTTGGAAAGGATGTGGAAAAATCAGGACACTAATGCACTATTGGTGGAATTGTGAACTGGTCCAGCCATTTTGGAGAACAATTTGGAACTATGCCCAAAGAGCTATAAAACTGGACATTCCCTTTGACGTAGCAATGCCACTACTAGGTTGTACCCCAAAGAGATCAAAGAAAAAGGAAAAGCACCTATTTGTACAAAAATATTTATAGCAGTTCTTTTTGTAGTGGCAAGGAATTGGGAATTGAGGGGATGCCCATCTATTCGGGAATACCAAAGTTATGGTAAATGATTGTGATGGAATACTATTGTGCCGTAAGAAATGATGAGCAGGGTGGTTTCAGGAAAACCTGGGAAGACTTAATACGAAATGATGTGAAGTGAGCAAAACTAGGAGAACATTGTACAGAGTAATAGCAATATTATACAGTGATCAGATGTGAATAATTTAGCTGTTCGCATCAATACAGTGATCCAAGACAATTCCAAAGGACCCATGATGAAAAATTCTGTCCACCTCCACAGAAAAAAGTGATGAAGTCTGAGTGCAGATTGCAGCATAATTTTTTCACTTTATTTTACTTGCTTTTTTTTTGGCAACATGGCTAAAATGGAAATATGTTTTGCATGATTTTACATGTATAATTGATATCACATTTCTTGCCTTCTCAATGGGTGGGGGTGGGGAGGAGAGAGGGAGAGAATTTGGAACTCAGAATTTTTTAAAAATGAATGTTAAAAATAAATATATAATAAATGTTTCTTTAAAAAAACACAGAAAACTGGATCCCGGAGAAGTAACTTGACCAAGATCACATAGCTAGCAGCACATTACAGAAATAGGCCTCAAGCATCTGACAACACAAAATATAAAATCAAACCTAAATTTTAACCATAAAAATGGCTTGGTTTATTTTATTTTGCCAAGAAATAACTTATACTATATCAGAATGAAAGTCAAATAAAACTCACATCATTCATCACAGCCATTTTTGAGTGGACACATTTTGGATCTCTGAGCTCTTTACTGCTAAACTATTTTGATGGTTGCAAGGCTTTCTCTTCAGTATTTAGTTGCATTTTTGGACAATACCAGGATAAACTACTACTGAAAATAAGGACATTCATGCATAAGTGTGAGATATCATTGCCAAATTCCTAACTTTGCCTCTGATTTTTTTTCTTATTTGAAGTGAAAGAAACTTTTTCACCTGCTTTGGGCCAAGCACTGTTCTAGGCACCGGAGATTTGAAGACAAAAATGAAACATATACCCTTGATAATATTCTACTTCTAAAGCTTTTCACTACCTAGGTATGCCATTAGCATTTAGGCTTAGGGAAGATGTTTGAACCCAATGGCTCAAATGGGGTGGGAGAGGGTAGAGGCTTTGGACTAGATGGCCTTTGAGGTTCCTTCCAGGTCTAGGTCCATGATCCTATAATAATGTTCCCTGGCATTTAAAGCATTGCAAATGAATGCTAGTATAGTCAGCATGTAGCTTAAATTGTATTGGTACCTAGGCACTGTTGTGTGTTTGTATAGTGATAGCTTCAATATATAACAGATAAGCAGGAAGAGTTTGGTTTGGTTTTTTTTTTTTTTACTTTTCCTAACATTTGGAAAAGGGGGAAAAATTCACACACCCATGTGAAATATATTTAATAATTCACCATTCATGAAAAGCTGGCTATGCCTAATTGCTGTTCACTGCATTGCCTTCCTTCTCAACCTAAGGAAACAGTGCCTAAAAGCTAGATCTGAAATTTCCCATTTCCCTTAACCTTTCCTCTTAGAGCCACATTCTCATCCAATAAACCCAACGCAGTCTCCCTCCCCTCTACTCCCTCTTGTTGTATTAGACTTCCACCTTGTGGCAGCTACTCAGCGAGAGTAGGGGCCACTTCTGAGATGGCACAGCAGCTACACTGTTGGATTGAGTCGTTGACTGAGAGTAAAAAGAAGCTGCACTACTATGAACATCACCTCTTCCCCTTTTGCCTTTTAGTTCCAAATTGCATTTTTTAATTGAGATCAGAATAGAAGCAATAGCAAGCAGCAATTAGTATAATTTGTTTCTTAGGCATATTACAAAAGTTTTGAAGTGAAAGAATTCATACAGAGTAAGGAAGGAAGAGAGTAGAAGTAAAGTAAATTCTTCCATATGACAATTAATTGCCAAATTTCAGACATATTTCTATGACATCTATTTTGAGGAGTTATTAATGAATGCAACCTTATATACACACAATCTTAGCTCTCTTCCATTCTAATGAATAGTGCTGCTATATTCAGACATTTAATGTGCCTCTTTCCTAGGCTGCCTATTTGTTTGAATTTTTCCTTCTGAGTTGGGCTGTTTTCTTTGGATCCTAGGCAGTATCCCTCGTTCATGGCTAAATTCAGACTTTTCACACCTCACTTATTTTTTGTCTAGGGGGACATACTGCCCAATCCATCAGATTACAGATCTTCCCTCATAGCCCTGACTGCTCATAACTGGCTACTTCGTATATCTGCTAATAATGGAGAAGTACTGGAGAAAGTCTATCTTGCTTCTTATTGCAAATTCAGGTATGAAACTTAAGTTGCCTTTAAGACTTAAGTTTTTATTACTGAGTATTCTATACTTATTTTCCAGGACTTAGGATTTACAATGTATCAAGTTCTCCTTTTGAGATACTTCACCACATAACTGGCATTTGAGTTCCTAACACCGATCCCCTTTGTTTCCCTAGCCTGGCTCTTAAGTAATTTTTTTCTTAGACTGTAGGATGAAATTTAAACTAGGTTGGTTTTATTTTTATTCACCAAATTTCAGGCTGCTTCTCCTAAAGATCATTTTGTTTTGAAAGTTTGATTTGCTAATTCATTCAATAAACATTCGTAGAATTCCTCTTATGCATTGAGTTCTTGCCTAACATAGTGGATAGAGCTTTGGACTTAGGGTCATGAAGTCCTGGGTTCAAATACAACCCGTTGCACCATCGTCATGACTTTAGGCAAGTCCTTTAACCTCTCTGAGCCAGTTTTCTCATCTGTAAAATGAGGGGTTTGGCTAAGTGGTCTCTAAGGGAGGGCATTTCCAGCTCTAACCCTACCCCATGATCCCATGTGTAAGGCAGTGCCAGAGGCTATGGGGGATAAAAAACAAATAGTAAGAAACCATTCCTGTTCTCATTGATCTAGTGTATTAGGAGAATCAACAAATTACCCTAATAAAAGGTAGAATGTGAAAGTGAAATAAGAGAGGTAAAAAATGCAATATTCAGAGGAAGGAGGAATTACATCTAACTGAGGTGGCCCAGTGTGATGCTGGTAATAGTCAACTAAGCAAAATAGATAGATTTTGAAATAGATGTGCATGTGAAGTCTGAAATAGAACAGTTTTTTTTTACTTAGGATTTTTACAAGATTTCCATTTTAAAAGCATATGCTTGTTTTACTTTATTAATTTTTGATACTGGTAGATCAAATGATATTTTAAAGTACCAAGACTGAAAAATTATTAAAAAAGAAACATACATCTCAAGTTGCCATTTTGTATATTCCAGGGGGACTTTTCAGTGATTTATAAATATTTAATAAAATATTTTGTCTTAGGGATGAAGGGAGCAAGCATTGATTAAGCACCTACTAGGCACTCTGCTAAATGTTTTACAAGTCTCTCATTTGATCCTCACAACAGCCCACTCTTAGTTAAAGATCATTGCCTTGTAAAATGGTGTATCCATTATAGTTGAGTAAAAATATGCCAAAAGCTGATCCCAAACCTGTTTTTTTTTTCTTTCAAAAAGATACTTGAACTGGGACACTCCCCAAGAGGTCATTGTTGTCAAATCAGCTCAGAGCAAAGCCACTGCTCTGGCACGCCAGGTAAATATGTATGTTTAGCTTTTTGGTTGGTTGAAAAAGTCAGACCTTTAAGGTTTTGTCTACAGAAGCTAATAGAAGAAATGTTACAGCGAAACTAATAACCCTAAGATTTCGAGATATGCTTTAAAGGTTGGTAGTGAGAATTTCTTCAGTTATTTACTGGTTTTCTTTTATTCAGTGCCTTCTTTTTCATTGAAAAACTAATTTTTTCATCAATATTACAATATTTTTTCTTTAGTCATACTGACTATGTTTATGGGGAAGTGTCATTTTTGATTCCACACCATTCTCTTGCCATTTTGTTACCACTTGTCAGTCAGTAAGCATTTTTAAGCATTTACTATATGCCAAGCATACTGCTAAGTGGTAAGGATACAAAGAAAGGCTAACACACAATCTCTGACCTCAAGAAATCTACATTCAAATCAGGGAGACCAAAAATAAGTAGGTACATCCAAGAAACATAGAAAGTAAGTGAAAGGCAAAAAATGGAAGGTAAGACAGAAAGGTAGCAGCTGGGGAAAGACTTTCAGAAGCTGGGATTTGAGCTAAGTCTTAAAGAAAGCCAGGAGAGTTACAAGGCAGTGGTGAGGAGGGAGAACATTCCAGGCAGGGGATACAGACAATGAAAAGTCATGGGGAAGGGAGATGAGTATCCTGTGGGAGGAAGAGCAAAAAGGCCTGGGTCACTGGATCATAGAGGATGTGGATGGGAGGCAAGTGTAAGAAGACTGGAAAGGTAAGGAGGGTAGTGAAGAGCTTTAAATAACAAATAGAGGATTTAATATTTTATCCTGGAGGTAATGAGCTACCACCAGAGTTTATTGATTAGGATGGTAACACCGAGGTCACAGTACTGGGTGATTGGAGGAGGCTGGTATACTCAGCAGCGATAGGTTGAAAAGAGAGGTGGGTTGGGGGGAAGGGAATGAATTCTGCTTTAGATATTTGAGTTTGAGATGCCTGTAGGACATCCAGTTGAAAACATCTAAGAGGCATTTGGAGATTGGAACTCAGGAGAGACTAGGGCTGTGTAGAAAGAACTGAATTCTTGGGAGCTGATGAGATCAGCTAGTGAGATAGTATAGAGGGAGAAAAAAATAAATTCAGGACAGAGCCTTGGAGGATAATCATGGTAACAGGTATGACCTGCATGAAGATCCAGAAAAGGATACTTGAGAAGTGATCAGATAGATAAAAATAAGAAGAGAGTAGTGTCACAGAAACCCAGGAGAGGACAGAGTATCCTGGACAAAGTGATTAGCAGAGGCTACAGTGAGGTCAAGAAGGATGGCCATTGAGAAAAGGCCATTAGATTTCGCAAATCAGAGATCACTGGCAACATTTGAGGGAGTGGTTTCAGTTGATGATGATGTCAGAAGCCAGATTTCAGAAAGTGTCAAAATGAGGGAGAGGAGAGGAAACGGGAGCACCTAATGTAGGTGACTTTCTCAAGGAGTTTAGCCAAGAAGAGGAGGAGAGAGAGAGCAGAGACTGCTAGTAGGGTCAAATGGAGGGTTTGTTTTTAGGGATGGGAGGGCTATGGGAATATTTAAATCCCAGTATCACAGAAGGAGCCAGTAGAAAGGGAGAAATTCAAGGATATCAGAGGGAGCCATAATGATATAGTAATAATAAAATGCTTTAAGGTGCTTTACTGATATTTTATCCTCACAACACCCCTGGGAGGTAGGTGCTAATACTATCCTCATTTTACATCAGAGGAACTTGAGTCAGGAGTTTGCCAGGAGTCACACACCTAATAAATGTCCGAGGCAGGAATCGAATTTGGGGGCTCTTGACTTCAGCAAATCGGCATGTTGGCCTCCACCTTGCTTTGCGTAGAGCCTTACTTTTAGAAAATAAAGTGTTTCTTGAATTCTCTTCTCTTTTGCCCACCATTTAAAACCCGTCTATTTCTCACTCCCTATTGCCTCCTATATTGGATCTGCGTACCTTACTCTTGGCTTCACAGCCTTCATGCATTGAACACTGCCTTTTATTTCTTCTCTCTTTCATATGACCTTTGCCAAATAGTCCTTTTTTTTTCTGCTTTCATCTACTTCTCAGCCTCTTGCTCTTTTTTCTGTCCAAATCACACCCACTAAATGCGAACATGCCCCCAAGTTTTATCCTATGCCCATTGATTTCATTCTGTGTGACATTTTGAGATCTCATCATTTCCATGGGTTCAGTTGATACCCAGATCTATATATCCATTTCTGGTCTTCTGAACTCTAGTCTCCTATCACCATACTGCAGGAACCTCAAACTTAATGTGTCCAAAACTGAACTCATTATGTTTTCCCCCAAACTGTCTTTTCTTCTCAATTTCCCTGTTACTGTTGAAGGTGCCACCATCCATCCTCCCAGTCACCCAGGATGGCAGCAGCTTCAGTGTCATTCTCAACTCCTCGCTTAAACTTGTATCATGTATGGGATCAGTTGGGAGCCCTTGTCATTTCTATGACATCACATCTCTTCTTTCTACCCACACAGCCGCCTTCAGGTTCAGGCTCTCATTACCCCATGCCTAGACTATTGCAGTGGCCTTCTGGTGGCCATTGTCTGCCTACCTCAAGTCTCTCCCCACTCCAGACTATCTCTGTGAAATATCTTCTTAAAAAGCAGGTCTGACTATGTTACTTCCATACTCAGTAGACTCCAGGGGTCCCAATTATTTCCAGAATCAAGCATAAACCCTGTTTCATATTTAAAGCTCTTCATAATCTCTTCTATCCATAAGCTTCCCTTCCTTTCTTTTTCATCTTCTTACACATTATTCCCTCCAACAACATGACCTTCTTGTTGATCTTTCACAGGATGCTCTATCTCCCTTCTCTGGGCTTTTTCACTGGCTGTTCCTAATGACTGGAAAGCTTTCCCACCTTACCTCTCCTCTCTCAGTTCCCTGGTGCAGCTCACATCCCACCTTCTAAAAGAGGCCCTTCCCCCAGCTGGCTAATATCAGCCCCTATGAGACTTTGGTATACTCTGGATATGGTGTGTGTGTGTGTGTGTGTGTGTGTGCATGCGTGCATGCGTGCGTGCGCACATGTATGCATACAACTACATATAATATATATGTGTACACACACACACACGTAATATATAGTTTATGTGTGTATACACACTTAGTTATTTACTCAGTCTCCCCCATTACAGCGTGGACTCCTTCAAGACAAACATCATGTTTTTGCCTTTCATTGTATCCCCAGGGCTTAGCAGTGTGCATAACACATAGTAAGTACTTGGTAAATGCCTGTTAACTGATTCCTCTTGTACATAAGCTTTCTCTCATACTTTTCCCTGTCTCCTCGCACATGCCTTTGACATATGCAAAGCTCAAGGGATTCATATCTTTCCCTCGAAGTAGAAGATAAAGAATAGCTAGCTCATCTATATAGCACTTTAAGGTTTGCAAAGTAATTGGCACACGTTGTCTCCAGGATCCTTCTCTGCTTTAGAAGTAATGTGGCACAGGAAAAAAAGAGCTGGATTTGGGTCAAAGGACCTGGGTTTGAATCCTGGCTCTGCTGTTTCTTGCCTCTGTGACCGTAGGTGAGTTACTTCACCTCTCTTGGCCTCGGTTTCCTCATCTGTTAAAAGAGTAGTTTGGACTTGACCTCTCAGGTCCCTTCCAGTCCTGCACCTACGGCCCTATAAAAAATAGCTCTCTGTCCCTCATTCCCTTTCCACAATCCACAACAGTATAAAAAAGATTATTTTAAATCATTGCCTCTCTTTTTTTTCCTTTTCACCCTGTAGCCCTACCCACGCTACCATCTTCCCTTGCTTCAGGAATAGAAAAGTTCCATGACACATCCTTGGGGACTCAGAAGATTCCTAAAGATGGCCCTTAGATCCACTAGAGAACATTTTTTTTGCATTTCATTATTCTGTATAAGGGAGCTGGCCTGACCATGTCCTTCCAGTTACGGAATCTCTTCTTTAAGAAGAGAAATAATTCAGGCTGTATTTCTTGAGGCATTTTTTTTTCTCTTTTTCCTGAAGACCTGCTGTTCTTATCAACATGATGCTAATTTTAAATGATACATTGAGCCTTGATAGCTGTGCTTCTCTTGATTAGCTTGTTTGTTTTCTGGGCTTCAGTTTATGATCTAAACCCAGAGTCTCTCACTGCTAAGAAATATTTACGGTTGTGGTTTGTGTCAATCATTTTTTCAATTTTATGCTCCAATGATGGAAGGTTTTGTGGGGATGTTTTGAATACTTATTTCTTCATGTCAAATTTAACTTGTTTGCCTCTAAGTTGCATTCTAGATGGATGGGCATTTTATCCTTTATGAAAACATAGTGTTGCCTGAAGCATAGGAACTGTGCTTAGTGGGTTGTCTCTAATTTTGCTCTTTCTTTCCAGGCAGGCATTCAACCGTCTGTGCTGTTGTACTTTGCTGTATTTCGAGTCATACCTCTTTCACTTATAGGAATGCTGGAGATCAATAAGAAAGTAAGAGCTAGTTTCTAAATTAAGTATGAGCTGCAGCAGCTATAGTAAGAATGGCTCACAGTAAGCTTTGCTTGTCTCCGGGTGCCACCCCCATTTAATTGTTGCCTGGTTAGGTTTTTGTCTATGCTGTACATTTAAAGGGAAGGGTAACCACTATTTGACTTGTAGCCAATGATAACTGGTTGTGGAAAGGAGCAAATCTGTGAGCCCAGCCAGGTATGTAAATAAATTCCCCAGCCAACCAAACATGTCTGCTAATATACCTTTCTTCTCTGCGATACAGATGATACACAGTAAATCAAATATGTATCTTGCTTCTCTTACACAGCTTTTGCCTGCTCTCATTTGATTCTGGACCCAGAGATATGTGTTTCATTTTTCAAGGCTCCTTTAGAACAAGAGTCTCTTAGTTTTTAAAAGGAAATTTTAATGGGAAGAAGAACATTTTAATGATCTGAGTATAACCCTGCATAGCAGAAAGTCAGGTACCCCTGCTAACCCTAATACTAAGCCCATTAGAGGGTGTTAGGCAAGATTCTTCTAAAATCAGGATCAAGGGGATAATAGCATACAAAAAGTGTTTGTCTTAAATAGATAGTATCTGTTTTGACTAAGGATTGAAAAGTGGTTTGATTTAGAACATAAGTAGCTGCCTACAGCCTCAGATGTTGAAATGGCCCCTCTAAATTCCTAGCTCATCTATGAAAGAGGATAGGGAAATGGCAAGGGTGTTTTTTTTATTGGAGTTTTAGTGACTTTCAAGGTACAAAAAACAGAACCAAAAAGCCAGTCAGTACCACTGTATGTACCATTGAAAACCATTGCTTTGGGCCTTATAGGTGATAAGAACTTCACAAGGCAAACTGTAGGGATGGTAGACATGTTTTGAATTTGTTTCTGCCTCACCCCAACACCACTAGAAATTAAGGTTCTCAAGGGCAACTAGATGGCGCAGTGAGTAGTGCACCAGCCTTGGAGTCAGGAGAACCTGAGTTCAAATCCAGCCTCAGACACTTGACACACTAGCTGTGTGACCTTGGGCAAGTCACTTAACCCCAATTACCCTGCTTTCCCCCTCCAAAAAAAAAAGAAATTAAGGTTCTAAGGATATGAAAAATAATGTAGAAGAGTGTCACAATCTCAAGATTTGAAGATGTCTGGCTTGCAACCTTAGAGGAAAAAAGTGTTTTGACTCTTAACAGAGCCAGAAGTACAGAGAGTAGTTTCAGAGCTGTGATTCATAACCAACACGACCAGTATGGCTTCCCTTTTGCCTCCTAAATAACATATGAAAATAGTGTAGTGTTAAGCACAAACAGCAATATTGGAGACTCTGTCATGATGGCTAATAACAGCATGTTAATGACCTCTGAGAATCTATTTGGGAGAGAGTTAGCTGAAACACGGTACAGATCCATCTGCCACATCCTTGCAGTCCCACAAGCCCTCATGCCTGAACTGCACTCCTCCCCCCTTCATAGAGCATTCCCTCCTCCCTCCCCATTATTGGCACTTTTCCAAGGGCTCCTCGCATGATCTTTTTCTTGCCCCTTTGCTCCCTTCCTTGGATGATACTTGTCAGTGTACGTGCTGTATTCTGTGTTCCCTTCAGTAAATGATAAGATCCTTGAGGGCAAGTACTGTTTTGTTTTTGTTGTCTTTTCATGTATTCCAAGCACCTCACATTGTGGCTTGTATTAGTAGGCAGTTGGACCTATCTGTTGTGCATCAAAAATGCTTTTGAGTGCTAGACTTGGGAAGACAGTCTATCCTGCACCTCACTTTCTAAAGTCAAGTAATCCTTCCATTTGTTTTATATATGGATCTTAAGAAGCAGGTGGTGGTAGTTGTGTTAATGAACAAAACAATACCTTCTAATATTGAATAATTAAAGAAGTATGTTTATCAGAGCACTCATTAAAACATGGCTAAATGTGGACAAATGCAAAGATGGAAACAGAATCTAACTTTAGTTTGAAAGTGGCTATCTCAGAGTTTATTTGTTACCTATGTTAGCTTTGTACATGAGTTCCAAAATTTTACCTGCTCATTAAAAAAAAAAAACAACACTTTTTTTTTTTGTCAGCTTACCTTCAGATTATATAGAATCAATAGTCTTATATTCCCCTAGAATAAATTGCTATTTACCCTGAATGAGTGGCTATTTCTAAATCTGATGTCTATGTATTACATTATTCTGTAAGCATTTATTAAGTACCTACTTAAGTCACAGAGGTTTGTGGTATTTTTTTACTAAGAAGTGCAGAATTATTTTTTAAAAACAAAACCAAAAATTGAAGCACCAGGGATAGAGAGCTGATTTGAATAGCAAACAGGAACAATTAAGTAGTAGAAGACCCATTTCTCACATATCTAGATGATATATGCGTATGGACATACATATATGTGTGTGTACATATGTATGTTATAGAAGATCTATATACACATATGCATATAGGAATAGGTTTTCTGTGTATCATGATATAACACATGTGTATATTATATACATATATATACAAATATGTATTTAATCTCTACAAGAGTCATATTTCACACTGGAAATGAGACTCACCAGATTCTTCCATATCATTAAGGCAGATAATCTTAAGGAAACATAATTAACCTTTAAGGTAGAAATTATTTATTTCGAAATGTTTTTTCCTGCTGTGAACATTATCCTGTGTTGATCTTTAATTGTTTTACATGTACAGAATCTAGTTTATTCATAGAGAATTTAGGGAACATTCACAGAATCCATTGTGAAAACATTCATAGAAATCTAAATCACTAAGTTAGTTCTATTCATGCTGCATTTCCTTGTAAGTTTTGCAGTTGGTGGTTTTTAACATGACTATTTAGAGAAAAAGAGTTGGGCCCCCATAAGGCTGGCTGAAAAATCAAACAATATTAGAGATTTAAAGAACAAAAGGATGGGTGAAATTCCAGAATTGGCTATTTTTCATTTGAATTACTTTTCCAGATCCAATCTCTCCACCATTGATTAGCTAAATAAAAATCTCTCTTTATAAAGAGCATTTTAGCATAAAGAATGGGCACCTGGCAGTACATGCATGATAGAGTGGTATCCATTAAGAATTAGATGGACAAAATGTATTCATATTTCCATGGAGAATAGGGTTGCTTTTAATGGGTATGCACAAAGCTCTTTGAACCAAATGAATGCAGCTGCATCATTAAGGAGTACGTTCTCCACTCATTGTGCACACGCCGATCCCATTAGTGTTCAGAGCCTTAGACTCCAGTAGTTCACCCCTAATAACACCTCAGCTCTGTAGCTGATTTTCCAGCTCTCTGCTGTCACAGACCTATTATTCCATAGATTACTAAGAAGTGCTGAATTTTTTTTTAATCCAGAAATTAAAACAACAGGCAGCAGGTCTGGATGAGTAATTTGAATAGTAAACAAGTCTGTCAAAGCAGTATGATGCATCTGCTCACCGTGCTGGGGGCAGTGTTTTCTCTGGGGTTTCTCACAGTTGAACTCTGCCTTTTCTTCCCAGATTTTTGGGAGTGGTGTCACGGATGCCACGATTTCTCATGGAATGTTGATTGTAATGCATAACTCAGGACTGATAAGACTCTATAGCTTCCAAGCCATCACTGAACAGGTAATGAAATGTGAAATTTCCCACTCTGAAATTAACTTGAAGGAATGAATTGAGGTCCACTCTTCTTTAATAACATGCTTTTACATCAAGAGAATAGACATGTTATGTGGATTTTAAGTTGAAGAAACTAAGCGGCCTCTAAGAAACAAATGTAACTTCTAAAATGGGGAGAGGGAAAGAAAAGGCCCTAATAGAAAATGTAAGATGGCATGTGTAGATGTTTTGGCTTATGTACAAGTGAATTTAAAATTTAAAATTTAAATTTAAATGTTTTTCCACATGGTAGAAGTAAGTGCTAAAGACATGGTTTGTTTTTTTGTTCGTTTTTAGTTCATGCAGCAGAAACTTGACCTGGGGCGAGCATGCAGATGGGATGGGACATCTGGAACTGTAGGAGAGTCACCTTTTGGAATTCCTTGTAATATTAAAATCACAGGTATGTTCTCTGCATGGTATGTTCTCCATCTTGAAAGAATAAATGGCAAGTACTTATTTATATTGTTGATCAAAGTGGTTTATTTATAAAAATGATAATTGTGAAAATTTTTTAACCGAATGCTTTCCTTACAACAGTCCTGTAGGTGGTGCAGATGTTATTATCCCCATTTTACAGATGTTGACACCAAGAATAAGAGAGGATAAGTGACTTACTTATAGTCAGATAGTAAGCATTTGAGCCAGGATTAGATCCCAAGTCTCCTGCCCCCAAGTCCAGCCTGCATTCCACTACACCAGAGAATACACGTAAATGATTCCCCACCAGATATCTGTGCACTTATAACATCTCTTTTCCCACTTTTTATGATTTTCAGAAACTTTAGAACTTTTTATACTTTTCAGAACAATGTGTTAGCAAGAATCTCCTAATGCTTCACTACAGTGCAGTCACCTTTGAGGTAATGTACAAAGCCCAGCTAGGCTGTGGCAACATCTAGGAATTGAAAGTAGAGAGTGGAGGGATCATAGGTAGGGAGAAGGGCTTTTGTCCTTTCTTGGCTATGATGTTTCCATTCCATGCCTGCATTCGTTCTCATTATAATTCCCACAGGACCATCAACAGCTTGTGCCTTCCCTGTTAGGGATCTTCTAACTCCATTTCAACTCCCTAGGCTCCAGGATCTGTCTGTCCTTTGACTTTTCTTAAGCATCCCTGATTACAGAGATTGAAGGGACGTGTCTCCTGAAAAAAAGATTTTGAAATTCCCTCTGAGGACTGTAGCCACGTTTTCAGAGACTGTGACTGCTCTTGGCTGAATTCATGCAATTATCGGAAAGCTCCCCATGGCATCACCAGCTGCTAAGGTTGTCCACACCCTCTTCATGTACATCTCCACACACTGAAAACAAAATGCTTGCAGACCCAGACAGACCTGGCTCGGCAGGTTTGTGGACTCCTTTGATCCTTTGAGGGATCCATGATTTTGTAGAATGTGCCAGTCAGTGAAGGAAAGCTCTCGAATGGAAATGGGGAGTGTGGATAGTAGGAGTTATTCAGGGGTCACTTCATTGCAATTCAGTGTAATATTTATTCATTGCCTCCTCTACAAGGAACTGTGTGAGGTACTAGGAGTACAAAAATGAGAAATGACCATCTTTTCCTTCAGAGAGCCTAGGGCCTGTTGGGCCACAAGCAGCCTGAAGGCTGTATGTTGTGCAGGCCTATTTTGCATTCACTATATTTTTCACAGGCTGCCTGAAAGTATTTGGCAGGTGCAAGTGGCCCTATGTTGTATAAACCTGGCCTAAGGGAACTTTGGATAGTCTATTTTGCTGAGGGATTTGCGTTTTTGCAAGAGGCTTGAAATTCTTTAGCAGGCATATAAGCAGCCCAAGATATTGTGCAGGCCTGGCCTGGGGCATGATGACATAGACCAGGGCTGTCCAACCTTCGGTTTTTATTGAAACAATAGACAATATATTTTGATTTGCCATTTTAGTGAGAACTCTGCAGTAGCTGGGCTTCGTTTACTAAAGCATTTATGTAAGTTTCTATGCTTGTAGGGTGGCTGCATAAATCACACTGTGGGCCGCATTTTGGACAGCCCTGACAAAGATGAGCACAATACAGTATCAGGCATAAGAGAGGAAAAGCAGAGATCCAGATCAAGTGCTCTAGGAGAAAATTTGACAAAGGAGAGAAACTTTTAGTTAGGGTTTGTTAATTTTTCTTTGAAATCTGACTTCCGACCTTACCACTCAACTGAAGTTGTTCTCTCAAAAGTCTTCAGTGACCTCTTATTTGTCAAATCTAATGTCCTTTTCTCAATTCTTGTCATCGACTCTCTTCAGCCTTTAACACTGTTGATCACCCTCTTCTCTTTGACACTCTCTTGGTTTTCACGGCACTTTTCTCTCCTGCTCCTCCTCCTACCTGTCTGACCGTTCCCTCTCAGTGTCCCTTTACTCGATTTCTTCCAGGGCTGCTAACCCTAAATACCTCTGTCCTGCAACATTTTCTCATGTCTCTCTATACTATTTCATGTTGTGATCTCATTAGCTTCTTTAGTTGCCAATTTTTTTTGCAGAGGTTTTCAGATCTATTTGTCCAGCCCTAACCTCTCCTGAACTCCACTCTTTCATTTCTCATTACCTTTTGGACATCTAGAACTGGATGTCCTGTTGACATCTTAAACTCAACATATCCAAAACTGAACTCATTACCTTTACCTCCCAATCCTTCCCTTCTTCCTGACTTCCTTATTACTATTACAGGTTCCATATCTTCCTAGTCACCCAGGCTTATAACCTACGTCTCGTCCTCAACTTCTTACTCTCACCTCCCCAATAGGCAATTAGTTCTGTAGTTTCTACCTTTCTAACATCTCTTGTATATGCCCTCTCCTTTCCTTTGACACTGCTACCACTCTAGAACAGGCCCTCATCACCTCAATCTGACTATTGCATTACCCTGTTGGTGGGTTGGCTTGCCTCAAGTCTCTTTCCACTCCAATCCATCTTCCACTCAACTACCACAGTGACCTTCCTAAAGCACAAGTCTTACCATGTTTCCCCCATTTGGTAAAAACTCAATTAGTTCCCTATTACTTCCAGGATCAAGTCTAAAAAAAAATCCTCTGTTTAGCTTTTCAAGACTTTAATAACCTGGCCCCTTTCTACCTTTCTAGTCTTATGCCTTGCTCTTTTCTACATACTCTACCATGAAATAACACTGGTCACCTTGCTCTTCCTTCACAAGACATTCCATCTCCTGATTCTAAGCATTTCATTGGCTGTCTCCTGTGCCTAAAATTCTCTCCTATCTCATAGCTATCTCCTAGCTTCCTTGGCTTCCTTCAACTCTCAGCTAAAGTCTCATCTTAGAAATATTTCCCAGCCCTCCTTAACTTTAGTGACTTCACTCTAAGGTTGCCCCCAATTTATCCTTTGTATAACTTGTTTGTATATAATTGTTTATATGTTTGTGGGGACATGGACTGTTGTTGTTTGTCATTCATTCCGAAAAGGACCAGTGACATTAGGAGCATGCTGTCTTGATTTGCAAGTGAATTGGATTTAAATGAGGCAAAGCTATGCAAAGTCACCAGCCTCACTCTCTCCTCCAGAGTCATCGGAGTCCAGTGGTAAGACATGAGTCAGGATGACTGACAATGCCTGGCTAAGGGGTGGGGAGGGCTACATGATCAGAGCTGCACTTTAGTAAAATCACTTTGGTGACTGAATGAAGGATGAACTGCAGGGAGGAGGCAGGCAGACCCACCAGCAGGCTGCTACAATAGTCCAGGTATAAAGATGATGAGGGCCTACCTACCCAGAGTGGGGACAGTGTCTGAGGAGAAAAGAAGGAGTGTTCAAGAGATGTTGCAAAGGTGAAATCAACAGGCCTTGTCAATAGAGTGAATATGGAGGATGAGAGATGGTGAGAAGTTAAAGATGACACCTGCATTGTGAGCCTGAGAGACTGGAAGGGTGGTGCCATATTCCACTGTAAGAGAGAAGGTAGGAAAGAAAGAGAGTTTGGGGCAAAGATAATGAGGTTGATCTTGGAGATGTTGAATTCAAGGTTTTTACTTGTCATCCAGGTCGAGATGTCTGAAAGGCAATTGAATATGCAGTATTGGAGGTCAGTGGAGAAATTAGGGGCAGGATAGGTAGACTTGAGAATTGTCAGCATATAGATGGTCGTCATATTCATGGGAATTGATGAGATCATTAAATGAAGTAGTGTAAAGAGAGAAGAGAAAAGGTTAGAGGGTATGATCTGGAGTAAGATCCAACGAAGGAGATTCGTGTCTAGGTCACCAAAGATGTGAATAAGAGGTTTCCACAAATCTCATAACTCCCTGAAACTTCTGTTCTCCAGGCTTACCATCTCTGGTTCCATCAGCCAGTCATCATATGGCATGAACACAAGGCTTTTCTTCATCACAGTTGCCCTCCTCCAAATACTTTCCAGTTTGTCCTTCCTAAATTGTGGCATCTAGACCTGACCACAGGACTCTAGTTGTGGCTTAACTAGGGCAGAACACAAAGGCACTCTATCATTCCCAAGTTCTGTGTCTGTCTTGTTGCCACCTATGATTGCAGTAGTTTTCTAGAGTGTCCTTTCACTCTCCTTACCCGTGTTGAACTCTGTAGTCCCCTAAAACTCCAGGTCTTTTTTCAGATGAACTGTGTCTGCTGTGGGCCTCCTCATTTGACAGTTATAAAGTTGATTTTTTTTTAAGCACACATTTAAGACTTTACATTTGTTTCTGTTTATTTTCCTCTTCTTTTATTTTATCCAGCATTCTATAGCCTGTTTAGGTCTTTTGGCATTTTGACTCTGTCATTCAGCATATTAGTTATCGCTGCCACTTTGGTGTCATCTGCAGATTTGATAAGTCTACCATACACCCCTTTATCCAAGACCTTGATTAAAGGAAAAAAGGTTACACAGCACAGGGCCACTCCACTGGACACCTCCATCCATGTGGCCATCAAACCATTAATGACTATCCTGTCCAGCCATTTAAGCTGTTCCAAATCTTTCTCACAAGAATAGCCTGAGAGAGGTTAGTTCAAATCATTCAGGTTTGACTTTAGGCTTAAACCATGCTTTTAGGGAAGGGTTAAAATCACCAGTTTATTGAAAAAATGCTCTAGGACTAGAGTGTTCATACACTGGTGGCACTAAAGAAACTAGGCACCATACTATGTCCTGCTAGAAAATGTGAAAAGCAGAAAAACTCAAGGTTTGTTGAATTGAGAGAAAACACATGAGACTAGCAACAGTACATTGGTGATGTGGGAGCTCTTTCATCTGAGGAAAACAACACGTAATTGAGGTAGCATAATTTAATGGAAAAAAAGAATTTAGAGTTAGAGGATTTGAGTCTAGCACTACCATGTAACCTCTCCTAGCCTCAATTTCTCCAACTGTCAAATAGGGATAATGATACATGTACTAGCTACCCCTTGGGAGGGGGGAAATTGTAAGGAAAATGTTTTATAAACTTTAAAGCACTGTAGATATTATTTTTTTTAATTGTACAACCTAAAACATTTCATTTTCCAGACTTGAGTTATAGTAAAGAGCAGTAAGTAATACATTTATCTTCTTTTTTTAATGCTTTATTGATGCTTTTTTTTATTATTGCCATTTCCCATACCATCCTTCCAATAGGACCCGCTCTTATAATATATCTACTTCATTCCAAACCTTAAAGGCCACCACTTCTTTACCAAGAGGTTGCTGGAATCAAGATTGTTCTAATCTTCCAATCAGATCTGAAACCTCATTTCTTTTAATGTTTGCCTTAACATCATAAAATACTTACCTTTGAGAGACAAGGTTTCTTTTGTATAACCTATAGCGCCTCTTTCTTTCTTTTACATTGTCGGCCTCAGAACCCAACTTTTAACACTGAGGTTTTTCTTTTGTAACTCTTTAAGTTTCCAATTACTGGGGGAATTGAGTCGGCTGCTACTGAAACAACCCAACTAAATATACTCAGGTAATACTGAGTCTTACTTGAATAGTATCTCTAAGACAAAACTCCTTAACTAATAAGAATAATTCACAAACTCATAAAAATCTTGTAAACATTATGAAGTCCAAGAGAAAAAAAAAGATATAATTAGGTCATACGTTAGTGCCCTTTTGGGACCTTATGGTGTACACAAAAGGATACTATAAAGAATCTCTGTTCTAATCAGGGGTTCGTCACCTTTTTTTGTGACATGGACCCCTTTGTCAGTCCAGCGAACATTTTAAAATTCATAAGACAAAATACATAGGTTTACAAAGGAAACCAATTACATTGAAATAAATATGTAATTTTTTTCCATCCAAGTTCATAGTTCCCAAATCTGCCCAGGGATTCTGGGTTAAGAACCCTTGATTTAGATACTTTCCCATAGTCTAGCCACTAGTGCCTTATACATTTTAGTTTTTCCAACAGCAGATCTCTTCTGTTCTGCCCAGTTTAGCAGATGACAGTTGAGTCCAAAGACATGTTGTTTCTGATGTTCTCTATGAGAAAAAAATGTACTCATGTTAAGTCAAATTAGACTAAGAGTTCTTAAGGTAGGGTCCACAAATCCCTAAGGGTTCCATGAATAGATTTCAGGAGGTCTGTGAACTTGGATAAAAAAAAAATCTTTATTTTCACTGATTCCTAATTAAAATTTAGCATTTTATTCAATTTTAAATTTAAAAAATAAGCCATTATGGAGTAGGCTTCACCAGATTGCCAAAAGAGGTACATGACACAAAAAAAGGTAATGAACTCAGATCTTATGTTTATAAACATCTATATAATGTCTGTGTATATAAACATAACTCATACCTCATTTACACTCCTAACTCTTACACAAAATTTTTCCCCTTTTTAAATGTTTTTTAGTAGTTAGATTTTATTTTTATATCCATTTTTTAAAATTGAGTTCCCACTTTTCTTCTTCCCTCCCATCCCTCTCCAGTCCATTGAGAAGGTAAACAATATGATATCACAAAATTGTTCTAACACTTGTATTTTTTTAAATGTTATTATTGCATTTACAAAAGGTGGCTGCCATCCTATAAGAAGCTCAGAGACGTGATTTTTAACTATCTGTGTTTTCTGGGCTCTTTGGAATTCTTTCATTCTTTTCCCTCTCTGATGCACCAAAGTTTTTTGGTATAACTTAATTTGTTGGGCTGTGGTTTACCTTATTCACATGGCCTCCCCTCATTATACTACAATCAAAGATAGTTAGCTCCAGTAAGTTTCCAAGGCTTTTGTGTTTTGCCTTCATTCTGATGTAGTTTATGCAGATAATTTTTAAAGATGAGATAACTGGGAGATTGCCTTCTGTCCAAAGGTATATTTCCTTCTGGCTTTTTCTTTTGTTATCAATAAGTCCCTTTCCAGATCATGCTTTTTTTGTATGTGATGATTTTATTGTAATTTTATGTATTTTTTTATATGTGATGACTTCATTGTAGTTTTGTTTTATTTTATTTTTTCCTGTGGAGGTCTGGACTAGTGATTCCATTGGCGTAGAGAGTTCCTTGTAAATAAACCTAGAAGGCAAATAGGTGGCTCAGTGTATAGAGTGTTGGATTTGGAGTCAGGAAAACAAATCCTGCCTCAGACCCCTAAAAATTGTGTGACGTGGAGCAAGTCACTCAACATCTCTTATCCTCTTTTATCCTCATCTGTATATTGGGATAATAATAGCACTGACCTCTTAGGTCTTATTGATAAAGTAACTTATATAAACTTGCTTTGCAAACCGTAAAGCCCTATGTAATTGCTAGCTACAGAAATGCGAACTCTCCTCTATCAATGCATATAGGTCATTTTTCTGCCATCTGTTTTCTTGAAGCAGGGGTTTTAAAGTTATGATCTTGAACTGGTTTGATATTTCACTTAACTATGTCAATATAACTGGTGTCCTTTGTAATCCTCTATGTTTCATTTTATGCATTTAAAAACCTTATTCTCAGAAGGGGTCCATAGGCTTCACCAGACTACAAAAAGAGTCTTTGACGCATAAAAAAGATGAAGAACCCTGTTTTAAAAGAGTTGTCTGGGGCTCTGAGAGGTTCAGTGCCTTGGACAGGGTCATCCAGCCTATTTATGTCTGAGGAGGGGCCTGCATTTTGGTCTTCATGACTCCAAGGACTGCTCTCTATCCATTTTGCCTCTCCTTTATCATAATAGACCTTCATAAGAACTATGTTCAGCAGAAATTCTAAATTGAAGGCTCTAGATTGATCTAAAAAACCCATCCAAAAGGGGAAATAGTGACTTTCTTGTTGTCCTATCTCTATAGATATTCCTCCGCTGCTCTTTGAAGTGTCTTCCCTGGAGAACACATTTCAGATTGGAGGCTATCCTTGGCACTACATCATCACCCCTAACAAGAAGAAACAGAAAGGCGTCTTCCATATTTGTGCACTCAAAGATCATTCCTTGGTACTGGGTGACTTTTGTCCAACCTTCCTAGAATAGACCATTGTCAAAATTATTCCCAGCAGGTGCCCACAAATGCACATGCATACATTTCTGAAAACCATTTCTTGCCGCCCCAAGCACTGCTCAGCATTTTATCTGTTCACCAACCCCTCAGCAAAGAATATAGTGCGTGATGCCTCTGGGGTTTCTTAATGATACCCCTGGCATGAGCAGCAGAGTTGGGAGGAGAGAAGGTGTTGGGGAAAGGCTTCCTGGCCTCCTCTGTCCTTTCTGTTTCTTGCCTCCCAGAGCAGAATACAGAGTGTAGGTGCCCAGACCCTTACATTTTTAAGAAGATACTTTTGTCAAAGCACGTGTGTAGGGGCAAATTCTAAAGGGAACTTCTTTACTGCTTGGATTTATTCCTTTTAAAAATCATTCAGAAAGGATTTGTTTTTGTATTTTTTTCTCTCCTCCCCCCTCCTCCCACATGACATCATCACTGTAGTAAGCTGTTTTTATTTCAGAACCTTTTAATGACCTCTGTTCAGGACTCATCATTCTTCATATTCTAACCTTCAAGAATGTTATGCACATTCGCACACTAGACAGTAACTTTGACAGGAAAGATGTTGTTGCTCTATTTTACACATGAGAAGATGACAACAGTTAAATATCTTGGGCAAAGCCACAGAAATTAATTGGTGCCCAGCTCGGACTGATTCCAGGCATTTCTGGCTCATCCAAGGGCATGTTTGTATGAAGCATACCTACTCTCAGCACAGTGGCTAAGTGTAATACGATGAGAGAAAATGTCCCCAGAAAGTATCAGATGCATAACTCAATTAGAGCTGGGTAGCCAAGATTTCCTGACATTTAGTTTTGGTAATAATTAATAACTATCATCATAATAATTGCTGAGTGGCAGCCTACCACAGTGGAAAGGAAGCCAGCCTTGGAGTCAGGAAGATCTGGGTTCAAGCCCCACTTCTGACACATACTTGCTTTATGAACCTGGGCAAGACACCCTTTACCTTAGTGCTCAGGCAGCTATAGATTATAAATTTGTGGAATAGATGCTAGCTTCCCTGTACTGAGCAAGTCACTGGTGGGTGGGGTGGATGGTTGAGAATTCACATTTATATTGCACTTTGAGGCTTGGTAAAGCACGTTATATATAGTATCCCATTTGGTTACTCTTTTTGTGTTATACAATTTTCTAACTGACATTGCCAGTAGAATTTATTATTATAAGCTCTAAAAACATTCATGGCTACCTATACCTCAATCAAAAACACACTGGGTTTCATTCTTGCTCTTGTTTTTCTTTTTCAGCCCATTTTATATTGCTTGAAACATTTTACTTAGTATGTGAAATATATATGAAACTACAGGGCAAATAATCTGGAATTTCTCCAGTTTGGATTGTGGTTTTATTCCCTGCCCCCCACAATTAGGAACCCTACATTAATCTTGGTTCTACCACTAGTGTCCTTTCTTTCCCATGTGTCTTTCACTTACGAAAAGAACTCATTATTTAATGAACAGCAGTTGGATAGCTCCATTCTGACATGTAGCAATTGATCTGTCCCACATGAATACAATTGTGATGAGGTTTTATAATTTATTGTCCTTTCCCTAACCTCTCTTCCAATTTTAGGCAAAAAATGGGATCCAAGAAATGAACTGTTGTTCACTAGAATCTGACTGGATATATTTCCATCCTGATGCCTCTGGGAGAATAATTCATGTGGGTCCAAATCAGGTCAAGTAAGTATTGTCTTTAGTCATCGAATAGTTATAGAGAAAGCTTTTCATAGCATTTATTGGCTTCTCTGTTTTTACAAGATAACTATTGAGGAGGCTGTAGAAATAATGAGAGTTGGTGTTATATTAACTAGCATACTCAAGAGACAAGCTTCAGGAAAACTTGAGTTTATTCCTTCAGCCTCTCTCTTTCTCAGTCCATTTTGTAAATGTTTGAACAAACTAAACTGTTTTGCTCTGTAGTTTTGCCTCCTCCCTTTTCAGATGCCATTTATGTGTGGTCTTCCCCATTAGAATGTAAGCTCCTTGAGAAGGATTGCCTTTTGTATGTTTAGTCCCTGTGCTTAGTACAGTGTCTAATACAGAAATGCTTTTTCTTGTTGTTTTCTCTCTTTGATAATAAAAGTCTGCTTTTCTCCTCGTAAATAAGAGCTGGTGAGAGAGGAATATTTAGCTATGCCTCCCTCTGACACGGATTAATGTCACTTCATTCTGCTAAAGAGAGAAAACAAACAAACATGATTTGGTTTTATAACTGGAGGGGAAAGGGCATATTGGCCCAAAGAAAGAACATTTTTGTTTTGTTTTTTGAGGGGGGACCCTTTTTTGTAATGTGCTCTTGCTTTCTGGGCCCAACACACACTCTACCCAAAACTTTAAAATAGGTGACTGTTTGCCCACTTCTCCCTGGCAAGGGAAAATGTCCCTAACTGTAATTAGATTGAAATTAATAGGGGAAACAAGCTCATGCTGATTGCTTACTCCTGTTCCACATCCTTTAGGCTAACTTCACTGCTTTTCTTTGTCTTCTAAAAAGTGGGAGAAGAGATGCAATAACAAAAAAAAATAGGGTAATGGGCTTTTCTTTGTCACTGGTCCCATGAGATATATTACCTCATAAAATATACCTCTTATTCTTTGTCATCATTTATTTAAAATTAGTTTGTGCTTGAGGTGAAGATATATGAAGCCCATGAAGGTCATAGGCCTCTTCTAGGCTTTAAAAAGCTGCCAGTAATTAAGTGTGATTGGTTAGGGTGTAGTTAAAGTTGTACTAGTAGTGGTAGTGGTATTAGCAGTAGTAGCAGTAGTAGTAGCAGTAGTAGTAGCAGTAGTAGTAGTAGTAGTAGTAGTAGTAGTAGTAGTAATCATTGTCATCATCATCATCATCAAAATGATAATAATTAGGATATATATACTACTTTAAGGTTTGCAAAGCACTATACATAGGTTATCTCATTTGATCTTCACAACGTAGCCTCATTTTTACATCTGAAAAAACTGGTCCTGAGCGTCTTGCCCAGGGTCACATAGCTAGTAAGTGTCTGAGGCAGGATAGGATTTGAACTCAGGATTTCCTCACTCCAGTTACATCGTTCTTATCTTTTTTCATCCAGCATCAGTTTCTTCTTGTTGTCTCTTAATTCTGTCCCTTTAGCCTAGTCCTTTGGAATTTTATAGATGGTTATAGAAATTCAATTTTGTTGTTGTTGTCACTTGATCAACTTTATGTGTGGGTCTATCTACACCAGAGTTTCCCAAATTTGGCCTACTGTGCCCTTTTCAAAAAAAAAAAAAATTGCTCAACGTCTCCCTTGAAATCTTTAACCCTTTAGTGGTTTTTAAAAAAAATTGCATCATTTCAAAAATATATAATTTTTTTAATGACACATCTTAAATTTAATAATTTATTGTAAATTTACGGGTTTTTTCCCGTATTGAAATTTTGATAAGCAATATTGCATCATGTGACCATATTGTATTGTACTGTAAACAAGTCATTACACGCACACATTCCTGCCAGTGCCTGCTGGACTTCCTGACAATGTGTAACACACTCACCTGCCAACACTTTCTTGTTAAGACCTGTCAACAGACTTGACCACTGATTGGTTATGATTTGTACTTTGTGTGCTTATTTGGAAAATAATGTAATCACTTCAACTTTAACTCTGTTACACAACAGATGAAACACATACAAATGGTTTTTAAAAATTTTCTTCTCTTCTTTCCTTATGCTTCCACTGCCCTCTTATTTTTATTCATTGCCCCCTCCAATTGCACCCAAGGCTACAGCCACCCCCTTGGATTGTTCCAGCGCCCCGCCCCCCCCCCCCCAGGGTACAGTATCGCCCACTTTGGGAACCTTGACTTTGCATGTAACTAACCTTCAGAAAAAAAAAGCAATGAGTAAGTCAGATACAGTTTAATGATTGTCCATTCACTTTGACATAAAGTACTTAAAAAAAGAAGCCCTCCAACTCAATTTAGTTACTATTTCAATTATGCTTTAAATTTAATCTATTAGTATCTGCAAATCCCTAAGAAGTGAACCCACAAAAACCCTTTATGCTGCCATTATCGAAGCAGGAAATCTTGGGCAAAATAGAAATAATACAGTTTTCAGAGTAAATGTTCTCCCCTCAGTTTGACAAATTCATCAATTATGTGCACTTTTATTGCTGCATTTTCCAAATATTTCAAGTAGCACTTACTGCTTTAGTTCCTTCCTTTCCCTATTTAGTATTCGTTAGCTTTTAAAATATTGAAAGGGGGGGGGCGGCCATGAACATGTCTGTGATTGCATTACAAAAGGAACTAGGAAAAAACTATAAGCAGTATGATGTTTTTACTGTGAACTTCATTTGCTGACCTGAATTGATTTTTTTTTTCAAAGTGGAAATGACATTTATTTTTTATTTTTTAAATTTATTTTTGACATGTTTGGTTTTCAGCATTGATTTTCACAGGCGTTTGAATTACAAATTTTCTCCCCATTTCCTCCCCCCCCCCCACTC
>CM053622.1:632412638-632429366 GCA_028646595.1 Phalanger gymnotis | reverse complement strand
CTCTGCTGCCCCAGGGGCAAATGGCCGGAACCGCAAACTCAGTCACACAGCTTTTCCCACTAACCTTCTCTGCTGTCTTTGCTCTTTGCGGGTTGAGAGGTCTGGTTCCATGCCACAGCTCAGTAATTCAAGATGCCAGGGCACTCTCTGCTCCTCTCCTGGTCTGGTAGGTCCGCGTCTGGCGCGCTGGTCTCAGCTCTGCTCCCCTGGGCTGGGGGCTGGGAGGTCCTTGTGGGACCGACCTTACCCAGAGACCATCCAGGCTGTCCTGGGGTGGGGCCCTGCTTCCCTCTGCCACTTTGTGGGTTCTGCAGCTCTAGAATTGGTTCAGAGCCATTGTTTTATAGGTTTTTGGAGGAACTTGGTGGGGAGTTCACGCCAGTCACTGCTTCCCAGCCGCCGTCTTGGCTCCGCCCGACCTGAATTGATTTTGGCACATGGGTAGGACCTTAGAATTTTGTAATTCTTTTTTTTTTTTCTTTTCAGAATCTTGAAACTAAAAGAAATAGAAAATAATGAGACCCAGCATCAGGTCGCTGAAGATTTTGTCATTGTGGCTGACAGGGAGGAAAAAGTAAGGCAGTAGCACTATAAAATTCTTTGTACACCATTACCTTTTATATTGAAATATCCTATCATGGGGGCAGCTAGGTGGCACAGTGAGTAGAACACTGCAGTTAGGAGGACTTGAGTTCAAATCTAGCCTCAGACACTTGACACACTTACTAGCTGTGTGACCGTGGGCAAATCACTTAACCCCAATTGCCCTGTCCTCCCTCCTCCAAAAAAAAAAAAAAGAAATATCATTATATGCACATGAGCGTGGCCAAAAAGATCAGAGCATGGCTTGTAGACCATTCCATACAAATTAAAAAAATAATCTGCTCTTTGGATTTTGAACATGAACATTTAGTATGTTCACAGGTGTAATTTAGAAGTTAATTATAGTGAGTTCATCTTTTACTTGTGATTTCTGTTTTGTTTTGTTTTAACTGCTAAACATCTGCCCTTCATATCCTATTGTTATTTTTTATTCTTGGGTGACCTTAGGCTTCTGGTCCCAGAGGGCCCTGTTCCTTTCAGTTGTCATACACACTTAAGTGGTATTTTGGGGAACTTGCAGAAAGGAACAAAATGCCTAACAGTGGAAATACTTTACCTGTATTGTGCTAGACTTGTGGTAAAGAACTCTGGGTTCCTTGGGGCCTTTTTAGAGGGTCTGTGAGGTCCAAATTGTTTTTGTAGTAGTAATAATATGACATTTCAATTTCTAATATGGTAAACATTTGTAGTTCCAATATAGTAAATATTGGTAGATATAACTCATACAAACAAAAGCTCTTTGGGGGATCCTCAGCGATTTTAAGAGTATAAAGCAGTCCTGAGGACCAAAAAGTTTGAAAATCACTATGACAGACTAATACATAAGAAAAAGAGATCAGTGATGAACCCAACATATGACCCCTTTTCTTGTGCTAGTTGTTCCCTTGCTGGCAATGAACTTGTAATGGTGGATTGCAAAAAAGAAAAACATCTATAAACTCTTGGATTATTAACTTTTTCATATGAAATGTATGAGTGGGAAAAACCTGAATTCTGTGTTTTGTTGATTTAAGATATTGTTGTTTGTTGAATGCAGTGTGGAGGTATGAGTTCGTTTTTCTGAATGCAGATTGATATAGTTATCTTTTCACTGCATTTGTCTAAAGCCTGTCATATCTGTTTCTTTCTCTGAAATCATAGACCAAAAGCTTGTTAACTGTTACAGCTTCTGGACGAGTGGTGAAAAAACGCTTTAATCTGTTGGATGATGACCCAGAACAAGAGGTAGGAATTTAACCAAAGGTGATGAATGGAACCAGTTTGTTGTAACATATTCATTTTATAAATACATACGTGTCCCAGGGCTGACCAGGTCAGGCTGGTAGCTCAGTATTGGAATGAAATGAGACACTTATAGTCCATCTGATAGTTAACAAAAGGAGGTTTACTTAGCCATTAAGGAAGAAGGACATTCAGAGCAAGGAAAGGATATTCTATGGAAGAGACAGCATTGACTCAGTTGAGCACAGCTTTCCTTTCTCTGTGTTGCCTGTGGTGGTTCAACAGTTAAACCTCAGGGCAATCTTATGGAACTCCTTATGGCTTTTTTTTTGGGGGGGCGGAGCCGGAGTGGTGGGGCGTAGCACTTTCCTGTGACCAGGAAGCAGAACAAGCCTAAGTCCCTTGAACCAATAAAATCTCAAGGACAACTTCAAAGGAAAAGAGGCTGGAGATACTAGGAGATATTTTCCCTGACACACCTGTGCAAATCAGGAAGGATCTAAGTTGGATTTAGTATAGTTTGCCTTACTGTTTTCTTGTTTTGCTTGTTTAGTTGTTATAAGTACAACAGTGGCAACAGTGTGGAAAAGCGTTGTCTTTCTGGTGATTTAGGTCGGTGTATTCTCTGGTCTGTGTTTAGTATGGTCAATTGGAAGATGGTACTTTTTTATTCCTTTTCTTTAAAGAAATGTCCAAGTTTCTTTTCAAGCCTATTTCCAGCTGATAAAGCATTCTAAAGGTTTTACATAAATCCAGATAAGGTAAGTAGAAGGAATGACTAACACACCTATCCACAGAGTCAAAATGCAAAAAAAAATCTCAGGCTAGAAGAATGGGCCAAAGTGACCAAGAAGAAGTTTAATTTTGCTAAACTTAAACTCTGACACTTAGATTCAAAAATCAGTAGCCCAAATAGAAACCTAGTTTGATTCATCTGAAAGGAATTTTAGTTGACTTCAAGGGATTTTCAAAGGGGTTTTAGTTGACCTAGAGCTCAGTATTAGCCAACAGTGTCAAAAAGCTGCCAGAAAAACTAATGTAGTCTTAAGCTACATTAATAGTAGGGTATACCTATCAAAGGAGTAGTATCCTACTGTATTCTGCACTGGTCAGACCAAATCAGGAGCATTGTGTTTAGTTCTAGACACCATATTTTAAGAGGGACATTGACAAATGGATTAGTACAGAGGATGGTTATCAGTATAATAAAGAGTTTAGAAAGCATATCATACAAGAAACAGTTGAAGGAACTAGAGTGGTTTTACATGGGGAAAGTGACAGCAAGGGGAACTCATGATTCCTGGCTTTAAATATTCAAAGAGCTCTCTTCTGAAAGGGGAATTGGATTTATTTGGTATAACAGAAGCAGGACCAGTGAGTGGGGGGAAATGTGTGTGTGTGTGTGTGTGTGTGTATTATGTTTCGTAAAATATATATATGTATGTGCCTCACTATAAGACATAACTTTCTAACAGAGCTGCTAAAAAAAAAAATGGAATGGGTAGCTTTATGACCAGCGATTGCTGAAGGATGACAGATTCGGTGGTCATAAAGCTACCTATTTCATATCCAGCTAGATACCTCTGCCAAAATATTGGGATGTGTGTAAATTATTGTTTTTTCTCCTCTAGTTTACTCATGCTTACCTGCCCTCAATACAGAGAAATTTTATTTTTTTCCTGCTGAAATGTACAGGGAATAGTAGATCCTGAGACCATCAGGACCATGACAGGGTGCTACTTAACTATTAAAGATCTTGTGGTTGTTATATGTTCCTTGATGCAGGCATAGGCATGTCTGTATGCCCTACCTCTCTCTCTCCGGCCTGTTCTACCTCCTTATTTCTCAAAAGAAACAGAATGCTTTAAACATGAACATGGAGATTGCATCTAAATAATTAGTTACTTTTCTCTCTTTCATGCCATCCATCCCCCTTCTGCCATCAAGACTTTCAAAATTGTGGACTATGAAGATGAGTTGGATTTGCTCTCTGTGGTAGCAGTTACTCAGCTGGACGCTGAGGGTAAAGCTCACTTGGATTTCCACTGTAATGAACATGGGACATTACTCAAGAGCATTCCATTAGTGGAGTCATGGGACGTGGTGAGTAAAGACCACTAAAGCCAAGCCTCAGAACCTCTCTCTGATCTGACATTTATGGCAGGGTGTGTCTGGCACTGTGTTGCATTCAAACCAGACTCTCTACAACTACTAATGAAAGCATGAACAGGATCTAAATCCTGCAGGAAGAATATAATGAATACCTTTTCCCCAGCAGGGGACCCATTCTTAAAAGGAGAGTCATATTTTTTCCCCCTCACCTAACGTATGATTTTCTGGTCCCTCACATTATCACCTGTCTTTTCTCTGTTCTCCATTCTATTTGGTTTTATTTAAAACAGTAGCATCTTGAGGCAGGGACTTTGACCATCTCTATGTTCTATTTGATGGCTTTCCTGTGGTAGTGATCTCTGCTTCTATGAAGGTTGAAAACGATGTCCTTCCTCCTGCATCTTGGTTGTTGCTAAGTACATATTTGAATGGCAGCTTATAACTGAAAGAGTATTTCACTGTAATTCAGAAGATCTGTGCTGAGTACTGGCATGCCTTCTTAGCAGTAGCTGCATGACCCTTGGAAAAGTCACTTTAACAATGTGGAGTCTGAGTTTCCTCATCCCTGAAATGGAAAAACCACCTTCGTTGTCTGCCTCCCAGGGTTATTGTAATAACCAAGCAGATTAATTTATATGAAGGGTATTGTAAACTACAGTTATCCTTACTACATTGCATCTTTCCCCATCATGGTTTCGACACATCTCAGGTTGGCATAAGAAATTAAAGGAGAATTTTTGGAGAGTTTTGTGGAAACCTCACAGGCCAGTAGATGACACAGAAAAAGTTTAGAAACTCAGAAATGAATAAAATATATGTATGGTATTGTATAATATCAACATATTTTATCTTTTAATACCATAATTCAGACTTCTTCTCTAGTACAAAGAGAGGGCCAAAATATTTTACACAGATTTTCCCGATTATGGGGGCACTGCACCCTTAACCCCCACGATGTGGATGGCATTATTGTATGTAATATGTAATAAGCACTTATATAAATACTTATTGGTCAGATTGTTGGATATGTAATTACATTTGATATTCTGTCCATTGGTCTCTTGTGTTGAGATTTTAATGGAAAGATGTTTTGTGGAACTTTAAATGTAAATAGGGTGATGTCAAATGAAGTTTCCATTTGTGGTTATTTTCTCCATTATAGACATACAGCCATGAAGTTTACTTCGACAGAGACTTAGTTTTGCACATAGAACAGAAACCCAACAGAGTCTTCAACTGTTATGTTTACCAGATGGTATGTGATGCTGTGGAAGAAGATGAAAATATGAGCAGTTGTTAAAAAAAAGGACAAAAAGAAGAAAAAGATTATGATAATAATGGCGATGATGGTAATGATGAAGATGGGGTAAGAAATGGAGAACAACTTTACTCTTTGAGTAAACTTTTGAAACTTTTGAGAAAGTACTGAGTTGTGGTTAAGCCCAGACTTGGGCTAAAGTTCTAGCTGACTTTCTTGCGTTATGAGCCCAGTTTTTATTCTTTCCTTGGTGACAACTAGAGGAAAGAATATCTATAGCAGGAAGAAATGCCGTACCCCTCCGTGCTCTCATACATGCCACTTACCATCCCAACATCTCTTATACCACTACATCACCCCAGTGGAACCCAAAAGAGGCACAGCTCGGAACAGAGCAGGAAGAACCCAGCAGTCAGATGCAGGCTGGGTTTTTGCCAGCCACAGAGTTAAATCCTTACTGCTTTTCTGAAAAGATCTTGTAGAGAAAGCATAACAAAGCTCTCAATGACATAGAAATTATGTTTCCCAACCTCTCTTCTGCTCCCTGCCCCCATCCCTTCTCCCCCAAGTAATAAGCAAAATATAGAAATGATAGAGGATACTTCTTCTAACCTCTGTGCCCTGAGATGGGGTGATAACTATGGGTAAAGACTTATTTTTGAGCCAAAAATGCCTGTTTATCAGGATTTATTTTTTAAGTTTTGCATTTGTCTTATAGGAGCTGTATTTGTATACATTATCAAGATTAGGTGCTAGTTCCCTTACACACTCTTTGTAGTGTTTTGTTTCCTACAGGGTGCTCGTTTTTTGTACCATAGACTGATCTGACAAGTTTTGTTATAAATCTGGATTTGGAGAAATAGGATCTCTTTGTTTCTGATCATACAACCAAGTTTAATCTTGATGAATACATTATAAAATGTTGTCACAGATGGAATGGTTGGACCTGGGCTCTCCCCACATTTGCAGGATCATCCTCTGCCCTCATTTTGTCAGAATCCTTTTGTAAACAACTGCTTCATACTGATGCAGTTGGTTGGATATGCCTTTCATACTGGCAGCTCTTTCTACTTCAGATGTTATATATGAAAGTCCAGGAAGTATCACGACTGATCTGGGTAAGTTCCTTAATAGCTGGAGAGAATGAGCCTTCTGCCAAGTTTCTAGGTAGAGAGAGTAGAGCATTTATCCTTCTTTGTCATAACACATCTGAATCAGGTCCTTGGAGGTCACTGAAGACTCCTTTTTTTGTTCAAGATGGGGAATTAAAGGTAACTAAGCAAAGGAAAGAGTTTTGTGTGGTTCCTGTTTCAGAGATCCAATTGTTTGCTTATCCACATGTTCAACACATTTCTTTAGTTCAGCTTCAAAGACTAATGTTGGCAAATACAGAGGGGAAGGAAATAGTTGGGAGAATCATAAACATATCCAAATACAGGAGGGTTTTAATATGAGAGGTCAGCTTTGGTCACTTAAGTGAGTATCTTTAACATTCTTCTTGTCCAGATTTATCCTACTCCCATATGATGAGGGACATCAGTCTTACCTTTGGATTCTGCCTTTAGAAATTTGAAAATAAAAATCCAAACCAACAAACATCTTTAGGGCTAAGGAAAGGCAGGTGTCAAATACTTTCAGCTCAGTGGGGTAGGCAATAGAACTGGAGGATTAAAAAACCCGAAGCCAACTCCCACTATAACTTTAATAGGAAAGGAAGTAATTGTCTGGCCTGTTTCGAAATTAGGAACAAGAAGAACAAAGTGAAAAAAAATCTTTTTGGCCTTATGTATTGTTGTGATATGTAACTCTCTGAAATATTATGAATGATTGTCTCCTGTGTAAATCTTGCTTAACCAGTAAAAATTTATACATATTATTGAATTGTTATGTTCTCCTGTATCTGCTAATTGAAGAAACCATTCTTCACAAAGTATGATATATAATAACATTTAATATAACGGTTTCTGAGGAACTCAGAACACTTTATAGATGTACTTTTGTTGATAGCAGTAGGTCAAGATTATGATTATAATGAAACAGTGATGTGTCTACTATCTGCTTGGTGCTATCCCAAATGCAATTAAATGCAAACTATATCTAGGCACAGCCCAACCCAGTGATTTTATAAACAAAAAGTGCAACAGGAATGAACAGGGTGAGAATATCTCCAAGGGGAAGGCAAGTGCCAGATGCCAGGGAAAAAGATACTAGAATTTTGAACACCTCAAATCATATTCAGGAGCAAAACTTTGACCATGATCATAATCCTTTCCCCAAGAGTGTTTCAGGGAAGCATAACATCGGACCACAGATGGATCTCTGTAGGCTTCAAAATCTTTATTGAAATTAAATCAAGTCAACGAGTATTTATTTATTTATTAAGACCTACAGTGTGTCAGGCACTGGGCCAAATGCTAGGGATACAAAGAAAGACCAAAACCCCCTCCAAAAAACAGTGCCTGTTCTCAAGGTCCTCACAGTCAAGTCTTTCCCTCAGCCAAGTTTAATTAAGTTTGTTTTGCAAAGAGTATTTTTGGAAGATTTTGTGTGGACTTGTTTTGAAAAAGATTGAGTCATTAATCTAAAGAACAGAATTATTGAGCTGAAAAAAGACCATAAGAAGCCACTTAATAACCATTCCCTCATCTTTCTGAGGAGATATTTTTCTTGACTTCTTCACATCAGTGTGTAACAAACCTCACCAAAAGTGAATTCTTTATATCTAAACTGAGTACTTTATATAATAGCTCACACCTATTTACTCTTGTTCTCTCTTAAAATTGTAAATCTAAGCCAATTTGGGTAAGCTAATGCTAAGGTAAATGGATACTTTACCAGTCTAGAGTGAAAATAGTGCCAACTCTGGAAACAAATCCAGGGTTCAGATGCAGCCTATGACACTACTACTAGTGTGACTTTGGGCAAGTCATTTAATCTCCTTGGTCCTCAGTTTCCTCTTCTGTGAAATGAGAGGATTGGACTAGATGGCCTCTGAAGTCTCTTCCAGCTCTACATCTATCATACTGTGATACACATATATGTATGCACATACGTGTATGTATGTATGTATAGCGATTTTTGCAGTAGTGGTACAAACAAAACCACATTTTAATGAATATTATCATAATCTGTTGCGGATATAATAAATTTTGTTGATTGAAGAAGCCCATGTGCAGATGTATTAAAGAGTCCCTATCCATTTAGTCAATCTGTTTAATGAAAATGTTGTCTTTGGTGTTGTATTTATATAGTAATTGTATTTGAAAACCTAAAGGGTGTTAAATGGTTTTAATAAAATTTTATATGTTTTTAAAAATGATTTCAGTTGATGATTTGGCAAGATTCCATGGTTTTTGTGGAGTTTTTTTTTTTTTTTTTTTTTTTTTTGGCAGAGTCCTTCCTGGCTGCAGTACCAGAGCTTTCACAAAGTAACATGGATTACTTCACAGGGGAAAGAGAAGGGTCGGCGGGGAAGGGCAGTGGTGATGCAGAGAATCTGATGAAGATGACCAGATATCCCAATTGGGCTTTGACCTTGTCAGTATTTTACTGAGGGCAAAATTAGGTGCAATGGGTAGAAACTAGAGGAAAGCAGATTCAGCCCAAATGTAAACACAACGTAAAACAATGTAGAAAACCATTTTCCAACCTGCCACAGAGGAGACTCATGTTCAGGTAGGGAAGGGTTGGACTAGATGGCCTCTGAGGTCCTCAGGTACCATGAAACCAAGAAACTAATGGGAGAAGGCTAGAAGATAACCTTCTCTTCACTGCCACTTCTAGGTAACATTTTAGGGAATTAAAAAGAAAAACATTTATTAAGCACCCACTATGTGCCAGGCACTATGTTAAATGCTTGACAATTAATATCTTATCTGAACCTCACAACAATCTGGTAATTTGAGGTTTGAGGGGAGGCTTAGTGGTCTAAGTTGCCAGATTCAAGAGATGCACGTTTTAAGCAGTCATCTTCTATAGGAGATGTCCAAGCTCTGTTCTGGCTTCTTTCAAATCACCCTGTATGCGTTGTCTCCTCTATCAACATGTAGGGCTAGCTGTAAACTTGGGCATGTGGAGTGTCATGTGCAAGAAGGGATGTTACAGTGTGTGGAGGGGATGAAAGTATAAGAAGACTGGAAAGGTAGGAAGGAGGTCAGATATTGAAGTCTTAGCTAGTGATGCCAGACGAGTTCAGAAGAGAGACTAGAGTTGGTACATAGATCTAGAAGTCATATATGCATAGAGGTGATGATTTGACTTGTGAGAGCTGATGAGGTCATGAAGTGAGTGTAGAGAAAGAAGAGAAGAGGGCCCAAGAGAAAGCTTTAGAATATACCTATGGTTAGGCGATGTCATACGGCTGATGATTTAATAAAGAAGACTGAGGAGGAGCAGTCAAACAAGAGAACAGAGAAAGCAACGTCATGACAACCCAAAGAAGAGAGTATCTAGGAGGACTGGGTGGTTAACTCATTAAATGCAAAGGAAGTCTTTTTGTTTAATCCAATTAAGAAATCCCTTTCTTTACTGTGGAGAGTATTGAAAGGGGGATCATTGGGACAACTAGATGGTGCAGTGGATAGAGTGCTAGACCTCAAGTCATCTTCCTACTTCAAATCCTGCCTCAGACAGTAGCTGTATGACCCTGGGCAAGTCACTTAACCCTGATTGCCAAAGGAAGAAAAAAAGAGGAGTCATTAGGAATAGTAACAAGGGGAGAATAATTGGTTTCAAGATTTTTTTTAAGGGTTCATCAGTCATTATATAAATATTCTCTTTATTCCTGTAATAGCTGGTAACTAATAGCATTTATATAGTGTTTTGGCAAAAATAATAAATAGGTAGCATTTATATAGCACTTTAAGATTACTGGCGCCACTAGACTGTCCCATCTGGTCTTCCCTTCCTCATTGATGCCCTGTGCTTTCATCTCAAGCCATCCAAAGATTTGCCACTCACTCATTTCTTCTTTCTCCCTTAAAATTTACCTATTCTGTGTCATATTCCTTCAGGCTTTCTGTGTTTTACAAGGAAATTTTAGGTAGACTGATGAAGGCCTATACTTAGATGATCTATGATGATCAGTTGAAGGAACTGGAGATGTAGACCTGGAGAAGAAGACTTGGGGAAAAATGATCACTATACAGTATTCAAATAGTTGAAAGAGCTATCACTCAAATACTTGTGTACTATGTAACAATCATTTCGCCAGAAATCTTCTCTAGGCCTACATCCCTGGTTCTCATCCCACATTTAGAAATGAAGCTCATAAAAACAAATAATAAAGTTTAAGTATAATATGATTCAATGAATAATTACATAACCTGTAAATGGGAACTTTATATTTGGGGGCAACCTAGTGGTCTTTTTTTGGCCCAACTAACACATGAAACAAATAAAATAAAATTTACCTTAAAAAATAGAAAGAAAAAAAAGAGCTATCTTGTGGAAGAGTGATTGGATTTGGTCTGTGTTTGCAAAACACTTTATAAAAATCTCATTTTTATCCTCACAATGACACTGGAAAGCAGGAGCTATTTTATCCCCATTTTATAGATAAGGAAACCGAGGCAGATAGTGGTTAAGTGACTTGCTTAGAGTTGCAGAACTAGCTATGAATTGTCTGCCACAGGGTTTGAACTTAAGTTTTCCTAACTTCAGGTCAAGTCCTTTAACCACTGTACCAGATAGCTGTTTTAAAAACAATAACAAAAAACTAAGCTTAAACATTATGATATAATCTCATCTTCTGTTTCATGATCACTCTAAAAGGTAAGTTGGAAGTTGCTTGGGTCAGAGAAGGTATTTTGATTACCAGAGTCATTTCTGATTATCTGAGCTTCTCTCCAAGCAGAAATGCCCATATGTTAATAAATTATCAACTGGATTAGATACATATCATTTTCATCTAATTTAGGTCTCTAGCCAAGCTTTCTGCAAATTTAGACCCTTTTCTGCTTCTCACTTTTATGAAACAACATTCCTCATAATTTTCTACCATCCTCCTCCATAAAATCATTCAGAGTAGTTTATACTTTAAACTAGTGCTTCCTTTGGCTGTTTATTACTTCTCTGATCAAGAAGCAGAAGCATGCTTTGCCATCAAGCATGTAATCCTGTAATTATCGATGGTCATTGCACTTAAGAGTTCTGAAGACTTTCAAAAAATTGTTAGTTTTTAGTGTTGCTTTAACTGTATTAATTGTTCTCCTGGCTCTGCTTACTTCACTTTATCAATTCATACAAATCTTCCCAGGTTTCTCTGTAACCATCCCCTTCACTATTTCTTATAGCAAAATATTATTCTATTACATTCACATACCATGATTTGTTCAGCCATTCCCCAACTGATAGATATCTCCTTAGTGACCACGTTCATTGCTGCCACAAAAAATAACAGCTATAAATATTTTTGTATGTATGGGTTCTTTTCTCCCATCTGGTATCTCTGGGATAAAAACTTAGTAGTGGAGAGTCAAAGGTATGCACAGTGTGGTAACCTTTTGGCAAAGTTCCAAATTGCTTTCCCAAACAGCTGAACCAGTTCACATCTTTACCAACAGTGCCTTTAATGTCCCCATTGTCCTCCATCGCCTCTAACATTTGTTATTTTCCTTTTTTGTCAGCTTTGCCAATCTGATGGGCATGAGGTGAAACCTCAGTTTTGCCTTAATTTGCATTTCTTTAATTATCAATGATTTGAGCAATCTTTCATATGGCTATTGACAGTTTGGAGTTTTTCCTTTGAAAACTGCCTGTTCCTATCTTTTGACCATTTATCAATTGAAGAATGGTTTTTAATCTTTCAAATTTGAATCAGTTCCTTATATATTTTTGAAATGACCCTTATTGACAAAACAATGTAAAAATTTTTCCTTTTTCCTGTTTCCCTTCTCATTTTAGAAAGGAAGAAAAGAAATAAATATTTATTAAGTACTTCCAATGTGCATGATGCTGTTTAGTTGTTGCTTTTCAGTCATGGCCCACTCTTCATCACCCCATTTTTGGGAGGTTTTCTTTGCAAGGATATTGGAGTGGTTTGCCATTTCCTTCTCCAGTTCATTTTAAAATGAGTTAACTGAGGTAAACAAGGTTAATGATTTACCTAGGGTCATACAGCTAATAAATGTCTAAGGCCTGATTTGCACACATGAAGATGAGTCTTCCTGACTCCAGGTGCCTTGGCGCTCTATCCACTGTGCCACCTAGCTTCCTGAGTGGTCCTGAGATGTAGAGATAGAAATATAAGAAAAAGATAGCCCCTGCAGGCCCTTTGGCCTAATGGAGGAAAATAATACACAACAAAGGAGATAAAAAATCAGAAGGAAGACGAGAAAAGGTAGTGGTGTTCCAGTCTGGAAAGTCAGGAGCAGAGGCAAGAGGGGAATAGAGATTGGCCAGGAAGAGCCACTCCCCAAAATGGGAGGCCCTGGAAGGAACACACCAATGGAAAAAGGGGACAGGCCTTCCAGAGATATAGTATTCTTGGTAGAGTGGGCCTCTGGGGTAGTTGAGTTTATCTGGGGGAAGGAAGCCCCAGACACTGGGAGAAGTTCCACGATAACAGCTGTGGGAGCATTTCGAAGTTCAGAATTCTGAACAGGTCGAACAGGTCAAGGAGGAGAATTTTAGCTATATTGGTTTTGTTTATGCAAAAAACATTTTAATGCTATGTAATCAAAATTGATTTATCTGATCTGACCCTTCTTTATGAACTCTACTATCCACAGACCTGAAAAGCAGTTACTTCCTTGTTTGTCTAATTTGTTTATGACGTCACCTTCAGTAAGTGTTGATCTCTGCCTAGTTTTTTGGTTTGGGGTTTTTTTTGACAAACTGCTTACCAATACTTACACAGCAGTTTTTGTCAGATATTGTGTTCTTAACCCAGTAGCTCAGGTCTTTGGGTTTATCAAATTTTAGGTGTTAATCTCTAGAACTTGGTCCAAGAAAGACAAACAGAATTAGGCTGCATTCTCAAAGAGGGTGGGCATGCATATGAATACAGAGAGTAGCAGACAGAAATTGAATTCACTTTTGGGGTGTGGCTGCACAATGTATACCTCCTTCTGACAGGGGCTAATTCCACTCTATTATCTTTTCATCCCTGGGCAGAGAAGATATCTCTACACCAGACCACTCCCAGTCTTGGGCCATCTAGACAAAAGAATCTATTTCCACCCAAGCATTGTGGGCTACTTTAGATAAAATTCCTTGCTAGCTATGTGTGTGTGTGTGTTGGGAGCAGTGAGGGGGGCTGACCTGGATAAAGAGAGTCCATGTATTCTCATTATCTGTAATGTCCTGAAAAAATAAACAAAATAGAACTTTAGAAGAAGTAGGGGAGGCTCTGAATCTCCCCAAGATATTGATTACTAGTTATCATTTTTCACATTCCCTCCTTTTGGTCAAGGGAGAACCAAGGGGGAACAACCATAAGGGGCATAGTGAAAGAAAATAGTACAGCCAAAGCAAACCAAAATCAAAGCTAGGGCAGCCAAGAGATATAGGCGAATGGGTTATGACATGTAAGGAGCTAGAAAAGGGAGGGTGGGGTTCAAGTGGGGAGGGATCCCTTCTTGTAGGCCTGGTCCATATTCTTGGGGGAAGTTGTTCGCCTCAGACAGCATCTTCTTCATGCCTTTATAGAACCCAAAAGGCAAGGCCTCCAGTGGGTTCAGACTGACCTGGTAAGGGGCCCTTGGAAGACATACAGGCTGACAATTGAGAGAAAACTCCTTGTATCAATTTTTGGATTGGAGTTTCTGGTCAGCATAGGTCCTTGGTTAAAGACACATAGAGATGGTCCAGTTCCCAGCCACTGAGGGGTAGGTTCAAACAGTATAATAAAGTTGTTCTCACAATTTCCATAATTGGATGATTACATCAAGTCAGGTATGGAGCAAACTACTTCGAGGGCTCACAATGGGCTAGTTTTGAGAAAAGAGATTTACATGTCACTAAGGTAACCAGGAAAACTTAAATATAAACCATACAAAGCAATACATCATTATCAAGTCTGCTTGTATCCCAGTAACCCATTCTCAATGTCCATTTAATTAGCACTTTTTCATGTAGTTATCTGCTCCCTAGATATCTTTTCTTGGACAATAGGCTTTATTCTCAGGACACCTCTACATGGGGGTTCTGTTTCTCTGGTTTCAAATCTAGAAGTTTCTAGATAATTCTGAGTCCGAGATGTCTCTATTATTATAAAATCGAATTTGGAAACTTTTAGACCAGGGAGCTTACGTTTTTAGGTTGTCTAATTGTCATGTTGATATGTCTAAGAAACTCAAATTAAAAAGAAAAATTAGAACCCAAATTTTATACTTTGCATTATTCAGTTATTCATTCTCCCATGAGGAGGATGAGATTCCATTAAGGAATTAATAACAAAACATTTTTCGTAAGAAGATGAACTCTGATACATAATTGAATTCATTTGAAAGTTGTCAGACTAACTACAAGTGTAACGAAAGGTTCAGGGATGGTATACCTGAATACCTTGAGTAATCAGTTTTAAAAGAGTACATATCAAGTAAGCTATTTATAATAAAACATTTCCAACTTGTAGCCATGTTGAAATGAATAACCCCTTACTAAAAATGGATGACTCTTTTAAGACATTTGCAAGATAGGCCACAAACCATTCTTCTTTTAAGATAACTAATTGGAACAGAACTGAGGCAGTTATGATACTAACTGAATAACAGAATCGTATCCTGTTTTCACAACTCCTTGACCTAATTATCCCCATAGCATTATGAGAACTTAAAGGACCCCAACCTATACAGGAATATATGACTAGTAACGGATGTCAAGGCTAAATAGTTAGTTATTTGAAATATAGAAAGGACTAAAATCCTAGACCAAATAGCTCAAATTTTATCCCTGCATCTTATTATAGTGACTCAGATGTGCTCCAGTATTAGCTTATGAGATAATATTTAATATTGTGTTCATATTGATCATCTAACATGATTATAGAAATTTGCCATAAGAGAAGAATAGGGACAAAACTATACAGTAAAGGAATAATGCTTCTCTAACTTAGTGTCAATTCCAGGCAAAAGTTGCATTGAGCCAGGCTTAAAGCCAGCCAAGTTATTTTTCCATTCCATGTGTCATATTGGGGAAATTGAGTCAGGAGAATCCTACCTCAGTTCATTCAAATAGTCATTCTCCCAGCTTTTCCCATGAGAACACCCCTGCAGTTCATAAATGTAAAACTCCTTAGGGTTGCTGACATCATGGATTAGTGGCTCAATAGCATTCCTTGCTGATCATACCTAGAGTCAGACTCCGAATAATATCAGTTAATAGTTCCCTAAAGTCTTGAATAGCAAGTTCCATTAATCACAGCTTCAGGTGGATTCAGCCCTCAAAGAACATGTATCCTAGACAATTAATACTGACACTAATCTCACATTGGTAAGAGTAAGAGATTCATCACAGAATACTACTGCTCTCAGAATCCCTTTAAATAGGAACTTCCTTAAGACGCAGTTTGTATACATTTCTACACATGTTCTAATTCCAGATTAAATAACAAACAAAATCAGATTTCTCATTAAGGTAACACCAGATAGCCCAAAAGTTACTACTCTTCATTAACATAATTGTACCGAAATCCTATTCCTTAAGATAAAAACAAAATAGGTTCCTGACTTCAGTCTCACAACTTAATACAACAAGCTTTCACAAGCTTGTTTACCCTTCTCTAATTATATTCATCATTTTGAAAGGAGATACTTCAGAAATTAAATCTTATACATGTGATAAATTCAAATACTAATTTACCTTTTTCTTAGGTCATGGATTGACTACAAATTCAGATCAAAACAGTAAGATCTTTCCCACTTACAGCTCATTACAGCAATTTAGATGTTTAGTGTTAATTTAATAACTAGTAGATTTAGTATTGCAATGCCAAACTTCCACCTTTTGTGGACCCTGGTAATAGAAATTGGCTATGAGCACGGATATGGTTTTAACAGCATCAAAACTGATCCTCAGGGGCAGAGCCAAGATGGCGGCTGGAAAGCAGGGACTGGGGTGGGCTCCCCACCAAGTCCCTCCAAAAACCTATAAAAAATGGCTCTGAACCAGTTCTAGAACTGCAGAACCCACAAAGTGGCAGAAGGAAGCAGGGCTCCAGCCCAGGACAGCCTGGATGGTCTCTGCGTAAGGTCTATCCCGCACAGAGCTGGGAGTGGGGCGGAGTGGAGCAGAGCCCAGTGTGCGCGGCACGGACCGACCAGACCAGGATCCTAGTGGAGAGTGCCCTAGCATCCTGAATTACTGAGCTGTGGCATTTACCAGACCTCACAACCCAAAAACAGCAAAGACAACAGATAAGGTTAGTGGGAAAAGCTTCGGGACTGAGTTTGAGGTTCGGCCACCACCCCTGGGGCAGTGGAGGTGGGGCAGCTTTAGAACTACAGCTGCAGTAGCTTCTGGCCCCAGGCCCACCTGGTGGGAGGAATTAAGTGGCTGATCAGAGCAGGAGTGAAGAGCCTGCTGAAGATCTA
>CM053622.1:632384242-632412138 GCA_028646595.1 Phalanger gymnotis | reverse complement strand
GAGTGTATGCCATCGTGGAGTGGGGGGGGTGGAAATGGGGAGAAAATTTGTAATTCAAATGCCTGTGAAAATCAATGCTGAAAACTAAACATATTAAAAATAAATTTAAAAAAACAAACAAAAAAAAACTGATCCTCAAGGCTTACACCACTATAAGTAACCTAGCATATGGAGCTGGGTGACAGATTTCTTGTATCGGAAAATGAATTAAGAAGAGTCCACCTTAGTCTTCTCAAGGTAATCTCTCTACCATATTTCCAGGGACAGATATTCCCTGGCCTTAGATCTCAAGTGTTGCTTCCACTGAGCTGCTGACTCTGGCTCTGTTTCTCTGAAAGTACATTTAAGGCTGGTCCTGATGAGTTGCTTGGGTGCCTGTGCTTGGACCCCAATTCCAAGATCACATTTCTCCCTATCCTCAAAACACTGTCCCTGACAGTTTTCTCCCCAGCCCAAGGACACTATGCCTAGCAATAACTCATGAGTGGGCACCAGTAAGACAAACTATCTTTCCCTGTTACAAGAAGAAGCTGATCTCTGTAGAATTTCTCTTGTAAAAACAGGACTATCTTGTACCAGCAGAATTATCATGTATTGGCTCTTATAGTTATCATATACAATCCAGAAGTCAAGCTACAGACATCAACTCTCAAAGCTATCTTGTTACAGACATAACAGACCAAAAATATACCCATTAGGAACCCACCCCCATTTCTAGTAGTGAATGAGCCTGTGACCAAGGTTGTATGTCATCACCTAATTAGCATATCTGCCAGATAATCCACTATTTTTCCTATATAAGCTTTAGCACCATTCCTGTTAGGTTGCAAGTTACTTAAGGAGCTCTGCCCTCCATATTGGTGTTACAATAAACTTGCCAACTTGAGTTAAAGAATGCTTGAGTCCATGAATTTATTCCTGATGACCCTTTCCTGTACTTCAGTCCTTGAGGGGTCCCTGAACCTCTCAAACCACATCAGTCCATATTCATAGTAGGGTTGTACATAATTGTTATCAATATCAAATTATTATTGCAATAAATTAGCTTCCATATGAAAATTTAGTAGGCCTTTTAAAAATTACACAAAAGATTTTTACAAAACATTACTTCCTAAATGTATTTCCCTTTCTTAAAAACAGCTTAAAATTTATCCTGATGTTAAAAGGAATAATCACTAAACTTTTATGAAGTAAATTACTTGGAAACCTCAAAGCAAAAATAAATCTTTAAAACTGGAACTTATCAAAACTAAGTTAGTGTAAAATGTCTTTAAGTAACATAAATAAATCATCAGAATACCATAATGAGCTAAATTCCTCGTTACTACAAAATTTCTGGTTACCACCTCCCTCTAGTCAAAAAGAGAAGAGAATCAATTTTTATAAGCCAAGAAAAACATACTCAAATAAATCAGCCTTATCACAATAACAAAGTTTGCCAGGCCTTTAAAAAAATTTATTCAGTATCTTTTCTTCCCTTAATCTTTAAATATATCACTAGAAATTAAGAAAATAATTACATTCTAGAATCTCACATAGATAGTGAATGTGGCAATTCAAAAACCTCCAAATTAACATATTATATATATATACATATATATATACATATATATGTATGTACACACATACACACACATATACATCTGCTTCATCGAAGGGTATATATATATATATATATACATATATATGTGTATATATACATATATATACCCTTTGATGAAGCAGACTTGAAAATCACGCCCCTATTTTGTGCAAGAATTCCAATTTACTCAGTAGAAATTCCATAACACAGAAAACTGTTGCCCAGGGTAGATAAGACTTTTAGGTAAAACTTCCTCTTAAATACAGACAAAACTTGGAAGCTTATAATTTTTTTAAATTACACTACTTTAAAATATTATAGCATATGGTCAGCAGGGCTGATAAAATGGCCTAACAGCTTCCTAACCCATTCATTCTTTTTTTTTTTTTTAATAGTACAATTCTTATGATGAGTGGGATGCCCTGAGAAAAGCCTGGAGAAACTTGCATGAGCTGATGCAAAGTGAAATGTACTATGTACAAGGTAACAGCAATATTGTAAAATAATCAGCTGTGAATGACTTAGCTATTCTCAGAAATATAGTGATCCAAGATGACTCTGAAAGATTTATGATGAAAAATGCTATCCATCCCCAGAGAAAGAAATAATAGTGTCTGAATACAGATTGAAACATACTTTTTAAACTTTATTTTTCTAGAGGTGGTTTTTTTTTGTTCGGGGTTTTTGTTTTTGTTTTTGGTCTATGTTTTCTTTCACAATATGACTATTATGGAAATGTTTTGCATGACTACACATGTATAACCTATATCAAATTCCTTGCTTTCTCAATGGGGGGGGCGGGGATGGGAAAGGAGGGAGAGAATTTGGAACTCAAAGTTTTAAAAATGAATGTTAAAAATTGTATTTACATATAACTGGGGAAAAATAAAATAAAAATAAAACAAAAAATAAATAGTACAATTCTTAATCTAGTATCTAGATGAGAGGAATTGCTTTTCTAATATAGCTGATACTTTTTTTGGCCAAATTACACAGTATAAGAAAATTTAGATATATAACAATGGCCTAAATGTTACTATGTATTTAAAACTTGAAACAAACCCATTATCAATTTATTGAATGTGCTTCCAAATTCCCTTGCATGAAAATCATCATCTCATCATTAATATGTTGAAGACACATCTTTAAACCACCTTATGTACTTTCATAATAGCCAAGATTTTCAAATGAATATCTGCTGTTATAGTAAATATTAGTAGTAGTACCTGTTTACAATTAAATATGCCTCATTAAATATTTAAGTTTTCAAATATTCAAAAAAATTTTAATCTCATCCTTTTAAAAGCCTAATTCATATGTAACAAAATCCAGATTAAAACTTGCTTTGTCTAACACCATTTCTGTTTTACAATGGTCTCTCAAATTTTACAATACAAGAGAATTTAGAAATACAATACAATTTAGAAATACAATAATAAGACAAACAATAAACTTCAGATACTTGCTGCTACTGTGGCTGTGTAAGACCAATAACACCAGCACAGAGGAGGGCTACTAGCACAGGTTCTCTGATCTGCTTTTCTAAGGAAAGCAACTTTAAGGGGTTTACATTCTCACTTTAATTATACATACATATATCAGTCACTTAGTTCAGGGGAAAAAGTCAGCAACCTGAAGAGAGAGAAGCACCAACGTCTGGGTTTTTCAAAGCTGGGGGGGCTCCTGAATAGCTACCCAGAGTCTCCACACCAACACTCTTGCAATGAGTGAGCCCCAAACAAAATGCTAACCTCAGAGTATTTAAACACTTCTTCGATGTCAGAGCACTTCACACCTTTTGAGGGTTTCACACCTCTTGAGGGTTTCATGACCTAACTAGCAAAAGGGTGTGGGCTTTTCTACAAACAAAGGCAAGATTCAATCCAAGGCACTTGATTGCCTTAGTGCTGAGAAGTACTCCAAAACAAAAGACAACAAAAAGTCTCACTTTGCTTGCCATTACATTCCACCCCTCCAGTATCTTTGATCTTACAATCTAAATGGCCATGGATCCTGGAACAAATAGAGGCACTATACTTTTCAATCCCATCACATAATAGCTATTAGTAAGGTGGCCACATGGTCTTAAATAAAACATATCATTCAGTATATCTTATAGCATTTCTCAGAATACCCACACAGCATATATCATTGTTCAATAAACTAAACTATAACATTCATAGCAACATCCTTAAGCAAGACATCATTCAGTAGCATTCCTCAAAATACTTGTTTACACAAGCAGGGGGTCAAAGGCCAGGGTCTTCTGTAGCACAACATATCATCCTTAAGGGGTGGTAGAAAATATAAACACCATCCACCCTTGGGTTACAACAGTTTACATTCTTCTCAGTCAATATAAAGCATCCAGGCAAAGTCTTCTTTTCATCTTGACCTGAGATAGACTTTCAAGTCCCGTGTCTCTTTCTCTGTGGGCCAACTGTTCCCAGGTCTTGCCTGGATTCACACACAGGCAGCTCTCTGCTTCTGCTCACTGGGAAGGCTCCATTTCACGTTCTTCCTCCTCCTGCCTGTTAGTAGGCTCCAAGGGCTCCTGTCTGAAGTTTCTGTTTCTAAGAAAGCAAAGCTCTGTGCACAGGCAGCTCTCCTCTCCTGCTCCAGGCTCCACAGAATCATAGTTACCACAACTGGGAAACAATGAACAAATATTCTAGTCCCTATGCTTTCCTTTTAATTTGCAGATCCTACCAACTATGCCATTTTGTAACAGCAATGTTACTTGCAGCTACTGTGGCTGTGTAAGGCCAATAACACCAGGCCAATAGCACAGGATTGCTGCTAGCACAGGTTTTTTGATCTGCTTTTCTAAGGAAAGCAACTTTAAGGGGTTAACAATCTTATCTTAACTAAACATACATATATCATTCATTTAGTTCAGGGGGAAAAAGTCAGCACCCTGAACTTCAGAGCAAACACAAACAGAAATTACAAACAGAGAAAATATCCACAGAGCAAATAACACAAATCAACAGTTAGGTTTCTAGCTATCTGACCAAGGTATAACATACATAGTTACCAGAGAGAGAAGCACCAACATCCGGGTTTTCAAAGCTGGTGGGGGGGCACTTCTTAATGGCTACCTGGAGTCTCCACACCAACATTCTTCCATGAGTGAACCCTGAAAGCAAAATGCTAACTTGCTAGTATATATATACTTTTTCAGGGCCTGAGGGCTTCACACCTCTCCAGGGCTTCACACCTTTTGTGACCTAATTAGAAAAAGGATGTGGGCCTTCCTACAAACAAAGGCAAGACTCTGTCAAAGGCACTTTATTGCTTTAGTGCTGAGAAGCACTCCAAAAGAAAAAAACAGTAAAAAGTCTCACTTTGTTTGCCCTTACAATTTCATACCTAATACATTTCTGCAACTGCAACAGAGAGGAGTGGGCTTACCAAGGACAGAGTCTATCTGGCTTCACCTACCTCATACAGTCCGTCTGTGTTGCCAAGGGCACCTGGACCCTCCCAGGCAGCAAATGGGTGCTACCTGCCAAAGGCTGGCCCTCCCCGGAGACCCACTGACTAGGCTTTGGAGGATGTGGCAGAGGGCATTACCTAGGGGCTGGGGTGGCTGATTCCAGGACCTTCCCATTGGTGATGGGGTTCCTGGGGGCAGGTCAAGACCAATGCTGGTCATGGGGCCTAATGGGCTTCTCTTCCCCCCCACACACACATAGTGGCAAGCATTGCTGGGGCAGGGGTGGGTAGCAGGTACTGCATGTGGGTGATACCCTCAGGCTTGCCCAAAGGGGCATGCTGCAGGATGCCCAGGGGCACAGGGCCCTTGGGGCTACTACTGATAGGGTCTAGCTGTGGCTACTATGCCCCACCTCCACCAAGTGGGGAAGGGTGATTCATGTTTCCCTACAATCTCTTTTCTTAATCTGACCTGAGATCTGAGATAAGAGGGTTTAACACTGAGAGATGGGCTGATAGCAGTCTTCATATACATCCATGACCCCAGGAAAGGGAGTGGGGAAGGCAGAGCAATTGTCCAAAGTTTCAAGAGTACTCTCCTCCAATCTTAAAATGATTAATTTCAAAACTCCTTAATAATTACTCTCCAAACCTTCAGAATCTGCTAAAATGTTTTAAGCAGCCTTTCCTTTTATCTTATAAAGTAATCAGTAGAAAGTCTAAGGTAGTTAGTAAAGTTGATAAATCTTTCCCAGTGTTCTCTCTAGTACAGTCCTTTTTCTGGTTGGCTGCATTTTAAATCTTTCAAGGTCACAGAATCTAGCTCACAGCACAAACATGACATAGACATTTTCTAACACACAGACACAGACAAAATTGATGCAGTTTGAGGGATTCAGGGACCCATCAAGGACCAGGGTGCAGGTCAGGGTAGTCTGGAAAGAATGCATGAACTCAACATTCTTTAAGTCAAATTGGCAAAGGTTTATTTTTATGTTTTTCGGTGGGTAAAAGTTCTTAAGGAACCTGCAACCTTACAGGGGTACAGTTAAAGTTTATGTAGGATAAACTATAGTAAAACATGTGCCAAGTATGCTAACTAGGTAATTCAGGGTGGGATTAGGGAGTGGTCAGTTCTTAAAGGAACATGCATTTTTTGTATCTACTGGGCAGGCGTTTTACCCAGAGTTCACCGGGAAAAGCCCAAAAGAGGGGGCCCATAGGGAGGTGTCTGCTAAGTCACTAAGTTAACTAGCCATCAGGGCCAACTGGGGCTTGCCCAGTCTGCCACCAATCAATGTCTTGTCTGTCAAGATAGATGTAGGGAGTATACATATGTCTTAAATCTAGGATACACGTAATGAGAAGTCCAGGATGCATATAACGAGGTAGGGAGTTGGTATAGATAGTCCAACGAGTACTGAATATTTCATGAGTCCAGAACAAAACCAGTTCAAGCTAATAATTCCTACAGGTGCAATTTGTTACTATAGCAGGAAGAGATATAAGTGTTTTGCTGGGCCTGCTCATGAGTAAATGCTAGGCATAGTGTCCTTGGGCTGGGGAGAAATTGTGAGGGACAGTGGGACAGAGGCTAGGGAAATATGGTGTTGGAATTAGGGTCTGAGCACAAGTACCCAAGCACCCCATCAAAAATGACAAGGCAGATACAAATAAGACAGTACACAAATCTAATTTTCTTGGCTTTTAGGCTTAGTTTGTTTTTAAGATCCCAGTCAAAGAGCCCAAATGGTGCCAGCATAATTCAGGGCTATCTTTAGTTGACTGACCCATCACTGCCAATTACCTTTACACTATCATTGGTAATATTTTTGGTTATCAGAATGGCTTGCCCTAATTTAAGATTCTGACTGACCCATGACCAAATTACAAAGGATATCCTTTTCAGAGAAGATCTATGCAAGTGGTCTTCGCCCCTAGAGACATCTGAGAGAGAAATTCGGGACTGCACCAAACAGGCAAGAGTCCAAGGATAGGAGCGAGAATAGAGAAGGGACTTACTCCCTGCCTCTATGGGACCCAGACCCCTAAAAGGAAAAGACCATGTCTTTGAAAGCAACCCAGTCCCTGAATTTTCCCACACATTTCAGCACCTCAGATCACTGGTGTCTTGCCCAAGGCAACTGGCCCACCCCAGCCCACCTAGATATTGACAGTGCTTTCACAGTGGGCCACCCCAGACCACTTAATACTCCTTTCACAGTTGCTTTTGACCTGCCCCAAATTACTTTATTCCTTTTATTATTGCACCTGATCTATCCCAGGCTATTTACTACTCCTTACTCTCATCCAGATCTTTTCACTGTCCCTTTTTTGTATATAAGCATCAGTCTCACCCCCATTAAGTCATCGATTTACCTTGCCACTTTGGCCTGAAGAAGGTTTAAATGCTTGAATTCTTTCCAGTCAGATGCTGCCCTGTACCCTGACATTTCAGGGTTCCCAGCAATTCCAAACCTCATCACCCCCATTGGGGCCAGAACTTTAGAAGAATGAGTCCTGTGTGGTGCCAAGTATGACTTGGGGAGAGAAAGGTCCAGTCTGTAGTCTATGTCCTACCCGATGCACCAAAATGTCAACCTCCAGAATTCAGTCTAAGAATGACACTGTATGTGTATTTATTTCTTATTTCTCTCAAAGAAGGTGGGCATGTATATGTACGCATTAGAGGGGCAGTCATCGAAACTGAGCTCACTCTTGGGGTCAAGCTGCACAGGTTATATTTCCATCCAATGGGGGCTGATATCATTCCATCATCATTTCACCCCTGGACAGAGAAAATATCTCTACACCAGACTACTCCCAGCCATACCAGACTACTCCTAGCTTTGTGCCACCTCAACAAAAGAATATGTTTCTACCCAAGCTTGAATTCCTTGATATCTTGGGTGGAGGCTGACCTGGGTAAGGAGAGTCAATGCATTCTCATTATCAGTAATGTCCTTCTGGAGAAAAAAAAACTGAACTTAAAAGTCAGGACTTCAGAAGAAGCAGGGGAACGCTCTGAATCTCCCCAAGATAATGATTATCACTAATCATTTTTCACATAGGCCACTAGGTTTATTTGCTTCTGTATGTTGTATATCTTACTCTTTCAATAAAGGAAAACATTTTATTCACTGTCATTTTGAATTTATTTTTGTGGCAAAAGGTAAATGAAAACTTTTGCCTGGTCTTCCATAGCCATGTAGAACTAGAGATTAGAGAAGTCATTTAGAATACTGTTTCCTTAGCAAAGGTAAGTTAAAATTCTAGTGTTCAGAAAGGTGATCAAAATAAAAGTCCTTAAGCACCCCTCTTTTAGCCTAGAACTTAGCCCCAAAGTTAAATAGCTTAAAGATTCTGTTTCATAGCAATTTCAAAGGTGTATGATATTAATAAACCATATTACTGAAGAGTGACTTTTTAACTTATCCTTAGCTTTCAAGAGTCTCATAAATAAGCTATTTCTAACTCCAGAGTTGCTGGATTTGACTCTTACCCCAACCATGAATTCAGTTAACATGGTGCCCACTTGTCTGTATTAAATTATTAGTTTACATGCATATTCTATACCAATATCTAGCAAGACCAAAATACCCTGGTAAAGAGAACTGTGGTTTTTTAGGCTCATAATCTTTATAATATCTTGTTGATGAGGAAAACTACATGAAATTGAAAATAATTCTGAAGTTCCACCTCACCCTCATCAGATTGGCCAAAGACAAATAGAAAAAGGACAGGCACACTAATTGTTCTTGTTCTTGTGCTTGTCCTTTGTTTTCAAAGAGGACCATGACATCAGGGAAATGATGACATGATTTGCAGTTGACTGATTTGAGTGAGGGAGGGCTGTGCAAGGTCACCAGCCTCACTTTCTCCTCCAGAGCCATCTGAGTCCAGTGGCCAGATATTCATCAGGACAACTGGAGATGGCCCCAGATGCAAGGGGGGACCCTGGCCCTTTTAGGCTAAGGCCTTTTCAGGTTCTCACTTTGAGTGAGGCAAAGCCCATTCAGTGAATAGGCCTCTTTAAGAAGTGAGTCAAGGGATGGCCCTTTTAATTAAAGAATAAAACAAAACATCAAACTGGGAGGGGAAGACCCTCAGGGTTGCCAGTCAAAAGACAAACAGTTACTATTGAAATTGACTGAGCCAGGAGGGCCCAAAATATAGGCATTAAGAGGAAGAAAGAAAGGAAGGAAGGAAGGAAGGAAGGAAGGAAGGAAGGAAGGAAGGAAGGAAGGAAGGAAGGAAGGAAAGAAGGAAGGAAGGAAGGAAGAAAGGAAGGAATCTAGCTAGTAAACCCCAGGTTAAGCGAGTAGCTTCTGGCCATCAAAATTTACCTTCCTTTGGAGAGGAGAGGGAGAGGGAAAAGAAGAGGGTGAGGATGAACTGAGTTACCCAACTGGCTGGGTCCCCATTCAAGCAGCTGGGCCTACTCACAAATTATGTTTGTCCTTTGTTTTTGAAGAGGACCATGACATCAGGGAAACAAAGACATGACTTGCAATTAGCTGTGAATTGGTCCAATACATGGTGCTAAGGTTTGAAGATACAAAATATAAGCAAAAAGAAGGTCCCTGAAGGCTTTTTAGCAGCTTACATTCTAATGGAAGAAAATAACACAAAATAAGGGAGCTAAAAATCAATAAAAAGAGAAGGGAGAGGGGAAAAGGTAATAGTGTACAAATATGGAAAGTCAGAAGCAGAGCCAAGAGAAGAATTAAGGTTGGACAGCAAAGGCCTCTTGTCCAAAATGGAGGCCCCAGGAGAAACTCACCAATGGGAGAAGGGGATGGGCCTTAGAGAGAGATATTTCAAGTTGAGTGGGCCAAAGGAGGTTGCATACTCAAGGTCCAATTCCACTGGTCCAAGTATTCTGGGAAACACTTTGGAACTACTCCCCAAAAGTCACTAAAATATACACATTTTTTGAAGCAGTGATTCTACTCTTAGGCTTATTTCCCAAGGAGAACAAGGATGAAGGGAAAAATCCCATATGTACCAGAATGTTTATAGCAACACTTTTTGTTGTAGCAAAATACTAGAAACAATTTAGGTTTCCTAAAAAATAGGTTTTTATCCTTTGAGCAAAGTATGAATAAATTGTGCCATGGGATAGAGTATTATTATTCCATAAGAAAAGGCAAATATGAAGAATTCAGATAAAGATCAGAAGATTTCTATAAACAGATGCAGAATGAAATGGAAAAGTAAAAAAACCACTAGAACTTTAAAAATAACAACAATAATACTGTGATGGAAAACACACTTCACAGACTTCAGATCTCTGATCAAAGCAGTGATCAATCATGACTTTAGAAGACTAATGAAGTATAATTTCCACCTCTTGACAGAAAGTCATGGAAAATGAGATCTGTATTCTCAGCATGGCCAATGCCTGGTGCTTTGCTAGACTATGTATATTTGTTATAAGGCAGGACTTCTATCTGATAGGAATAAGTTACAGAGACAGAGACAAAGAGTAAAAAGGTGGGGAGGACTCATCAATAAAACTCACCAAAATGCCCAGAAGAAAACAAAAAAATGCAATATGGAACACATAGCAATTTTGTTACAACTTTGTTGTCATATCTATCTATCTATCTATCTATCTATCTATCTATCTATCTATCTATCTATCTATCACATATCTATCATCTATCTGTCTACTATCTATCTACCTACCTATATCTATACACATGCATATACATATGTATATAACAGCTAAGAAATTTAATTTCTTATACAATCCTCTTATTCTTTGTATATTTGGAAGGTTTGTGTTTGTTGAAGACTAAGTTCATAATAAAAAGGAATTTTAAAGAAATCAATATTAGGTGAAAGTGTTACAAGAGCAGTTAATCCCATTTGCCCTACATTGTAATAGTAGAATTTTTTTTAAATGAAATATTAAAGAAATTAGCTGTAGGCATCCACCCGAAGAAAAAACCTATAACTTATTAATGTAGTAGCAAAATGGTAATGTATATGTTGAAAAAGAAAAAAAAAACCTTTTCAAAAAAGCAATTGCTCAATGGTTTTTTCTCTTTAATTCTTTGTTATAAGAAATGGTTCTCTGGGGGCAGCTAGGTAGCTCAGTGAGGAGAGCACCAGCCCTGGAGTCAGGAGGACCTGAGTTTGAATCCGACCCCAGACACTTGACACACTTACTAGCTGTGTGACCTTGGGCAAGTTGCTTAACCCCAATTGCCCTGCCTTCTCCCTGCAAAAAAAATTATATATATATATAAATAAATAAGTTTAAAAAAAAAGAAATGGTTCTCTGGGAGGAATGGAGGATATGTTGTGGAATATATGTGACGTAAGAACAAAATACATTCACAGAAATTTATTTTTTTAATGTTCTCCGATATGTTTTTTGACTTGATGCTAAATCTGATATCAAGTAGATGCATTTCTGAAGCAACCTCACATTAATGGAATCCTCCAGAAACACAGCACTTCCATTTTCCCCACGTTGGCCTCTTCTACTAAAGCAGATGGCTCGATTTCACAATCTCAAGTTGTGTAAGCCTTCCACATGTTTGTCAGTATAAGCACATCTGAATTAAAGTCTCAGTGTTGTGTTGAACGATGTCCAGCTCTGATTAGTGCATTCCATAGTAAGCCTGGAATCTGAGTCTGGATTGATAGATTCCTTTTCTTTTTCAGCATTATTTCCTCATATTAACTATTCTTTGCAGTGCCAAGCTGGAAAACTATTAAAAGTACAAACTTGAATGGCATAATATTTCCACAAAACTGTCTCTGAGGAGCTGTTAATTGGTGTAATAAAACAAGGAGTGCAATATACATGCTTCTATTTGTCACGGCCCCCAGAGCTAGGCTTTATTTTTCTGATCTATATAAAACATTGCTAGAATCAAAATCATCTTTTCATAGGATGTAAAAAGGCTAGCTCCACTTTAGAATTTGTTTGAAAGCCATAAAGCACTGTATAAATGAGATATTTCCTTTCGTTCATTTTGACAATCTTAGCTATTTATTGGATATGGAAAGCAAGTCTAACTTTGGAGAAAATGGGTCAGGAGCAAAAAAAAGAAATTACTCAGCTTCTTAAAGCTTGGATCTTGCAGGGTACAGTAATTGTATTTTTGTCTTTATCTTTCTGTTTTAGACAAAGCCAGGTTTATACACAGCCAAAGGAAAGCAGGATTTGTGGAGTACCTATCAATAAATGAATACTTACTAAACACCTACTATGTGCCAGGCACTGCTAAGTGCCGGGGCTACAAAAAGAAGTAATAAGATAGTCCTTGCCCTCAAGGAGTTTACAATCTAATGGAAAGCTCCTTTCCTGAACACTTTCTCCAACTACCATAGTGCCAGAAAGTCCATCTTTAGAAATTCATTCCTTTGAGTTAAGTTTTGCAATGTCAGTCAATTATTGTTTTCGTAATTGCAAATATCTCTGAAGGGGTGATACATTAAGGTATTTTCAGTTGATAACACCTATGGGGATTGAGCTCTCAGATGTTTCCAAAGGTAACTGATGGCTGAAAAGAACTCATGACTGGTAAAGTTTAATGAAACAGGCAAAGGGATGTGTCTGGAGCATGGAGTTGTGGAGGGCCAGCTTGAGTGGTGGAGCAAGCAGGAGGCAGCACATTGGCACTGAATAGGAATAAAGAAAAAATTAAGCTGCAAAGGAAGTGAGGGGGATAGGGGTGTGTGCTTAAAGCAAACTGTTCCCGTTTCACAATAGTACCTGTTTATTTAGGAACAGGTAGGATAAGGAAGATGGCTTTTTGTTCATTGCTGGCAGGCATGCTACAGAAATTAAATAACAGGAAAACATGAGACCAAAGCAAAAAATTTCTTGAAGTTATGACGCAACTCAGTGTTTAACAATATCACGAGATTAAGAAGATATAGTATGTCTCAGTCAGATTACCAAGAGACATACTGTGTACCCAGAGAATTGTTGAAAAATTTTCCAATGTGTCATACTGGTTTCTGGTTTCTGGATTTAATAATCCAGTATATGTCTGGGGATGGGGGCTGAATATGGCTTCTATCCAGATTTATACTTCCTTCAGAGCCTCACAAACACTGAGCTATCTCTGGTACTTTGTGTGTCAACCTCATTATCAATGTGTACATCCCTGGAAAGCACAATACTAAGGTAAGTGAACTTATACACAACATTCAAAACTTCATTGTTGTATGCCTGTGAAACCTGGACAGTGTACCAGCACCATGCCAGGAAACTGAATCGCTTCCATTTGAATTGTCTTAGGAAGATTCTGAAGATCACCTGGCAGGATAAGGTACCAGACACTGAGATCCTTACTCAAACTAAACTGCCAAGCATTCAAACTGATTCAGAGAGCACAATTCTGATGAGCTGGCCATGTTGTTCAAATGCAAAATGTATGCTTGCCAAAAAGACTATTTTATGGAGAACTCACACAGGGCAAGTGTTCACATGGTGGTCAGAAGAAGCAATACAACGACTCTCTCAAGGACTCTTTCAAGAACTTTGGAATCGATTGTGTGACATGGGAGACATTGGCACAGGGCCACTCAGCATGGCATGCTCACATCAGAGAAGGTGCTGTGCTCTCTGAGCAAAGCAGAATTGAAACAGCTCAAAGGAAATGCAGGATGTGCAAGTTTGGAGTATCCACCCCAAATGTTCACACAAATTATTTGTGCCTGACCTGTGAGAGAGCATTCCAAGCTCATATTGGCCTGATCAGTCACAGTCAGACACACTGAATCTTGACTCAAGCACAGTAATGTCGTTTTGGTCCTCTTCAAGAACGAAGGACAACAACCAACCAACCAACCAACCAATCCAGATTTATGATGTAGAATTTTTTTCCTCAGTCCCCAAGGCCTAGGCTAGAAGGCAATTCAACAATAATCTAGGATAGGAAAGTGAAGGTAGACTTTCCAGAAACATGATTAAATTCTGGATTCATGCCATATCTTAGCTCTATTTGATCACGTGCACTTTCTTTCTCTGTCTCTTTCTGTCTCTGTCTCTTTCCTCTCCCCTCTCCTTCTCTCCCTTCTCCTCCTCCTTCTTCTTCTTCTTTCTTTCTTTCTTTTTTTCTTTCCTTCTTTCTCTTTCTTTCTTTCCTTTCTTTCTTGTTCTTGTTCTTGTTCTCCTCCTCCTCCTCCTCCTCCGGTTTCTCCTCCTGTTCCTCCTCTTCCTTCTCCTCTTCCTTCTCTCTCCATCTCTCTCTGAAAAATGTAGGATTCCAAAAGCTAAGCACAACATAAACAGAGTCTACCTTCCATATGTAGACTGAGGTCTACTTAAGCTGTTCTCATAGACAACTCTTTTTCACAAAAGAGGAATGCTCCCTATCCTATTTCCCAAACAAAATTCAGTTCTACTCTGCTTGACAGGCTCTCTTCATGTAATTAATAGATGTAGTTCCTAGACCTTGTGAGCCAGGATGCCTGAACTCAGAAATGTTCAGAAACTAAATATGAAAGCCTTTAAAAAATACGTAAGTGACAGAGAATTTTAATTACACCATTTAATCCTGTGGCCACAAAGCCAAACCTGCAACGCAGAAGACAGGCAAATAAAATTCCACAAACATTTTTGGCTAGTGGTTATTAATGGCTTAACCTACTACTTTATACATTATAATGCTTCCAAATGGGGCTGCCCAGAGTATTTTTTTTTTAAGTTTAGTTTATATGTCACGGAGCTTAGTTAAATTAGAGCTGTCTTCTGTGACCACTGATGGCTTGCCCCAATTTTCTTTGAGGATCCCTATGTCTAACCTCGCACTGTAAAAAGTGACAAGGTACCAAACCTGTGGTTCATCTTTGTCTTTCTTCTTCTTTTGAACTCATTTTCTCATGCAACACATTATAACAATAAAAGCATTGGGCAAGTGAGAGGAGACATCTCTTCAACCCTATTTCTGTTGTTTAAATTAGCCTACTTATCTCATACAAGTCAAATTATATTATACTTGTATTCTATTTATTACCAGTGGCAGGGGAGAATGTTTCAGAGTGAAAATGGAGATGGAGTGGAGAATGAAAAAGAAACCAGTTCCATAGGATCATAGATTTAGAGCTGGCAAGCTCATTAGAGGTTATTTCTCATTTTTCGATCTCTGGTTAAACAGACCAAGGTGGGAGGAAACACTCTTCAGGAAAATCTTAGGCCTTTGGGGGTTGAAGAAACACTCCCCCCGCCCAACTCACTTTTAGGTGGCCACTAATTCCACAAAGCATGGGTTTTGATTTTCTTTTTCTCTTTTCCTACCACCTCCACACCTCTTTACTTCACTCAATTGATATTCTTTCTACTCATAAACCAGGAAGAAGAAAAGGTTTTCCTATATAAGGCTGAAATCTAGCTCCTAGAAACTTCATCTATTCTAGTTCTGCCCTCTGAGTTCACACAAAACAAGTCTAATCCCCCTTATACATGACAGTTCTTCAGATTTTTAAAGACTAACATTATTTCCCCCCTAATTCTTTTCCTTCTAGGTCAAATATCCCCAGTTTCTTCCAACTGATCTTGGTCTTCAAACCTTTCACTGTAGTTGTCCTTTGGATACACTCTAGCTTCCTAGATTTCTCTGCTACCATCTTTTTCTGCAGAGAAATATGTTTACAGTAATATATATGTATATGTTATATACACATGCGTATGTATACATTCTTACATATGTGTATATATGTATACATGTATGTATATGCCTATAGGTGTATATGCATTCATTATGTGCCTATGCATCTGTATACACACATACACTTATCATACCAGCTAAAATAAAATGATAAAACACATTGTCAAGCATACTATGGAGAAATAGGCAGATAGTCCAGGTAGCACTTTCAATTGTTCAACCTTTCTGGAGAGCAATTTGATGATATGTAGTAAATGTCTTTCATACCCAGTTCAAGACAGGGGAGGCATAATTACAGAGCCGTTTGTCTGAAAAGATCTAGGGTTTTGGTGGACTGCAATACAAGCTTAATATGAGTCAGTAGTGTGATATGGTGGACAAAACAGCTAATGTAGCCTTGGGCTGCATCACTTCCAGGAAGAAGGGGGTAATGGTCCTTTTGTACCCTGCCCTGGTAGGACCATAATTGGAATGTTCAGGACTGGGCACTCACCACAGTTTAAGGAAGGCATTGATAATCTGGACAGCATATAAGAAAAACAAACCTTTTCTCTTGTTTCTGTCCAATCTCCCTTGGAAAGGGGTGAGCTAAATTTCAGAGATGTTTTAACTATGCTACCCTCAAGTTGTAACTATACATTTAGATGACCCATATTGACACACATATCTCACCTGGGCACATATATCTTATAGAGATATTGATGGAGTAGGGAAAGAAATACTATGTTTGATTTGCCTGACTCTGAAAAGGTTGTTATTGAGGTCCCTCATTATTATAGTTTTACCTATTTCTCCCGTTTACTGAAATGTTTATCTACTCCTTTAAGTATTTAGATGCTATGCCATATTAAGCATTGAAATTAATTCATTATCTACGTTATCCTTTTGTTAAAAGTTAGTTGACATCAAGATCCCTGCCTTGCTTATCAATCAGTGTTGGGGGAGGCTCTAATGGGGAAGGAGACATCAAGTTTGTAGCTTTTTGTATCACCTGCTCTTTGTCATGTACCTCACCTGCAAATTGTCCCATTCTTGCTACCTTGGGGAGGAACTGAGATTCAAGGGTCCAACCTCTTTTGCTGAGGTGGATCTACTGGATTGTCTTAAAGTTACATATAAAAGCTGTCCTCGCCATGAAGCCATTGCCCATCTTCAGTGATCAGCCTGTTACTGTGTTGCTACTGTGACATACTTCCAATAAAATCCTTTTAATTCTCTTTTTCCTGAGTTTTGCCTGTCTAATCAGGGTGAAAGCACAAATGAAGAATTTTCCTTTCAACACTTTCAGGAAAGCGTAGGTTCTCATGTTTGTTTTTCAGCAAAACACTTCAGAAAAGACATTAAGAAGCTATTAATTACTAATACTAGTAATAGAAAACTAGCTATGTAGAAGAGGTAACTGGCATAGTGATAAAAGCGCTAATCTTGGTGCCTGAAGGACAGCATTCCAGTCCTGACATTGAGCACTTAACTAGCTATGTGACTATGGGCAAGTGACTTAACATCTGTGAGCCCGTATTGTCTCATGCAAAATGATGATCAAAATTCTTGCATTGTACTTGTGTGGTCTGCTTCACAGAGTTCTTGGGTACAATGGGCTTTGTAAACTGAAGGCTATTATTATTACGGAAAGAGGCAAAGACATGAAAATGAGTGGAGGATATCCATAACATAGCAACAAAATGTAAAAGTTATAGGACTTAAAGTACCACCTCTGACCTACTCTCAAAGTCCCTTTACAGCTTCTATGCCCAGACTTAGGCATCTGTGAAATGGGTAGAATTTTTTAGAAGATAGCATGGGGCAGTGGAAAGTCAGAGGACTTATAGGATCATAGCTGCTTAGTTAGAAGGGCTCTCAAAAGCTGTCTAGTTCAATTCTCTGCCTCCTTTTAGATTTGAGGAAACTGAAGGCCAAGATAGTTAAGTATTAAGGTTCAGAAGCAGGATTTGAACCCAGACAGATCCATTGTACAGTCCTAGCCCTAAACCGCTATTTGGAATCCACTTACCTGCTTGGAGAGCTAAAAACCTAACAAGACAGCCTTCCAGAAAAGGCACTTACATTCCTGGTCTTTCGTTGCAAATGCTGCAGGGCTAGACTCTAAGGTATCCATATAGACTGAAGTTCAGGGAGTTTTATGAACTAAATCCTCCAGACTTGAAAGGCTTGGGACCCACTTAAAAACAATTTTAATAGGATGCAACCACACCCAAACAGCTGCAGTTTGGTCTTTGAGCCAGAAGGGACAGAGGTCATCTCCAAGGCTTTTTAAACTTTTTCCACTCTCTATCCCTTCGGCACTTCTTAAATTGTGGGTCTCGACCATGAAGTCGAGATCCACAGTTTAAAAAGCCCCGAAGACCAACCCTATCATTTTTCAGATGAGGAAACTGAGACCCAGAGAGACTAAACGACTTGTCCAAAGTGATTCAAACTGAATTCGAATCTAGCTTGGCTTCTACTGCACCATTTTGCTTCCCATCCTTCCTCCTTCTCTAACCCTTCTCTTTTCGACCCTCACACTGGTCTCACTTTCGGTGAGTGAAGGACTGAAGGCAAAAACAAACAAACAAAAACCACTAGACCTAAACCCAGAGAGTTCCTGCTCTGAGACACTACACTAAAACAAAAATGTTAAGTAAATCAAACACTACAACAATTTCTACGTGCTGGAGAAGAGGTCGGGGGTACTGAAGAAACAGGCGCCCTGAGACGGAAGAAACCCTCGAGGAGGCGGCTCTCCTTTCCTTTCGAGAAAATTCACTTTAAGGGACAAGCGCCCGATTCCTTTTCTTACTTATCCACCCCACCTAGAGCTTTCTCCCCAAAGAGGCAGGACATCCCAGGGCTAGGAAGAAGAGCTGCTGGGCCCCTCCCCCGGGCGGGGACAGCCCAGAGAAGAAGCTGCCCCCGCCCCGCTACCCAGTGTAGTGGCCAACAACCACTGAGGCCTTCCTACGCCTTTTCCTCTGCTCTGCCCGGTGCCCGGGCTCCCGTGACTGGCACAGGCGGGTGTGCGGAGCATGGGACAATGAAGGCCATGGAGGGCTACCGGGGCTTCTTGGGTCTGCTAGTGTCTTCACTGCTCCTCGGCTTCTTGGCGGTTATCTTCACCCTCATCTGGGTCCTTCATTATCGGGAGGGGCTCGGCTGGGACGGGGGCTCCCAGGAGTTTAACTGGCATCCGGTGCTGACTGTCACCGGCTTCGTCTTCATCCAGGGCCTCGGTACTGGAAGTAACGGGGGTGGAGGGTTGGGGGTGACTAAGGGCAAGGGTCCTGGAGGGAACGCGCGGAAACTTAGGCGAAGTGGGGAGGGCTTTGGGAAGCTCCGTACTGGGGGGTCACGACTGTACGGCCAGAGCGGGAGCGCGCAGGGGCTCACGGAGGGGTACTGGACGAGAGGCTAGTGAGTGCAAAAGTTTGCAGGACAGACTGCAGGCCCGCGGAGAGCGGGTTGTTGCTTTGGCGAAGGAGAGGAGAAAAGCCTAGGGAAGCAGCACTGGGGGGTTTTGAGATGGGAGGATCCAGAGGCGAGAGGCCAGCGTGCTTAGGAGTTTGTCTTGGGAGAGAAGACTTTGGAGAGACTGGTGCGCCGGGAAGGGTGGAGGAGGAGGAGGAGGAGGATGGTGGTTGCAGATCCAGGTTAGACTTTATTAACTGTTCGCAGCAAGTCACTGGAGAAGATCTTCAGGCACAGTGTTGACGAGAGTAGAGACCGAATCTGGGGAGGTTGCTTCTGCCTTGGCTTCTCTCCCCCTCACCCGAGAGCGTCCTAGATTCTTGAGAATTGCTCTTGCCCTGGCCCAGCCCCTGCCTAATTTCCCCCACCCGCTTAGACTTACGGTCATCTTATGGTGGACCTACCTCTGGCAATGTCACGAGAAGGATGCTGGCTGGAAAAGAGAGGGTGTCAGGAACGGGTAACGTCGGGGAACAGATCTTGAAAAAGCTTTCGCATCAGTGATATGTGATATATTGGCAGAAAAATGTATGAAATTATCCAGTAACCGCGATAAATGTATTCATTTAGTTTGGTTCCCAGCTCCTCCTTAAAAAAAATCATTTGAGCTCCATTAAAGCTTTAAGGGGAACAACAAGTTTGTTGGATTTGACTCGATGTGTAATTGGATGGTTTAATCCGAACTTGTTTATGTAGTATGTAGTCAAGGGCTGAGCTGCTGCTGGCTTTCATGACTTCCTTTCTGGCAATGATTGAATACAGGCCGCCTTGCAGTGCTGTCTGATAGTTCCTGGGGGATCACAGGATCATAGGATCATAGATTTAGGATTGGAAGGGACCTTAGAAGTTATCTAATGCAACTCCCTCATTTTATAGAAGAGGAAAACCGAAGCCCAGAGAGGTTAAATCCAAAGTAAAGTAAATGCTTTGGGCAACGTACACTTCTGTTTGACCATTTCAGTATTTGTTTGGGAAGGATAAGGTTTGTTCTAGCTACTACCGGTCCTGGGGAAATGAAAGGGATGTTATACCAGCAAGCTTTTTTCCTTAGGTGATAAAACATTCATTTTCCTATGTTGTATTGAATTGTCTCCTGCGGCTTCTTTTTGAATGTAAAAAGCATAGGACTGAGGAATAAGTACAGGACATTACTGTAACAACTCAGAATAGTAAAAGCATAGGAGGGTTTTTAAATTCTTTGTAAGAATTAGGTCTTTAAAGTCTTAGATAAACCTAGTCAAAAATTTTTAAAATCACAATATGTCCATTATCCAAGTGGTATAAGGATGCTGGCTAAAGATATTTTTTATGAAAAGTGTAGGAAGTAGTGGCTAGTTATGGAGAGAGGAAGAAATTACTGAGGAATAATATGCTTGGGAGTCGTATCCCATAACATAAATCTTTTTTAAGTATTCAAAGTTGGGATATGGTAGGGATGATGAGAGAAGTCTCAGCTTCTACAGGTGGATTTGTTTAGTAATTAAGGAAGGCTTGAAACCATCATTTCTGAAGTCGTTGTAGTTGTAGTTGCCTGGGATTTAAATTTGTACTTTGGTCAGATACTAAGTTCATGTAGACAGATTTTAAAAACATTTTTGGAAACCATGTTTAATCATCTGTAAGATTCCCGCCCCCCCCCCCAACATTGTATGTTCTTGGACATTTACCTTTGTATTGCAGAAGGAGAGAAATACATCCAGCTCATTCTCTTGGGGAAAAAAAGGCCTCAGGTCAAGCCTGGATGAGGGCCTTTTAGTACTTATGGCACTAGCAATCTCCCTTCCAGCAGTGATAGGTAGTAGAGGATGCTATTAATCCACTATCTATCTTTTTAGGGTCTTTCTCTGGCATGTGACAATGAGGGAGACATCACAAGATTGAGTACCAGTGACCATTCCATACCCCATTTACTAGCATAATTCCTAGGCATTATTTGTGAAACTGAAAAGAGGAAATTATGCTGATAAATTACTCTCTATCCAAAGCCACTGAAGCATAATTTTGTTCTTGGAAGACCATCTGAAGTCTGAGGCAGAGAGGTTAAGATCACTTTAAACACTCATCCTATTGACTAAAGTAAAAAGAAAAGCTTCTCCAACTGTTCTCACCAAGCCTTTAGAGCTGCTCCTGGGACCAAAGTGGACTTCCAGTCATGGTAGATCTGGCAAATATTTAACAACTGGCTCTCTGGGGTGGGAGTGGGAAATGTACTCACAACACACTTCTAAATTTAATCTGCATTTTAAACATTTTCTCAATCAATTTCTTAAGTCTAGAAAATCCACAAAACAATAAATCAAGTCCTGATTTGTAGCATTTCATGATTTTTTATGTGTAAATTCTCACATTGAAAATTTAACCATCTGCTCTTGAGAACAGCACTTGCATGCTTCCAGTGGACTGTGAGGGATGGTGAGAAGGAGGGATGTTTGGGAATCATAATTCCCTTCTCAAAGTCAGGGGGAGGGATAATACAAGAAGTAAATTATTTGGTTGGCTGACTGAAAAGGTAAAAAATTTCAGTGAATAGTCATAGTTCTCTCTACTCTTCCAAAGTTTCTACACACACACACACACACACGACCCTCTGGAAAAGAAGGGAGAGAAACAGGTGAGTAATAGGCTATACCATGTTAAATTTACCAAGTAGAAAATAATCTTCCTATGATTTGAACTCATCTTATAAATGAGGACTCAATTCAGTTTCTAACAAATTATTTCACATCTATTATATCCCAAAGGGACCATCCATTTTCTGAAGGGGATTTGAAGGTGACTATGACATAGGCCCTGACCACATTAAGACATTACTATACAACAATTCAGAATAGTAAGAACGTTGAAGAATTATGAAATTCTTTATTAAGAATTAGATCTTTAATGCCTCAGAAGGACCTAGTTAAAAGTTGTAGCCACAATATATGCAAAAATTAAAGCAAAGAAAATAAATAAATGAAAAAGATATCCCGGTTATCTTAATTGGAGGCAGTGAGTTCTTGCAAAGATGAAATCTGAAATATAGGGGAATTCTTTTCTAAAATTGATGTTGGAGAGGAAAAAAATTAACATAAAGATTGTGAACTGTGTTATAATTAGGTTTTTATTATTTACAATTTACTATTTATAATTGCTATGTTGCCAGAAATGAGATTTGGCTTGTCCAAATCCGTATTACAGAATGTTGTAAGGAGAGGACAGAGTGTTGATTTATTGAATTGTAATATACAGAATATGATATTAATATATTACAAAAGTGCTTTGCATATATAGTCAATTAACAAGTATTAATTAAGGTCTGACTTAACTCTAGGCACTATGCTAAACTCTGGGCGGGCATATAAGACTACAATTAAAATGTCTCTGCCCTTAAGGGGTTTACAGTTTATTCTCCTACACATCTAAGTGTATACAAAATTGTGTAAATCTTAGTATAGCTACAATATTATAGTAATAATGACAGGGTAAGCAGGGAAACTTGAATCGAAAAGTGGGAATCAAAGAAAATCAGATTAACCTCGAATCCTTATAGAATCATCTGTCTATCTCACTCTCACACAGTATAGCATAAAGGATAGATATTCAGTCATGGTGCCAATAAGACCTGGGTTCAAATCCTACCTCTAATATGTGCTGGCTGTGTGGCCCTCAGTAAATCATTTAAACTCTTAGTGCTCTAGGGAAATACTTAAGGCTACAAGTTTCAGAGAAGGTGCCAGCCTTCTTTGGTGGAGGGAGCTTCCTCATTAGGAAGTTCTCTAAACCAATGAAATTACACACAGACCTAGAAAAACTGCAAACTTAAGGAAATTAAGAAATCCAGTGGAAATATCATGGTCTCTGAGCTGAATGAAAAGAGTAGCAAAGAGAACTCTGGAAGGTCTTTTATGCCTGCATAAAAGGAATAATCCTCATTAAATTGGTGTATCACCTGGAAATCTGAGAAGCAACCCTGGAAAAGAAGGCCACAGAAAAGACCCAAACAAATGATAAAAATCTTCCTAATGAGTAGTTTGTGTTTTAAAAAGCTCAGAATGAAAAAAACATGTTCTCTGATAAAAGGTAGCTCAGTATAGTAGAACAAATATAGGATTTGGAGTTGGATTGGAGAGAGGAGAGAGGGGAATACTGGTTTTGCTATTTATTGAGGTAATGGAAGTGCTTTACAAAATAAATAAATCGATAAATAATAAGTAGATAGATAGATAGATAGATAGATAGATAGATAGATAGATAGATAGATAGATAGTGGATAAATGTGGCCTTGCACAAATCATTTAACTTATCTGGGCCTCATTCTCCAGAATGAGCAGATTTCCTAGATTAAACTATAAGGTCTTTTCCAGCTATAACATATCTATCCCCCCTAAAAATCTACAAGAAAGGAAAAAAAACTTCAAAAAATAGAAGAATATTAACCTGGCATGTTAATATTAATGCTAATACTAACAAAATAACAATGAAAGGAATAATTTTTTTTTTAAAAATTGATAAATGGCTCTTTGTTGGGTCCTTCATTAAGAAAACCAGATGTTCATACGTTCTGAGTTTGTAACCTGAGCTCATCATCTGAATTTTTATTTTTTGTTTTCAAATCAAGGGGTGAATAAAAAAGTAGGTAAGAAGTAATGGTTTAATTCATTAATGTCAAAGTCTTCATATAGATGTTAAGTGGAGTGTATTGATGTCAGAGAAATTTAATCTTCAGGTTGTTTTGAATTGGTACATCTGTAGATTGTGAAATCCCAAATCTTCCAAAATAGGGTGGATTTGTTATTTTTGTATGATCATGTTAGCTTTAGGGTGGGGTGTGCCTGGGGCCTTTTGCTTTCCTTAGGAAGGATGGAGAGGGACCACAAATGTGCAGCTATATGAATGCCTACTTTTTGCCTTAGGCATATTTTAAGGTACTTAAGAGGAGAGCCAGCAAGAAAGATCTGAGTTTCTGCCCTTTTCCAATGTGGTTGGAACTGCATTGATTGCCCTCATGTGTGTGCTGTTGCATGTAATGATGCTATGATTCAGTATCCCTCTTGTGGTGTAGTGGATAGAGTGCTGGGCCTTGAGTCAGGAAGTCTCATCTTCATCAGTTCAAATCTGGCCTCAGACACTTATTAGCTGTGTGATCCTGGCAAGTCACTTAAGCCCTGTTTGCTTTAGTGTCTTCATCTGTAGAATAAATGGGAGAAGGAAATGGCAAATCACTCCACTGTCTTTGCCAAGAAAATGGTAACTGTGGGTCACAGAGAGTCAGACACAACTCAACAACAACCCTCTTATTCTGTCCATATATTCTGTGTGCAAGAAAACCAGTCCAGGACCTGGTCCCATCATAAGGAAGCAATTCGCTAGGAATCAGCCTTAGTTGGTAAGGTCAGTAGTTAAGGTATTTTGTTAATGATACTACAAGCAATGATTTGGTCCTAAGAAGATTCAATTTTGCCCTTGCATGGGGAAGACTATACCCTGGATGTTGGCCAGCCATTTGTTCTAAAGGGGACTTGGTTAAGAGAGGCTAGGCTGATAAACTTATCATTTCTAGAAAAACAGCCTGTACATGGATCATTAACCCTGAACCAAGAACATTATTTTCATACATGAAAGACAACATATAGAACTTTCTGGAAGTAGACCAAGTGAAATTAACTTGGGTAGGGCACTGATTCATTAGACATTAATACACTTGACCCCAATTAGCCTTTACTCCAACTGAATAGTTTAGTTCAGTCAACTTCTATGAGGTTTATAATGTTTTTACACTGATATGAAGCAATCAGACATCTGTTAAACACAGACAGATTTAGAACTGCAAGACCCCAGGGGTAGTCTAATCCAACCACTTCATTTTACAGATGACTAAATTGAGGCCCACTCCATAATTTTAGCCAATAAATACTATTAACAATTGATATATGAGTCTTATTTAGCACCCTTTTATGTTGTTTGTTATTTAGTCTTGCCCTGATTCGACCCCATTTGGGATTTTCTTTGCAAAGATACTGCAGTGCTTTGCCATTTCCTTCTCTCGAGCTCATTTTACAGACGAGGAAACTGAGGTAAACAGAGTTAAGTAGCTTGCTCAGGGTCACATAGCTAGTAGTGTCTAAGGTCACATTTGAACTCAGGTCCTCCATACTCCAGCTGCCCTAGCACCCTTTTCTAGGTGAAGCCTTTGAGTCTCAGAAAGGTTGTGACTTGCCCATGATCACATACCTGGTACATTTCAGAGCCAGGACTTGAATCCCAGTCTCCTGACCCTAAGCCCAGCATCCCTTCTGTATCAGGGGTTGTTAACCTGGGGTCTATGAACTTACATATTTTTTCTTTTTATTTTCAATTCCAAATATTCTCCCTCTTTCTACTTCTTCCCACACTCCTTGAGAAGGCAAGAAATATGATACTCATTTTACATACGAAGTCATGCAAAATATTTCCACATTAGTCATGTTTTTTAATAAAAAAGACAAGAAATAAAGAATAAAATGGGCTTCCATCTGTGCTCAGGGTCCACCAATTCTTCTTCTGGAGGTGGATGACATTTTTCATCATGAGTCCTTTGGAGCTATGTGAACTTCTATTTTTGGGAAAAATTTTTATAACTATTTTACTATAATTGATTTCTTTTGTAATCCTATGTATTTTATTTTATCCACTTAAAAACTTTACCTTGAAGGGGCAGCTAGGTGGTATAGTGAGTAGAGCCCCAGCCCTGGAGTCAGAAAGACCTGAGTTCAAATGTGACCTCAGATACTCGGCCCACTTACTAGCTGTGTGACCTTGGGCAAGTCACTTAACCCCAACTGCCCTGCCTTCCCCCCTCAACAAAAAACCAAACGGTTACCTTGAGAAGGGATCCAGAGGCTTCAAAGGCTTCCAGACTGTCAAATGGGTCCATGATCCCCAAATGGTTAAGAACCCCTGTCCTAGAGGAAGCCTTTTTTTATTCTCACCTAGTTGTTAATGGTCTTTCTTTCCTCAAGTTCTCTTTGTATATGCTTATCTATTTGTACTATTGTTCCTTTTCCCTCCCAGAATGCAGTTTATGAATTGACACAGTACGTTGCTTATTGGTAATTTGTGTTTTCCTGTATAGAATTTGTGGTTTATTTTATCAGACAGGGGACAGAGCTTCACTTTTAAAAAGGGGGGACTGAAACAGGCCTTTGCTCTTTTGTATCTGAAATATTGCAATTGGTCAGTGAAGACATTGAGATCGATAGAGAGGGATTCTGCTAGCTACTCAGCTGAGGTGAGGAAGCCAGCTCCACCTCTGAGAGTTTTCTGTAAGAAAATCCAATAAGATTAGATCCACTTGATTACAGTTATCTAGATGGAAAAATTCAATCAACTGTGCAGGTGTTTTCTCTATACAATGTAAAATATCTGATATATGTATTTTTTTTTTGCTGGTTGTTTTTTTGCAAATTTAAGGACTGCCATTGTTTGTCTCAATATTGCTTTCTTATTGAGGATGTCAGTAACTTCAAAAAAGAGATGTTCCCAATTGCTGCCAAGATGTAGAAATAAGACTAGCAAATCATCCAAGTACTTTCCTTCATTTCATTTTTTCAGAGACTTCAGTTTAATGGTATTCATGCTGGGTGCCAATCTTAATAAACAGGCCTGTTTCAAAACAGAACCTCTCCTTGGTAGGCATAGCAGAGTCATTTGGAAAAGTTTGTTATTATGGGGGTCTCAACTTTTTCAATTAAACTTGAGGTCTATTGAATAGACTCTTATAGTGACCCAGACACATCAGGGAAGAGCTTTAAGCAGCAATAATCTTTCTACACACTCAAATAAGAAGGGCAAAACTATGTTTAACCTTATTCAAAGTATTGAAAGGAGAGTATTAATTACTTTTGTCTTTTAGTAGCTTTTATACATTTTAAAATTTGATTGTAATTCAAACCCAGTAACTTACTGGACTCTTATTTTTGGACTAACAAACTTTTAATTGGCACTCCAGGCAAAATTCTTTTATATATTTGAAGAGAAGTAGCAACTATGTCCTTATGGTTTCCATTAAAAACTTTTTTTTTTTAACTAGCTGACATTTTTATAGCATTTGAGATTATACAAAGCTTTTAGTAGTAAAACTAGGTTTAAAAATGTCCTGTTGTTCTCCTACCCTCCCCCCTTTTTTTAACTTGAGAATGGCTTGAGTCTCTGCTTCTGTGATGCAAAAGCCCTGGCAGTGGTTACCACAGGGATCTTTCACACATTACAGCATGGATCAGTCTCCTGAATAGGGAGGGCAGGCAGGCCTCTCCTGGCCAGGTCAAATGGGAACTTGCCTGTTCCTTCAGTTTTCTTGATAATCACTTGCCAGGGATGCCATAGAAGCAATTCTTACCTAAATACAGGTGGACTAGGGGGCCTCTGAGAGATCTTCATGCTCTAATATTCAGGATGTGAATCATCTTGTTTGAGCTCTAAAACAACCCCAGATTCAAATCCCAGCTCAGGCAATTACTAGCCGTAGGATGCTGGACAAGTTGATTAGTTGTTCTGTGCCTCAGTTTCATCCGCAAGGTGAGGAAACTGGCTAGGTGATCACTTAGGGCCTTCTTCACTCTAAGGTACACACTTCACACTTCAGTACTAAGTACTAAGGTACTTCTTCACACTTCAGTGGTCTTTTGGACCTCCTTTTCCATTTGGCTAATTCTGCCTTTCAAGGCATTCTTCTCCTCATTGGCTTTTTGGAGCTCTTTTGCCATTTGAGTTAGTCTATTTTTTAAGGTGTTGTTTTCTTCAGTATATTTTTCAGTATT
>CM053622.1:632335312-632383742 GCA_028646595.1 Phalanger gymnotis | reverse complement strand
ATGACTGCTTGTAGACTAAAGAGTTCTATGTTCCACGCTTGGGGGGATGCGCCAGCTCTGCCTCACCAGCACTCCTCCTTCCCCAAGTACCCCCAACCTGGACTGGAGTTAGATCTTCAGCAGGCTCTTCACTCCTGCTCTGATCCTCCACTTAATTCCTCCCACCAGGTGAGCCTGGGGCCAGAAGCAACTGCAGCTGTAGTTCTGTGGCTGCCCCCAGGGCCATGGCCTAACCACAAACTCTATCCCAGTCCCCAGCAGCTTCTCCCACTAACCTTATCTGTTGTCTTTGGTGTTTGTGGGTTGAGAAGTCTAGTAACTGCTGCAGCTCACTGATTCAGGGCGCTAGGGCACTCTCTGCCTGGCTCCTGGTCTGGTTGGTCCACGCCGCCCACACTGGGCTCTGCTCGGCTCAGCTCCATGTGGGATAGACCTTACCCAGAAACTATCCAGGCTGTCCTGGGCTAGAGCCCTGCTTCCCTCTGCTACCCTGTGGGTTCTGCAGTTCTAGAATTGGTTCAAAGCAATTTTTTATAGGTTTTTGGAGGGACTTGGAGGGGAGCTCACGCTAGTCCCTGCTTTCCAGCTGCCATCTTGGCTCCGCCCCACCTTCTTCACTTTAAAACTGTATTCTCATGAATCCTATGAAAAAGCATTATAGTCATCCTTATGCTGATGTCATTTTTTAGATTTGGAAACTAATTGCAACTCAGACTTATCCAAAGTGACAGAGCTGGGATTCAAACCCCTGCTCTCCCATCCCAAATCTTGCAGTCTTTCCTTAACAACACTTGCCTCTCTTGTTAATGGTTGCATTGCTCCTAGGCAGGTTCTGAACCCAATCCTTCTTACTCTGAGGCCAGCCCACAATCTTCCAAACCAAATTGCCTCTCTACCCAAGGGCATTAATTTAAGGAAATGAGGTTTTTTTTATTGGGGAAGTTTTCTATTTCTTGTTTCCTGCCTAATGCAAAAATGAATGCACCAGAGTCAAGCTGTTTTGGAAGTCCAAGCTTTGGGGAGTTTTATCTCCTTAGTTTGATAGTGATCTCTCCCTCTGGACATTTCTTACAGGTTCATGGTTGAGATGACTCATTTGCCTTTATTGTTTCTGGCTTTGTATCATACTAATTTTTCATCATTGTGTCACAATAAGACAATCATAAACAATATTGTCACCCTGATAGAAAAGCTCTTTAAGAGGGAAAAAGCCATTTCCTTTTTGTCTTTGTGTCTCCAGTGCTTAGGAACACTTTCTTGACTGACTGATTTACAAGCTCAAAGATTTGTATACATGTCACCCTGCTTTGTTAGACCTTAAGCTTCTTGAGAGAAAGGCCAGTGGTATTTTTTCATCTTTATTTCTATCTTTATTGCCTAGCAGACACAGTGCTTTACACATAGCTGGCATTTAATAAATTATCTGAATTGACTTGAATCCAAAGTTTGCTGGTCTTTAATGAATGCTAAAAGACTCATTAACAACTTTGGTATTTATATTATGGGTGGGAGGGAGCAAGTTTCAAATCCAGTACTTTATCTTAGACAGTAAGCAAGTTATCGTGCTCCCAGGTTTTATATTTTCATTTTCAGCCTGGAGCTCAGAAGTTTTCCAGTAATTAAATTCAAAGTCAGGTAAATTGGTTCTATGGAAAGCTGTTGATTGTTAGATAGATTGCTATGAAAAAGCATTACAATCTAGCATTTCTTAGCTGTTCAGTCTAGTATACTATAGTACCTGATTTCTGAAATTTAACTTTAAATTAAAAGTTTTTCTTTCACTTTTCACATTTCAGTTTGTTTTCTGGGAGGAAAAAAAGGTGTAACTAGAAGGATTGACAGAAGACCCTTGTTTCAGTTATAAACAGCTGCTATCAACCATTTCTCCTCTCTCCCACTTATTAGGATTTCTTTCTTTTCCCTATATATCAGGCACAACCTCCAGGTGAGCATCCAGCCAAGTAAAAGATATTTCTATTTAGCCTTTCAGTCAATTCTTATAACCTTTCCAAAGCAGTTTCAAATTTTTTTTGTGGCATTTAAAGGTAATATTTTCCCATGACTCCCTATTTTTCAAGATTAGAAGGCTTAACCTTAGTTTTCAAAAGAAAAATTATCATTATGCGACCACTTTAGGTAAATGTTAAACAATGTATAATGCCTTATTTATCTAGAAGCAGGGTTGTAAGCTCACTAAGACACTTGTGGTCATTGCCCCATTTGAGGAGGCTTAAGCACCAGCAGTAACTTTCATCCAACTTATTTATGAGGTGGCAAAGGCAAGATTAAGTAGCAGCACAGTGAAGGAGAAAGATCAGTAGACAAGCTGGGACTCAGGATTACTGGAGTCCAAATCCTGACTCCTGTAATCTACTAGCTGGGTGATTCTGGGCACATTACTTCTCTGTTTTAATTTCTTTGTCTGTAAAATGAAATAATGCTACTTAATATCACCTGTCTCACAGGGCTCTTTGTGAGGAAAGCAGGTTGCAAGTCTTTAAAGTACTAAAGAAATGTAATTTATTATAAAGTTGCACCCTGAGGATTTGCTATTGCTACCCTGGAATTTTTTAATAAGAATTTTGCATTCTCAAAAGGCCGCCTAAGGCTGTTGGAGGCCTTCTCCAGGTCTGTCAGTGGAAGAGAGATGAAGGAGGAAGACGGATTGTCCCCTAGCATTCCTGCAATCCCTGATTAATTGATGGTATAACAAGCAATTAAAACCGTTGTCAGTTGATCTGCTGCTGATCAACAGCTCAGTCAAGAGTGACATTAGAAAGAGAAAGTACTATTCTCTTCCCTTGCAGCTTCTGTGTGTTCCACAACTATTTGAGGGATTCCATTAGTACAAATGTCTGTATCAAACCACAGCCTAGTGTCATTCACCTAGGATTCTACTAGGTGGTATATTGGAGAGGGTGCTAGTTTGGGAATCAAGAGGATCTAAGTTAAAATCCTGCCTAATATATACTTGGTAAGCTATGTGACCTGGGCAGATCTATTAACCTTTCTCAACCTTAGCCTCCTCATCCGTAAAATAGAGATAATTCAGAGTGGTTGTCAGGATTAGATGAGATAATATATGTGAAATGCTTTGTAAACCTTATGGCATACAAATACTAGCCATCCTTGTTTTTCAGTTGTGTCTGACTCACTGCCCTTGTGGTTTTCTTGGCAAAGACAGTGGAGTGGTTTGCCATTTCCTTCTCCTGTGGATTAAGGCAAACAGAGGTTAAGTGATTTGCTCGGAGTCATACAGCTAATAATGGCTGGTTGCTGGATTTGAACCCAGATCCCTATCTACTTTTATTGTTATCATCATCATCACCATCACCACTTTAGATTGGGTCTCATTATGTCATTAATACTAGATGTGCTTAATTGGCACAGAAACTTTAACCTGTCCCATTTTTCTGATCTGGGCCAGTTGACCCCTCTTTATACAATCTGGTGGCTTTCCAATGTGGAAGAAGAGATTCACTATGTTGGTCCTAGACTCAGTGCAGACACCTGATTGGCTTAGCCTACTGCAGCTCAGAACTCCAGAACTCAGGCAATCCATCAGCCTCAGCCTCTCCAGCAGAAGACATACCACCACCCCGGTCTACTTTTATTTTTTCGTAGAACACTAGTAATCTTAGTTACATAGATTTCTAGCACAGGAAATTAGAAGGCTGGGCTCCCAGAAGCAGACATGTTGAAAGCAGGAAGAAGTAAGAGCTGACTACAGAGGAGACTGAAAAACTATAAAAAGCCAACGCAGGAACAAAAAGACCATTAGCATTTAGGGGTCAATTAGTGTAGGGAAAACAGCACCACCTACCTTAAGGGGCTCTGAGAGCACCACTGTATTATAGCTGGGCACAGTAATTGATGTTCATAATTATGATCTTGAATTATCAAGAAAAGCTTAGATATGTTAATGTTTCTAATCACCATGCTTAAGGATGCAGGTTAGTGTCCAAACTATTTTTTACAAAGATTTCTCTTAAAATGATTAAAATTTTTAAAATTATTGGTACTTAAAGGAGGTGATCTTCAACTGTCGGGAAAATTAACTTAGGTCAAGTCTTATTCTCTAATGGTGCTGGATAAATGTGTTATTATTATACCTTATAAAGGACTGTGAGAGTTTGTAATATGCTGCCTAGCTACTCAGGCATATGATTTTAAGAATGGAAAATGTTCCTTTTGCAGAGTTCTCTTTGTGAAATTTCTCAAGTTTTAATACACAGCACGCCCAAGAGGGGGAACGAACTTTATGAATAGGGCTTTACTGTAATTTGTCATTCATAATCAATTTTTCAACCAGACTTTCTACATATTTACTCTTTGGGTTTATCAATTAGAACAGGCACACCTTTGCCTATCTGGTTCTGACCCAGAGCAAAAAGAGACCTGCAGAAATAGCATACCTTAGCTTTCAGGGGCCCAGGGGGAAAGTCCCCTCAAAGGGGCCCTTGGATCAAATGTCAGGGTTTGCCTTGTTGGCTGGTCCAAGTAACAGTTCTTTAGAAACTGAAAATATGTAAGATAAAGAGGAATGTTCCCATAACAGATTATGAATCCTTTTTCTAAGTTTTTAACCTGTATTCATAGAGAGGCCAGGTATATATGCACCTGGCCTAGAGTCAAGAGACCTGTGTTCCATTCCCACCCTGAGCACTTAACTAGTTGAATGATACTGGCTTGGTGACTCATGCCCCCAGAGACCCAGTTTCCTTGTCTGTAAAACTAGAACAAAAATAATATTTGTACAACTTTCTCCACAGGACTGTTGCAAGAAAATATTGTAAACATGAAAGTGCTCTGAAAATGAGTTTCTTCGCTAAAATTTAATATTGCACTCCTCCCTATAAAAAAAGTCTTTGCTTTGCATTGACACATCCTTTTAACAATGTGACTGAGGAAGCTTGGGATTCACCAGAAAGAACAAATAATGGTTTTATAAAAAGACCTGATGTAGATGATTCTTGATTTTTATCTTTATAATATTTATCAAACCTCCCAAGTTACATTTGTACCAAAACAGAGAAAATGTGTCTATCATTAGCTACCACAAAGACATAATCATCTTGTACAGACCATGGTGTAAAATCAATGTCCAGGTTAGTGTTATCAAGGGAACAGCAGAACAATAGCTTCTGCTATCTCAGACACTATATAAGCTGTCTTAACTGCTTATATTTGAGATTGTAGCTTGGTCCCGTTTGACCCGCTACAGGACAAGTTGTTTGGGCACAGAATGTGATATTGAACAGCTATATTCTAGGACACATAGAAAGAAGGAAGAAGAGAGCAGATGCCATGAGTATGTTCCCCAGTGACATAAGGAAAAACTGTTAATGCTTAACAATTCTCTATTAATTTTTCATTAAAGGAAGTCACATTCCTGAGCTCTGGACCAGCCATTCCTTTTATTCAGGATTGCCAGAAATTTTCCAACAAAGAGCTGGTGGTACTTGAGTGTGATTAATAGGCCAAAATGTTGCTGCTGGGGCGGTGTGTGTGTGTGTGTGTGTGTGTGTGTGTGTGTAGAGCAAGTTAATTTTACTTTCTGTAAGACTAAGGAATTGAATTAAATGACTTCTGAGTTCCTTTGCAGCTAAAAATCTATGATCTATTAGAATATAAACTCCTGGAGGGTGGGGATTATTTCATTTTTGTCTTTGTAGCCCCAGTGCACAGTACCTGGTTTATAGTAGGTACTTAATTAGATATTTGCTGATTGATTGATCCTATGATTCTACTTCATTTAAACTAAGAGAAGAATCTAGGCATGAAACCTGAGTCATTTGGCCATACTAAAAATGGAAATGAAAAGATTAATCAACTAGATGAACTAGAACACACTTAAGTCAAATCATGGCCAGCAAAAAAAAGAGGTGACCATGTGAAGTAAAAGGAGAGGGAGTCTTGGGTAGAGAGGACTAAGAAGTACTTGGGAAAGAAGGTATGGGGATTTTGCTTTAACAGAATGAACCCTTTGTGGAAGATTTTTACTGATTCCATGAAGTCGAAGGTGATCTCTGACACTAAGAAGTTATGTTTTTCTAAGCTTTAACTTCAGTCCCTTTTGAAATGCTAGAGAATGGAATGCCCCCAAATATCTCCCATTTTCCTGCTAAGGTGCCTGACATTCCCACAATCATAATTATGTATTCCTTTAGGTTAAATCATAGTTATTCCTTAAGTTCAAAGTCCCCTTTAAAATGGAAGATTTTCCTGGAAGGCACAAAACATTAACTCTTTATTGCTGGTTGATACATTATCAGGGGTCAATTAACCAGAATTTCTAGCTGAGTCTTTGAAAATCAGCCTATAGGGAATAGGTCAGAAAGAGAGGCAGGAACTAATCAGGTACTGAATTGGAGGTGGAGGTAGGGATGGTGAGAAGGTAGATGGTCCAGCAAAGGACAACTAGAGAAGGGGGAGTCCAGAAGGAGAAAAAGTGCCAAACCAGGAGAGATGCAGAGGAGCTAATACTGAGGCTAAGGATAGGATAACGTTTTGACTATGAGTCTGAAACACAGATTCTAAAGGACTTCTGTGACTAAGTTCCTATTTTCCTTAGGGCTGCCTTGTTGGAAGAGACCTCCATTTTCCATAGTTCGCCTGTGCTCCTAGAGAATACCAGTATTGTGTTGAACAGGCATAAGAGTGAAATACAATATATACAATTGCTAGAGAAACCACCATTTGGGAATTGGCTCTGATTGATATTTTATCAATTTGATGACTGAACTTTGGTTTGAGTGGAGAAAATGCTATGCACCTCCTAGGGATCTGTTTCTTCATAAAGCAAAGATACATGAAAGGAGACCTAATCATTTTAATAATCCATCATTAAGATAATTCATTAAATTTGTAAGGATATATTTAGCATGGAGAGGAAAATGCTATACATTGAAATAAAGACTTAACCAAGGTTTTCCCACATTCTCTGAGGAAAAACAATCAATGTTTATAGATGCCAGTTGTATGCAGAATACTATACCACACAGGCTTTTGTAGTAGCTCATGTGGGAGTTAACAAGGATTTAAATTATGATGGCATCAGTAGAAATGGAAATATATATATGGAGATATATCAAACAGGAATCTGTAACTGATTGGGTGCAAAGAGCGACAGTGAAAGAGTCAAAAAGAACTAAAGTTTCTAGCATGAATGACTATTGGTGTCATTAGCAGAACTAAAAAAGTCAGCTAGAGATTGGAGACAGAAGAATTGAGAGAGAGAGATAGACAGATAGACAGACAGATGGAGACACACAGAGAGAGAGACAGAGACAGAGAGAAATAAAGGGGGCTGAGGACCAAACCTTAGTGAATACTTATATTAAGGGAGTAGGTGAAAGAAGAGGAGTCATCTAAAGGAATAGAGAAAGAGCAGACAGAAATGTTTGAAAACTAAGACAATGTAGTAGTGTAACAGAAACCAAGGGAGAAGAGCATATTAGGAAGAGTAGAGGTGGTGGGGAGTACATTCGACAGTGTCAGACATAGCAGGGAGGCCAATAAAAGATAAGAGCTGAGAAAAAGCCATTGACTTTTGCAATTAGGAGGTCACTGCTAACCTTCATCTTGAAGAAAGCAGTTTCAGTTGAGATGATGAACTGTAAGTAGTGAAATAGCTCACCTGAAAGAAAGCCATGATCAGGATAACTTGAACCAATTTATCAAATGATAGGAAACTTGCAAGTCTTGGTAGTAGGGTAGCCTTCCCTGCTCAGGCATTGTTCGGGTTACCCTCTAAGAAGGTTATCTTGGTAATTGTTTCAGAAACATGTGGTGCCTCTTCTTTTTTCTTCTCTATGGCATTTGCTCTTCTACCCCCGTCTCCAAAAAAGTCTAGCAAATTCTGGTCACTTAAAATTTCCATAGATATTATTCCAAATTCCCAAATTTCTGAGATTTGAGAAAACTCTTGTACAAAGCTCTATGGGCTGTGGGTGGCCTGGAATGGCAAAGAGTGGAAGAAAGATGTCAGGCTCTACAAAGCTCCACATAGATGTACTCTACGTAGCATGGAATACTCACTGGAGACAGCCATTCTGGGGAATTAAATAATTTATTAAACATTTATCAGAGCAGGAGCAGATTATGGGATCATGGATTAAATAACCTCTACAGTCCCTTACAACTCTATGATTCCAAGCTACCACATTATTCATTTGTCCCCTTCTAATTGGAGAAAATGAACATCCTATTTCACATTAGCTATCTTCGTATGAAAAGTTATGAAACCAACATCTTCTGTTTAAACAATTTTTTAATAGAGAAAAAGAAGACTGTTGTTGTCTTTTTAAATTTGGGGTTTGAGGTTTTTTGTTTTGTTTTGTTTTGTTTTTAGCCCAGACCTATGATTTCATCACAGTGGGAAAATTCTTGATGTGGAAACTCCTGATCAGCAACTATGACTTAAGAGTTTTAAAGAGTTTCCTGAGTGACACAGAAATCTTAAGTGACTTGCCCACAATTATGCATCCAGTATCTGGTGGGATGAATCCAGTTCTACATATTTAGTTCCTCCAAATAAAACCTTTGATGGTGTTAGTTTAAATTCTGACTCTAAAGAAAAATGTCAGAAAAGATCTCCTTACCCACCCTCATCTCCTTTTTAATTTTTTTTGTCTGGGTCTGTGATTTTGTTGGTAGGTAATATTGGTGGAGAAATTTCCTTTTTCAGCTGCCGAACAGAGAGTTCTAGCCACAATAGAACTGAAGGGCTATTTGGAGATGGGTTAGAGCAGCAGGTAGTGCTCAAAGCCTTAGAAGTCCCAGAGACCTTTCAGAAAAATTAATGTATTGATGAATTCACAGGGTTTTTACTAACAAAGTATTTCCTAAGCCAGCAGTTCTCAAAGGTTATATGTGGACTTTTGAGAATTCCTGAGACCTTTTCAGGAGGTCAGCAAAGTAAAAGCTACTTCCGTAATAATACTAAGACATTATTTGCCTATTAAAATATGCCTCCCTTTTCCAAAAACATATCTGAAGATACAATCTGTAGATTTTCTTCATATACTTAAATAAAAACAACATATTGCAACAAATTGCGGAGTCCAATAAAACAATCCAGCTGTCTTCTATTAATTCACACATTAAAGAGATTTGCAAAAATATGAAAAACAATGCCACTCTTATCACTTTATCTTTTTTGTTTTGGAAAATATAGTTATTCATGAGATATGTTATTTATATTAATATAATAAGTTTATTATTCTTTTAAATTAATAAACACATATTTTAAAAAATGATCAGTTTTAATTCCTACTATATAAATATCAATAGATATAACCCACATAAGCAAAAACTCTTTGGGGTTCTCAGTTTTTAAAAGCATAAAGTGATCCTAAGACCAAAAAGTTTGAGAAGTGATAAAAGTGTGAGCAATTTTTATTTAAATGTATACAGCCTCTTTCCCCTTCTCTAGGGACCCATGTGCTTTGTGTAGATACCTAAATCCTCTAATTTGACCACACATCAGTTAATCAAGCAGGCAAGCATTTTTAAAGTGCCCATGACATGCCAGACATTGTGGTATTTACACAGTCGATGAGGGTTAAGAAGAAAGGGAAAATGATAAAGAAATTCAGCAGCTGTTGGCATTTCTTTGTGTGTGTAAAAAGGGGAGCAAGTAAATAAAGTGAGCTTTCATTTTTGTGAGAATAGTCACCTACAATGTGTGCATTACTTTAGGACCCAAATACTCACATTTTCTACATATATAAAATTGACAAGTTTTTGCTTGTGTTATTTGAAATAAAATGAAAACATTTTTGCATAAATTCATGCAAATTTCCCTCATAGAGAATTATTACCATTTCTTCCATTCATTGCCAATAGGCTAGGGATCTTCTAAGTGTGGGCAGCTAGGGATGGGGACCAGATGTGAACTCCTAGATGTGGAAGCTCCTTTTATCAGTCCAGGATAGCACCTTCTCTGCAAACTTTGTAGTGCCTAGAACATCGAGGGGTTAAGTGGTTTGTCCAGGGTTTGTACCTAAAATAAATCAAAGACAGGACTTCGGCTCTGGTCCTCGTGTTTTGGAGATGCGCTCTTTATCTACTAAAACCATGCAGCCTCAAAATTCTCTTCTGAAAAACCCAACTTTTTAGAGATAATTTTGGAATAGCACCTGCTGAACTTTGTGTGACTACTTAAGGTTACTATAGATAAGTCATTAACTTTCTATTAATTATTTTGAAACTGTTGTTATCCTCTCCTTTTTTTTCTCTTTCCTCAGCAATTATTGTCTACAGATTGCCCTGGACTTGGAAATGCAGCAAGCTCCTGATGAAATCCATCCATGCTGGATTAAATGCCATTGCTCTGATCCTTGCAATTATTGGTTTGGTAGCTGTTTTTGACTTCCACAATGCCAAGAGCATTCCTAACATGTACAGTCTGCACAGCTGGATTGGACTGGTTGCTGTCATATTTTATGCTGCACAGGTCAGAATCTTAAAAAAGTTGATAAACAAGACCTAAAAAGGCCAAGTGAACAATTCAGATAATATAAGATCTGTTATACTTTTCAGGATTTCTTGGCAGTCATCATTCTTTTCTACTTGTTTTTATGTTTGTTTTCATTATGCATTTCCCATTAAACAGCCTAGGAAGATGTAGGACTTAGTGACTATGAAGTAAAATATGAGATTTAGAATTTGCCTGTGTGTGTGTGTGTGTGCGCGCACGCGCACACACACACTTATGATACATGCAGCCTCCTCATTAAATCTAGTTTTGGTTAAATGATAAAACTCAAATAGAGCAGAGGTTGTTCCCTCCGGTGTTGTGGTTCACATTCTATCCCAATCATGCTTGCTTCACCTTGGTCATTTTTCCCCATATATTCCCATAAGATTGTCATTGAGATCCATGAAAGTTCCAGCAGACTTTCTAGCTCTCTCCTGATATCACGAACATTAAATGGTACTAGACTAACATTCTTGGGGATTTTAGTATATGTCTTTTTATCCCAATTTGAGGCCCAGGATCATGCTTTTTTTCTTATTCATTTATTTTGCAAATGTATATTCGGCACCTACTATGTGTACACCATGCTAGGTGGTAGGAATACAAAGACATAAACCCCAAACTGTCTCTGACCTGAAGAAGCAAGGAGAAATAATGAATACAACAATCGTTCCTAAACTTTCTTGGTTCACACAGCCCTTAGTGACTCAGTAATTTTTTTTAAGACACCCTTAGGCCAAAAAAGAATACCTCACAGTTTCGTTTATTAAGTAATGAGTTTGTTGCATCCCAGCACACTGTGGCACAGTTTGGAAACCATAGGTGTACACTCATAAGTAAATGCAAAATATATACAAATTGATATAGTTGAGGAAGGCTCTAAAAACTAGACCAGGGAAAGCCTCATAAAAGGTGACATTTTGAAGTGAGCCTTGAAGTATTCAGAGATTCCAAGAGGTAGAAGGGGAGGGAAAACATTTGGGCATGAAGAACAGTCTATCCAAAGGCAGGAAGACGAGAAGAAATGTCCTCTACGGGGGACAGCAAGGATGCCATTTTGAATGTCTGGTGAGTAAAAGGGAGCAATGGTAGGGTAAGGTCCATCCACAGTCTGGAGGGAGTTCAGTGCTGAGCAGACGAGTTTGTACTTCAACCTAGGGGTAAAAGGGTGCCACTAATTCTTCTTAGTGTGGAGACAATGGCATGGGCATTCCTGACCTTTGCTTTGGAAGCTTTGTAGAGGATGGATTAGCAATGAGGGAAACTTGTGGCAAAGAAATTATTGACAAAATCCAAGTGAGAGGTGATAAGGGCTTGAACTAAAGTGGTGTCCAGGAGGGTGGACAAATGGAAGCAACTTAAGATGGTGGTGTTGTGAGAAACATACTTAGTCTAGGAATAAACAATACTTGTTGGAAAGCCAGGAAGGTTTTCATTATATTTTACATTTATTCTTTCTGAACAAATGGGTAGCCCCCTGAATGGAGTTCAGGGACTCATTCCTAGGGCATGGGTACCTCCTGTATGGAGAGTACAGTTTGTTCAGACAAATGCCAGTCTTTTACATTTTTCAAATTCAAATCTCCCGCCTTGCTCTCCATTGGCAACTCCCAGAACTGCCCAGGCATGCATACAAGCTTCTAACCTTTCACCTGATTAGAAGCCTGGTTCTGCTAGATCACAGCTGTGATTAGAACCAATCACCTGACTTACATTCTGTTAAAGCTAGGAGGAGTGATGAGGGCACAATCTCTGGGAACACTCTTGAACACGGAATACAGTCTCTGGGAGTCCCCTTGAACCTGGAATACAGTCTCTGGGAGTCCCCTTGAACTCTCCTTGAGTCTTCCAACTGGATCTGGCCTTCCCCTAAGGCCATGGGCCTTGTATTATCTTTGGGCCCAAGTCTCTGCCTAGCCTAGCCTTCTATTGTCCAGCTGTTTCCCATACTTAATCCTGATCAAAATATCTATACCCTAGCTTTGTTACCCCAGCCCTCTATTGTCTGTCTGTCTCCATGTAGCCTTCAGCTATTTCCCACCCTGGAGTCTGACCTCATCTCAGTCCCATCAAGCTCCTCCTTAGACTCCTCCTCAAGTCCCTCCCTAAACCCCTCTTCTAGTCACCCCAGACCACCCCTCAATCCCTCCGACTATCTTTGTGTATATAATCTCCATCTTGCCTCCATGAAGGCACTCAGATTCAATGTAATTCAGTAGTTTGACTCTGGCCCGCATGTTACAAGCATCACAAAGGATGGGATTTCTTAAGACAATCCATTATGGTGCATCCCTAATAAACTTTGTCTTTTCCCTTGGCTGAGAAGGCTTGAATTCTTTCGGTAGTACCCGGTGTGTCGGTACTTTGGGGTGATTAGCACCCCTAGAAACCTATGGTTCCCTACCATATTCATTTTGATTAAACCTCTTCAGGAGTACTTTTAATCCTGTGGGAACAAAATTCCTCCTGTTGTTTCCCGTGGTGTTAAATTCAATTAGAAATGGGGGCCACTAAACTATAGATAAGGGTCCCTGCTGGCCAGACATTGACTTAGAAAATAGTAACATTATCCATGTTGTATTATATTTTTCTTTATTTTGTTAAACATTTTCCATTACATATTAATCTGGTTCAGAGTGCACTGAGGCACATTGTAGCCTAAGTGTTGTGGGTGATAGGCTATGTGTTTCATACCACGGTTGTAAGTGATATTCTTCATACCTTACCCAGAACCATGAATTTGTGAATAATAGGTATTTATTAAATGTTGTTTGTCCTTCATTCTAGAAGAGGACCATGGCATCAGGAAGGTGATGCCATGACTTGCAAGTGAATTGGATTTAAGAAAGGGAGGGCTATGCAAAGTCACCAGCCTCACTCTCTCCTCCAGAGCCATTTGGGTCTGGTGGCCAGATATAGATCAGGACGGGAGCCATCTGAGTCCAGTGGCAAGATATAGATCAGATCACCAGAGATGGCCTCAGTGTAACCGGAGTTACAATCTTTCCCAGGTCTCAGTTTGATTGAGTCAAGGCCCATTCAGTGATTAAGGCTAGGTAAGAAATGCTGCAGAGAATGTCCTCTTTTACCTAGTTTAAAAAAAAATCAATCTGGGGCTGAGACCTATTGTTGGCCAGTCACTGTGAGACCCTGAGTGATTTGGGTTTAAGGCATGGTCCTTAGGGAAGAAATTTATCTGGTAAACCCTAAGATATCTTTCAATCAAAATTTACATTCCTTTGGGCAGAGCACCTGCTGGTAAAGCTAGAGAATGAATGAATGAAATCCCTTGTTTTTATAATATAGGAGGGACTCATAAGTGCAATGTGAAGTTCCCACCCTGCCCTATCATTGCCAAATCCTGAGTTTCATATTTGTGGCTAAAATGATGAATATATCACAATAACTAGTGTTTACATAGTATTTGGAGGCTTGCCAAGAGTTTGCTATGTCATTTGATCCTCACAACAACCCTGAGAACTAGGTCCTATTATTATAATACCCATTTCATGAATGAGAAGTGTGAGGCTGAGAAAAGTCAAATGACTTGCCTAGATCTACACAGCTACTAAGTGTCTGAGGCAGGATTTGAATTCAAGTCCTTCTAACTCCAAGTCCAGGTTTCTATCCACTGGACCGTGTAGCTTCCTGGATAACATAGTCCTTTGGCAGAATTTGGAAGACTCAATAGCAAAATAGAGAACTCGATCTTCCTTTTGCTTTACCTCCTGACTATATTTCCTTCATTTTTTAAAACACCTACTGGGCTCAGAGAACACTGCTTAGAATTATAGTAAAACCTCAGTTAATTGATATGAGAGTTCTAGTTAACAAAAGATTAAAGAGAAAGTCCTGCTTGTTTCATCCCTTATCATTGAAAAAAATTCATAAAATATATCAGTCTATTTTGTTATTTTAGTAATTCTAGGATACTGGATATAATGAAACCTTTATTATATTTAAGCAAAGGCCTTGCTTTGTTCAAAGGGGCATAATTCTGAACGTCAGTTTTCTTCATACACTATTAAGCTATAGAAAGTATAGGAGCCTGGAGGATACCGATACATCATCCATCATCACCATCAGTCACATTTCTACTTTGTTGTTTACGAACACTCACATTTCTTGCTTACAAAGCACGATAAAAATGTGAGCTATTATTATCTGCCAACACCCCTGTGAAGAAAGTAATAAAATATCATTATTCACTTTTTACAGATGAAGAAACTGAAATACAGAGGGGTTAAGTGATTTGCTGAAGGTCACAGAGCTAATAAGCATCAGAGCTAGCACTTAAACCTATGCCATTGGATTCCAAATCTGACGTTCTTTCTAATGCTGCATGTGCTCTACCATAAAAACCCAAACAGACAGAAAAAATGACATCCCTCCTAGTCACTATGCTTTTTTTTATCAATTTTCTCTTTCTTTTAAAGAACTATAATTTAGAAATTAAAATTCCAGTTATTTGGGGTTCAGATTAGCTGTTTTTGCTATATGATGAAAATCATTTCTTCCTCAAGGACTTTCCAGTCTAGGGCAGAGGGAAGGAAGAATATCTGGCATTAGGAAAAAGCATCCAAGTGCAACCAAAAAATGGAAACCTCAGAAGATGAGTCAGGGTGAAACAATACAGGAATGTGGATGCTTAGTTCAGTATTCTATGGCCTTTTCTTCTCCTACCTCTTTCTTCCCAGTTTTTTTTTATCACTCGGCATTCTTAGCATTGGGTCTCACTTTCAGAAGGAAAACTGTTTCTTCTTGTCCAGCTGGGTGGGAGCAGGAGGGCATGGAGCTTCTACTCTGGGACCATAGGATAGGTGGACATCCAGGTGCCCCTTTGGACCAAGTTTATTAGTTTGGTGATTGGGTACAGGATCTGGAAACCCCCTTGAACTCTCCTTGAATTTTCCCACTTGATCTGGCATTTGCCTGAGGTTATAATCTCCTCAACTGGTCTTTCATTATTGCTTTGTTATCCTTAACCTAGCCCTTCCTTGTCTATTACCACCCTAGATCTTATCTAAACTTCATTCTCTTAGTTCTGGGACTCCCACTTCCAGTCACCCCAGCCTATTGGCCACTCCCATCAAGATCCTCCCTAGACCCCTCCTCCAATCACCCCAGACTACTTGGCTAGTCCTAGATCTCCTCCCCTAGTTTTTCTGTATATAAGATCCATCTCCATTGAGGTGCTCAGATTCAATCTGGCCCGCTTATATACCTGTTTGACAAATGCTCAAATTCCTTAAGAGTCTAGCCAATGCTGAGATTCCTTAAGAGTCTGGCCAACATGGCAGATTTTTAATAAACCTTGTTTTTCTTTGGTTGAAAGGCTTGGGTCGAATTCATTCAGGCAGGACTAGTGTTGCTATTTCAGGGTCCCAGCACCCCTAAACCTCAACATTGGAATCTTCAGTAGATGAACAAATACTAAAAAGCATTAGGGCAGACAGAAGGGAACCACAATTTTGGGTGATTTCAGCTCCATGGTTATCTGCAGTGACCCTTCTGGGATGATGGAATGGAAAGAGCAGTAGGTTCAGAGTTGTAGGACCTAAATTCAAATCCCAACTCTACTTTATTCATTCAGTATTGAACAAGTCTTCTGAATGCAGAACAGTGTGCTAGGTGCTGGAAGAGAGGCAAAGTTTAGATAGAGACACAATTTGCTAGCCTCATGGAACTTGGAATCCAAGAGGTTAAAAGGACACCAACATGGATAACTATAATGAACATCAAGGCATGGTAATTGAATAAGAGAGTTTCAAGACAAGGTCCTATGTGAGATCCAGAGAGAAAGGTGGCTACAGTTACAGGTATCAGGAGGTATAACAGTAAGGCAATAAACGCAACATCAACGATAATCGTGAATATGCCTATGTAGTTCTATATCACAAAGTGTGAGCGACTCTCCATAAAGGAGGTAAAAGAAGTATAATATTTATTCAGACACCAGAGAACCATTTCCCATAACCAAATATTCAGCTCCCACAGCCAGTCAGTCTCTTTATCATAACAGCAAGGAACTTAAAACACCATATCACAGCCTGGAGCCTCGCCATCCCAAAACCTCTCTGACTCCCTGCTGGGGTCTTCCCCAAAGCAAACTCACAGTACAGCTAAGTCAGCCTGTTCAGCTCTAACAATTATGGGGGTGGTCATTAGCAGCCATCAGCAACCATAACATCTCTGTCTCTCACAGCATTTCCTGTGACATAACTTCCTTTCCCTGTCAGGAAGCTCCTCCCACCACATATGTCTTAGTCTTCCTGTGACATAAGCAGGTCACATGGCCTATTAATGGGTGGGAAAGATCTTCAAATCTAATTGCTACTACAAGAGGAGAATGCATTTCATTTGGGCTTTAAAGGATGAGTTTGTATTCAATGGGGAGAGAGAGAGAGGGAAAGACTAGAGAACATTCTAGTCAGAGGGAATAGAGTGATCAAAGGTGCAAAAGTAGGAGAGTGCATTTTATGTGTGGAAGACAGAGAGTAGTCCTTTGTAGAATAATATGATTTAAAGCTGAGAAAGTGCCAGACTGTGATGCCAGATTGTAGGGGATGGGATGGGATGGGGGGGGCTTTGAGTGCCAGGTTAAAAAGTCTGAATTTTACTCTGCAGGCAATGGAGATTTTGGAGCAAGAAAAAGGCATGACATCTATTTATTTTAAAAAAATTCCCAAAGAAGCATGAAGGACAAATGGGAGAGAGTAGTTGAGAACACCCATTAGGAGACTCTTAATGAGGGCTTTGACCAGGATGTTGGCAGTGGGAATAGAGAAAAGGGAACAGATATAAGGGGTGTTGGGAGTGAAGAAGAGAGGAGTCAAATGCAACCCTGCAGTTTCGAACTTAGGAGACCATGTATCGCATATAAAAATAGAGGAGTCAAAAACAGGGACATATTTGGGGAAAAACTAATGAGCTTGATTTTGGACATGAGAACTTTGAGGTGTTGATGGGATAGCCATATTTAGGGGTCATATAGGTAGTTAGAGATGCAGATGCAGACTTCAAAAAAGTGGTCAGGCAAAGATATATAGATTTGTAAGTTATCTGCTTAGAAGTGGCATTTGAAGCTGCGCAAGTAAATTACGAAGGCAAAAGGTGTCCAAGGAGAAGAGAAGAGGGACAAGAGATTACCTCTGAGGGGCATCCGGGTGGCTCAAAGGACAGAGCACTGGTCCTGGAATCAGGAGGACCTGAGTTCAAATATGGCCTCAGACACTTACTAGCTGTGTGACTTTGGGCAAGTCATTTAACCCCAATTGACTCCAATAAATAATGCCCCTTGAGGAGTATCCACTTTGAAAGGTAAGGAGATGGTTAGAGAAATAAGAAGTGAATCAGGACCATGCCATATCTTTGAAGCCATTAGAATTTAAGCTCTTTGCAAAAAGGGATTGTTCATTTACTGTATTTATAATCCCAGCATCTAGTATAGTGCCAGGTACATAGCAGAAATTTAATAAATGCTTCGCAATTGATTAGTTGAAACTCAGAGAAGAGAAAGTATCCAATAGTAGAAAGTTATCAATCCAAAACCTATAGGGAGGTCAAAGAAGATGAAGACTGGAATGAGGTTCTTGAATCTGCAATTTAAGAGGATTGGTAAGGTCTGAGAGGATAGGATCAGTAGAATGATGAAGCCTGACTGGAAGGGGCTGAAGAGCGAGCTGGTCAGGAAACATCTTTTTCAAGAAGTTGAATAATGAAAGGGAGAGAACAGGAGGAAAGGGTAGCAATGAAAGGGAAGGAAGGAAGGCATTTCCCTCACCCCCAGGACTAATGAGAGATGAATGTATTTGTAGGCAGAGGGGAAAGTTTCAGTGGAGAAGAGACAATTAAAGATGCATGAAAAAAAGAAGCTGGTCCTGGAAGAGGTGGGAAGGAATGGGATCAAATATATGAGTGACCTTAGCAAAGTCATTTCTCCTTTCTTGGCTTTCATTCCTGTAAAATAAGGTGGGTGGATTAGTCATCTCTAAATTCCAAGTATAAATCTTTTCATCCTCTGTCACCACATGAAGATGGCAGACCATCCTGTCCTACGTTGTGTCATATTTCTGTGTCTGCTTCTAAATTCTTTCCTTAAGACTTCCAGAAAGAATGCCATTAGTAGAAAGCCATACGTGCAACCAAAACTCAGGACAGCTCTCACATGACTGTGCTTTGGCAGCTCTGAGTAGAATAGCTAAGATGAACAAAACATCCTCTGACTCATACCTTTACTGAGTCCACATGGGAAGCCTTCCTTAACAGGTGTGCCCTTCTGTTTATCTTTGCTAAGAATGATTCCTATCAACCTGATATTTATATTTTAGAAATGTCCAGGAGTCTCCCCTCTCTGTGCTCTGACTCCCCTTTCTTCTCTGAGTCTGCGTATAAATATGCCGGGAGTACGCACACATTCACACATTTCATGACTACTATTTATTCAATCTGAAACCAGGCATACAAAGCACTTGCCGGGAAAGGTGGTTGGTTTCCAGCTACATTCTTTTATTCCTTGAAATCTATTTTTAGAAATATTGAACTGCCAGAGGTGATATAAGGTTATGATCCAACTCTTTCGGAAGAAGGAAGAAATCAACTGAAAGAATTCTTCCTTTCCTAAAGGGAAAAAGAAAAAAACTATTTTTAACCTTGTGTTACCAACACCACAGCCCCCAACCCTTTTGGTGCATAGGAACACTTTTGACAAAGTAGTTAAGTTCCATAACTTTGGAATTAACTTGACTTTATAAATGTGTCCAGCTCTATAGTTGTTTTTGTTTTGGGTAACATTAGCATATCAGGCATCAGAAACTTTTTGTATTCACAAACAACAGTTGATTTTTCTTCTTTGGTGTCAAACTATGACCAGAAATGAGACTTCTCTTGTTGAGAATGGATCAGTTCACTTCTAAATGGTCGTGCCTGGGGTTCCCACTTTTCCATGGAGTAGAGGAAGTGCTTCTTGTTAAAAACTAGATGCTTCAATAGGACTGCTGCTAGTTCCCAAATGACAATCTAAATGACATCTCCTAGCCAAAACTGGCTTTGTATTTCAGTTTCAAAGAATAATTGTGTGTGTAATACATTTATCTAAGTACCCGAGGTTAGTCTACATTCCCCTGCCCATCATCATACTCAAGGGACAAGTCTCACAAAGGGTATAGAGAGAATGAAAGAGTTTAAGATCATGTAATCTTTTCCCAGCACTTTTAGTACCTATCCCTGGGTCCTACATGCAAAATTAGGACAGGTCTGCCTAGATAAAGCTATTATACTTAATAATAGGATGGAGTTTTAATTTTGTTTCTTCATTTAGACCCATAACCAAAAGACTAGATTTCTCATGAGTGCTAAAGCATGGGTGAGGAGGAGGAAGAAGTTGTTGTCCTCTCTCTTCCCTAAGGGATATAATTGTTAGAACAGTGGTGAGGAGGGGGAAGGGGGTACTTTTTAAAAAAAATTTGACCCACACACAATTTTTTACAATATACTAAATCTTTTCTTCTGTTGTATGTGACAGTGAAACCTGATATCACATGGGACTATATTAAATTCTTAGTAGTTATGACTGTCCACTAAGGACCTGTTTCTACACAGAAGAGGGTATTAGACTCTAGTGGGTTTTTTTTCCTTCTAAGGTTCTAGATAAGGAAATCTCAATGTCATGCTCCTCCATGACCTGAGGAAAGCTTTTTTTCCCCTTTCATCAATAGAGTCATATTCATCTACTTGTTTGAAAACATCTAAATCATCTTTAAATGACATTTGGTAACTTTCAGTCTCATCTTTATTTTTTTTTATATAAATAGTATTTTATTTTTCCCAATTACATATAAAGATAATTTTCAACATTCATTTTTTTATAAGATTTTGGGTTCCAGATTTTTCTCCCTCCTTACCCTCTTCCCCCTCCCCAGGATGGCAAGCAATCTGATATAGGTTATACATGTGCAATCAAATTAAAGTATTTCTGCATTTGTCATGTTGTGAAAGAAGAAACAGGACAAAAGTGAAAAACTACCAACCCCTCCCACAAAATTGAAGATAGTATGCTTTGATCTGCATTCAGACTCCATCAGTTCTTCCTCTATGCAATTTCACCTTCTTTAAAAAACAAACAATAACCTATTATAGATATGGAAATAGTCTAGTGGTATCAGATCAGTTCCAGAAGAGGAAAATTTCTAAGTTTAAGCTAAGAGAATAAACTTGGAAGGACTTTAGAGGTAAGCAATGCAAGTTATTAAAAGTTTAGGAAATATGAAACAAGACAAATGAATAGAAATTGTCCTGTTGAAGAAAAAATGAAAGATTGACATTAATCATGATACATTGAGCTAACCTTGAATGAAAGAGCAACAAGCCTAGCAAGACATTTCCTTAGATTTGCTAATAATGACTTTCGTCTTGGTGTCTAAAATTATGTCAATTTCTAGTAATAACTTACCAGCTGCTCTTACAGAAAATTAGTGGTTTTACATAAAACCCCATCAATTAAAGTAAGACAGATTTTCAAAATAAACTTTAAAAAAAAATCTAACTAGATAAGGGACCAGCAAAGGGTTTCTACAGTGAAATATAGATAGAGAGGATGACCAAGAGAAGTTTGGTCAAGATTAATTGACAGGTTCATGAATAAGACCTTTGTTCTAGTATTAAAGATGATGTCCTAGAGAAGATTAAAAAATGTCCCCATTGGCATTACATTTGAGACCTTCTTCTGACTTTGATAATGTCTTCTTGATGGGGTGGGAATGACTGCCCTTGTCATAGCTCATCTTGTATCTGAGCTAAATATTTGGAACTGGCCATTAAAATGGGGAGCAAAAGCTGAGCTGAGATGGCCAGAAAAAAGCCCGTTGGACATATCCAGGCTCAGTGGTTCCCAAGGCTCCTACAAAGAACAGCTTGGCCCCAGAAAAAGAAAGAATCACAGAACCACAGAAATGATAGTGGCTAGAAGTGGTAGTGAAGCAATGATAAGAGTTCCTTGCCAATGCTGAGCTTTTGGACCAGCTCTCTTGGACACAGAGAAACTTGGACAACACTAAGTTCTCAGACCAAGCCTCTTTGAGAGGAGAGAAGTTTCAGGACATCATGCCAAGGAGTAGCAAGAGACAGCACTGCAGCGTATTGGAACAAACTTGAACTTTGCCTTTCATTGATTCTGAGATTTATGTAGACTAAACAGGTCTATATAACTCAATAAAGCATGCAGACTTTGTTTCCCTAGCAGCATCAAGTGTTTCATTTTTTTCATGGGAGATGAGAGGAGGATTTTGGAGAAAATTTCGTTATTTTTGAATAGATGTAATTAGTGTGTCCTTCACAGTTCAGTTCAAGCGCTACTTCCTATATTATGTCTTTCCTTGTCCTCCCAGCTGCTAGTACCACGCCTGACCCCCATTTTCTATTTACTTTGAATATATCTCATATACTTATATATACACACATTGTTTTTCTAGATAAAAATGTAATCTTGAGGTCAGGCACAGTTCCATCCCCAGTGCCTAGCATAATGTCTGACAAATAGAAGGCACTTTAATAAATGTTCACAGATTGATTGCTTGTTGCTATTATTCTGGTTTCTTCCCTCTACAACACCTTGTACATATTTCTTTGTATTGTTTGTTTTGTCTTTATAGGGCTTTGTAAAGCTGCCACGCAAGGTTGCCATTAATAATTCCATTACGTTGATTTACTTTTAAATAATAACCCTATGTTTATTGAGCTGTTCTATAATCTTTGAACACATAAGCTATTTGCAGTTTTTTACTTTTACAATAAAGCAGCTACAAATGTTTTTTCTATAGATAATTTTTTTTCCTTTTACTAACATCATTCAAACAAGGTGCCAGTAGTGGGATTACTAGGTCAAGTGTGATTAATGTTACTATATTTTACCAAATTATTTTCCAAAAAGATTGTGCCTATCTTGAGCTCCACCAACAGTGAATTTCATTATTTATGTGTGTGCATATATATATGTATGCATGTATATGTGTGTGTATGTGTTTTACCATTTTGCCAATTTAATAAGCATAAGGTGGTAATTTTACAAGTCACATTTAATGTAGTAACCCTAAACTTTACAAAACACTTCCCTTAGGCCATTCTTATGATGTTGTTGTAGAAATGTTACCATCATTACCTTAGAAATGAGGAAACAAAACCCAAGATCGTAAATGCCCTGCCTAGAATCATAAAGCTACCAATCTTTAGAGTTGGGATTGAAACCCAGGTTTCTTCTGGCTTGTAGGCCTGTACCACGAGCTACCACCATGCCACAATGATTTGTATTTCTCTGGATCATGGGAGAGTTTGATCGTATTTTCTGGTAGTTCTTAACAAATTTGATTGAATTCTTCAAGAACTGCCCAGTCATATCCTTTGGCCATGTATCCTTCCTGGAATTTTGGAAGACTTCGAAATGGAATTTTTTGCATTCCTGTGAGGACTCTTGCTCTGTCTTTAAAGTTAACATAAGGAAGGGTCAGGAAAATTTAAGTGAGGAAATTACCTAGGAGCACTGAAGACAGAACTGTGTCCCTTAGGCCATCTAATTACCCTGTCTTCTCCTCCTCCCCTTCTTCCCCAGTACCATAAAAGAATTGATCACAAAGGGAAGGAGGGATGGTGGTGAAAAAAAAACCACAACAGTACCACAAAGGATAAAAGAAGCATTCTTAAATTTTCAAAGGTAGATCCCCCTAACACTGGAAAGGAAGAATGGAGTCTGTAGGAGAACTGGGAGTTGCAATATTAGGAAATGGAGATTGGGCATTTGTGGCAAACCATTAAGTTCCCATTTGCAGATATTGTGCCCCCTTCCCTGCCTTTTTTGGGTTACTTTTTATCGTTCTTCATTCCTTTTCACTCACTTCTTGTGTACTTACTTGTCAGCCTTACTGTATGTTCCCCACATCTTTTACTTACTTGGCCTTTCTCTCCTCCATCTTTTGTCTCACTCACTTTTTCTGTGACTTGCCCAATGGATAGTTATGACTTGGTTCTTCAGAAATGTACTTGTGTTAAATGCTTAGAGTTAATGATCTCATCTCCATCTTTTGAAATAGAAAGCAAAGACTAGACATAAAAAAGCTTGCCCTTCAACTCTAAAATAATCACTGGAGGGGGAAGGTAGGTTCACTGAAGGAGAACCAGGAACAATGTGAATCACTGGAGGGAAATTCTGTGAACCATTTTTAATTTCAAATACGCAGGGCTTCCATTTGCAGTATTAAGTGCTAAATAAATATGCAAACCAGCCTATTGATAGTATTTTTAATTATTTTCTCCTCATTGCATTTCCTCCTAGGCTCATTCTGAGTGCACATTAGGTTTTTGTGTTTTTCTCCTCCTTCCTCTTCCCCCTCCCCCCCACCTCTCATCTCCCATTAATCCTTTGACCTCAATCAGGAAAGATGTGGAGTGGACGTTAATGCTTTTCTCATCAGGCTGCCACCCTTACGGAGCTCACCCACTCCCTCCTGGGAAGGTACTGAAAATATTCCTTTAAACTCAATAATTCAAGAGCCCATAGGGCACCCTGATATACTTACAGGAGTAGTGGCACCTAAAGAAAAGCTCCAGAAAGAAGCAACTTCTGTATTCTTTCATCCAGAGAGAGTATTCATAATGTCAGTATGGGAGACAAGTCCTTTAGCAGGCAGAAACCCTTCCAAATGTGAAACATACAGACCCCGGAAAAAAGAACTCAGGATTTGACTGTGGAAGGAAGAAATCTCCAAAATGCTTGGAGGAGGATAATATGTAGATTCCTCTGCCTTTCTTCAAGCTACCTGAACTACACATAGGATCAAAAATTTCCAGTCCACACACAGATACCCATAGATATGGAGTTGTTCTTTCAAGAACTCTCATGGATCTATGCAGTACTGGAGCATCTATGAATGTATAGTAACCCAGGTTTATTTATTTACTGAATTGGTCATCAATCTTGAGTCTAGTTTGTAGCGATGTGACGTAGAATTGGAAGATTTTGGAGGTGTAAGAGACATTTATGGACGCACTTATGTGGGGATACGATTATGGATATGTATGATAAGGAAAAGCTATGATACAGAAGATTACACTGGAATGAAAGGAACGAGGCATGATACAGAAAGACAGACAGATTTCTTTGTCTCCACTTAAAGAATAATCCTTTGTTAGCTTTTGCAGCATTCACTTAATTACAAAAGGAACAGAGGAAATTTTCCCATAGATCTCATCTCTTACTCATTTGATGACATTGTTTTCCTCACCACTAAAGCAGCCTTTCTTGGCTGAGCTGGATAGGGTGAATATGCTATTGTGGAATATTTGTTTTTCGGAGATAAAAAAAAAAGTCTTGATTTTGAGCTAGCATTTCCAAGAAATAGTACTTTTTGTAGAAATAAATAATAAAATGTGCTTTTTGTAGAAATAAATAATAAAAATTAAACTTTAACCTCTCGGCACTTGTTTATTATGTTTAGCTTCTTCTAGGTTTTTTCATATTTCTGCTTCCTTTTGCTCCCCCGGCTCTCCGAGCATTTCTTATGCCAATCCATGTTTATTCTGGTCTGCTCATCTTTGGAACAGTGATTGCAACAGTACTTATGGGAGTGACAGAGAAATTGATTTTTGCCTTGTAAGTATATGCAGTATTTCATCATTTCTCCACTTCATCCTTTTTATATTAAATATTTGCTTTCTGAAAGCATATAATATAGCACTGAACTTTCCCTGTTTTTAAGATGATAAAAGGAAGACCTGTAGAGGTTGAATGATGACTTTGCCCAGGGCCGCTGCAAATGGACTTCTGACCCTTGCCCTATTTAGTTCACAGGGACCCAGTACCCAGTTGGTTCTATAAATTCTTCAGGCATTTAATTTTTGGCAATAAACTGAAATTCGATTTCCCACATTGACCTGTGGTTTTATTTTTAATCATTCTTTCTTTTTCTTTCTCTTTAAAGGAAAAATCCTGAATACAAGGATTTACCACCAGAAGCTATTTTTACCAATACCCTTGGCATTCTTATTCTGGTGTTTGGTGCTGTCATTTTTTGGATAGTTACTAGGCCTCAGTGGCAGCGTCCCAAAGAACCAAATGCTAAATTTCTTCAGCCAAATGGGAGTTCCCCAGAGGGTAATGATTATTCTGTGACAGGCGACTTTGGCAATGTGGACAAATCTGATGTGGACAGTGAAGCAGCAACAAGGAAAAGGAATCTCAAACTGGATGAGGCTGGACAGAGATCAACTATGTAAAGGACTATTTGCACGTTGTCTTATAATCTCACTTCAAAACATCTCCAGCTCAGCTGTATCTAGATATGAAGAACCTTTCTATTCACCTACAAAGCCCATTAAATTTTGTATCACTTTATTCTAACCAGATGTACTAAATAGCATTGCTTTAAAAAAAAAAGATTATATGGTGTGGTTGAGTGCCAGAACTGATCTGAACTGAAAAAGAGTATGGTCAGTTTGGGGAAGGTCATGTGAGATATCACATAGTAGCTTTTTTCTTCCCGAGAACCAAAGACCCACCTAGACTGACTAAGTTCTCTGGTAGGGACAGCCTTTTACCATTTGGTATCCCCCTCAAGCTCAGCTAAGTGCCTTGCCCAGAGCATGTGCTCAGTCAATGTTCGTGGGTTACTTTGATTGACTAGAAGCATCCCTGTCCTTAAACTATAACCTAGTGTCTGTCATCTTCAGCTTTCTTCTCAGGCCTTCTGAGCTCTGGGGCTAGACCAGACTGAAGGGATTGTATCAGAGTCCTCAAATGCAGATTTGGCTTTATTATTGAGCACTCTCAATGTCTTTGTAGGAAACTAGTGAATAGAGTGCTGGGCCTGGAGTCAAGAAGACCCAAGTTCAAACCAGACTCTTACTAGCTGTGTGACTCTGGACAAGGCACTTAACTTCTGTCTGCCTCTGTTTCCTCAACTGCAAAATGGGTTAAGAGTAGTACCTACCTCACCAGGGTTGTTGTGAGGACCAAATGAGATACATGTAAAATGCTTAGCACAGAGCCTGGCACCCTAGGTGCTTAATAAATGCTTGTTTCCTCCTGTTCTCCTTTTATAGTAAAAATATTACATATATTACATATCTCTTTAGAGAAGTTAGCAAGACAAGCTGGGCATATCATGCCCCTCTATTTTTCCCCTTTTGCTTATAGGAGAACCTCTTGATGTAGGTTCAGGCTGGATTTAAATTTTAGAATCCTTATGAAGTGACTCTGTAGCTGCAGTTGGTCTCAGGAATCATGCTGCCCTTTGGCCTTTTCCTAGTTTAGAGAACCCTCCAGGTTGGCTCCCGTGGCAGCTTGAGGCTAGTGTCTATTCTAAGCCAGACATTTGAGCCTGTCCTAGAACAGGCCTAAGTGCTTGAGGCATCTCCAAAGTAACCTTTCGTCCTATATTTTCTCTTAAATTGGAGTAACTTGGGATTTGGCTGCATGTTGTATGGAACTTTATGGACTTAAGTGTACTCACCTCAGCTCCCCCAGCTCTGACTGAACCTCAGTGATATACCAGAATCAATCAATCTAAAGGAGAAGGGAAATGGAACATTTACCTCCTAAATTTCCTCCTGTGACTGATTCCCAAATAGCTAAGGGATTGGACTTAGAGGTAACTCAACTGGTCTTTTTCTGCCCCCTGACAGCTAAAATGGGTTTTCAAAGCCAGAGCTCAGTTGATTCTAGATAGTTCCATGTAATGTAATTATATTCTATGTAATGTTCCATATAAGTTCCACCACTGGCTGATTTTATTCTGGATTTTAGTATCTGAACAGAATTGGGTGTGAAGGTCCAGGAGAAGCTTGTAGGATAAACCAGAGCTAATGGCTAGGCTTTCTACTCTGTATGCCCTCCAGATCTTGGATGAATCTCTACAACTTTATTCCTGAGACCTTAGAAATGAATAAGGTCTAGGTCTAGAGGTAACTGCTTAGTCTCTGGAGGTTCCATTGTGTCCCCTAAATTGGAACTTGGAGCAGTGAAAAAGCTCTGTACCCATTCAAACTTTTTGTTTGGTTGATTTCATTATTGACCTCACAAGTTTTATAATAGCACTGATATTACAAATGCACTTAAAATGTTTTGAGTTTTTTTGATGCTTAATAGGAAAATTGGCTCTTTATTAGGTAACCAGAAATTACTGATATGGATGAGAAACCATCTATATTTTATCACATCCCCTCTCTAAGCTTCCAACCTACTGATTAGTCACTCAAGTATTTCTTAGGGTGACAATGAAATGTTCTATCTTATTCTTCCTTTGCTTTGTCAACGCTGCTCTCCATGGATTTATAGCATTATCAGAATAGTGACAATTTCTGTGAAATCAGTAAATAAATTTAGAGCAATCACTAAACTGAATCTAGGTGCAGTAGAGAAACAGATTGCAGCATTTCTTGGAAAAAAGTATATGTTTTCATTTCATTGTTTCAAATACACACATACATGAGGGGCTTAAAGGACAGCCCGTTTTGGAGAGGATTATCTGAAGCGGAGGTGTCAAACTCAAGGACCACATGCTAGGAGTCCTTCCAGAATCAGATTAAAATGTAATTGGGAAATTTTAACAAGATAAATAAACATAGGTAATGTAAATTTATGGTTTTCTAAGTCAACCTGTGACTGCAGGGATCCATTTCTATTTGAATTTGACACCACTGCTCTAAAGTACTATCTCAATAAGATTCATGAAAAGGTTCATTAAAGAGCATATGTTGAGTGAAAACATCTTCCGGTTGATTTTGGGGGTTTGAATGCTGAGCCTTAGCATTTGAACTTTTTTATTTTATAGAGGATAAAGAAAATCAGTGTCAGAGAAAAGTTAATTCTTGATTTGCCATTAGAATCTATTACTAATTATTTGGGCCACCATTTATCCTAGCCCTTTATTCAACCTTTCCTGTAAGCTAATTCAAGGGTAATCTTAAGAGACATTATAAGAGTATCTTTTCATTCTTACATAGCCTCTATAAAAAACAATCCATAGTAAAATATGTCTAGAAGATCTTTTTTGTCTTAGATTCCTCTCTTAATTGGCTTTTGTACTAATGATAATTGCACCTTTATCTTTCAAAAACTGATATTTCTCCTTAAAGGATCTCACCTCACCACCAAATATCTCATAATAAGTTTAAAAGAATAGGGGAAAAGGAAACCTTGAATATTCCCAAAATGTGATTGAATCTACCCAAAATAATTATAGCTCATATCATCAGCAAAAATTGCCTGGCTTGGTTCACCCCATAATCTAATTCCAGGAGAGAAAGCTTTATTTTAATACTTATTTAAACCAGCACCAAAGTAATTTCTAACAGTGGTTTTGTTGAGAAATTTAAATGAATATACTTTGAATGAATGTCATCAAGTGATAATATCTTCCTGCTCCATAAATTAAAATGAACCCTCGCCATGTCACTTTCTTTTCTGTATTTGTATGGCTTCCTTAAGCCAAGATGTTTAGGATGGAGACCTCAGAACCTGCAATTAAATGACAAAGAAACCAACTGCACTTTTAAAGGGACATACTGGGAAGTGGTTTTGGTTATAGAGTCCAAAGGAAGAAAATGTACATGTCATTTGGTTTACCCTTTTTCTTCTCTTAAGCTTGAAATTACAAGAAAGCAGAATGGTGTTGACTCCCATGACTCAGAAAGACAGTATGATTTCCGTTGTCTGGTCGACTATAATGATTACTAATCTATGACTCCAAAGGGGGAAAAAAACAACCTTGTGACAATTGTAAGGTGTTATATGATAGTGATTTTTTTTCTTGAAAGTGACCATTTAAAATAGAAACACATAGTATAATGGTTATGTTTAACTAGGAATCACAAGGAAGTATGATAGAGTGCATAAATAATCATTACTTATCATGTATATTGTACTTTAAAATGATGGCAGTTGTTTTAAACTAAGCAAAAGGTTTTCATCTTGAAAGAATTCTTTTTATCTCCATATGTTCATGGGAGATTTTCAAATGATCTGAATATTTTATTACTTGTAGAAAAATGCATCTATTTTTCCTGACCTGTTTTTATATAGTAATAAAAGCTATTTTTGAATCTTTCATCTCGTTTTCAATTTGTACAATATGCCTAGGTCTTGGCACAATTTCAAAGCTTTTAGTCATAGAGTTTTGGGGGTGGTTTTTTTGATTTTTTAAAGGATGATTCATTTGCTGAAAATGCTGGAGTTTTTCCTCTATAAATGTACATGGAACTCCTAACTAGTGTTGAGGAGGATGATCCTTAACTGTGAGTGATGTTAACTGTACACAAGATCTTTATTTGTTCCTTCATTCTTTTAATGTTTATTTTTTTTAAACTTTAATTAGTTAAATAATTAATTTTTCACTTTCAACATTCACTTTTATAAGATTTTGAATTATGAATTTTCCCCTCTGCCTCCCTTCCTCCCTCCCCAAGACAGCATGCAATCTGATACAGGCTATATACAGGTACAATCATATTAAGCATTTCCACATCAGTCCTGTTGTGAAAGATTTGACTCAGTTCTCTGTATGTTTCAGAAATGAGGTCTTTATCAGAGAAATTTGCTCCAAAATTTTTTTCATGGTTACTGTTGCTAACTGTATTACCTTCAATCCTATCATTCCCTGCCTTGCCCCTTCCCTGATTTATTCTATTTTCTCTCTCCTTTCACCCTGTCCCTTCGCAAAAGTGTTTTGCTTCTGACTACCCCTTCCCCCAATCTGCCCTCCCTTCTTTCACCCCCCCTTTCTCTTGTCCCCTTCCTCTCCCACTTTCCTATAGGGTAAAATAGATTTCTATACCCATCTTTCAACATTTATTAAGCACCTACTCTATACCAAGAACTGTTTGTTGGGTGTTGGAAGAGCACCCAGTCCAGGGGGAGGGACTTCATGAGCATGGACTATGTTGATCTATTCCAGAGGTGGCAGACTTGAAGCCTCAAGGCCATATGTGGCCCTCTAGGTCCTCAAGTGTGGCCTTTTGACTGAAACCAAACTTCATAGAACAAATTAATAAAAATTAATAAAATAAAAGAATATATGTAATATTTATAATGTAATATAATATATAATAAAATATTAAAAAATTATAAAAGGATTTGCTCTCTAAAACTTGGACTCAGTCAAAAGACTGCACTTAAGGACCTAGAGGCTCATATGTGACCCCAAGGCCGCAGTTTTCCCATCGCTGGTATTGAAATGACGTATCAGACTGCTGCTGTTCTGAGTTTTTTTGACAGACTATTAGATACTTAAAGATTACTATCATGTACCACAAAACATTTTCTTCTCCAGAATCTGAATTCCTAGTTATTTTGACCAATTCTCATGTGTAGTGATCTCAGTTTTTCATTGTTATGTTTGCCTTCCCCTGAGAACTCGCCAACTTATCGATATCCTTACTAAAATGTGGTGTTCAGAACTGAACACAAGACTCCAGAGGTAGTCTGACCAGGGTACAGCAGGACTCTCACCTCATTCTGGAAGTGAGGCTTCTCAGTTCATCCAAAGACTACCTTAGCTTTTGTAGCTGTCACATTCCACTATTATTTGATACTGAGCTTGCATTCTATGAAAACCCCCTGATCTTTCCCAAACAAGCTGCTATTGAACCATATCTCCCTCATCTTACATTTATGAAGTGGAATGAATGAATGAACCTAAAGGCCAAACTTGAATTTATCTTCATTCAATTCTACCTTATTAGATTTAGCCTACTTTTCTGACTTGTCAAGATATTTTGGATGATAACCCTGTGATCCAGCATCTCATCAATCTGCTTCAGTTCATCTGCAGATTCGATAAAGATCCCATTTATACCTTTGTCCAAATACTTATTTGTCAAAATCTATGTCTCTCCACACTTCCAATTTCCCAAGTGCTGGGGCCCCAAGGGAGGCTGCAGAGAGATGATGGGTTCACTCCTATTTCAGTACTTGACTGAAAAGTCAGCTGATTTAAACCATCAACAAATGAATGTTCCTTGCTTGTATCTTTCTTGATTCAACTTGAACCTGAAAGAGAGCCTTTTGACCAATTTGATTAGTATCTCTTGAAGAACTTGGCATGCAGCTCCAGTTAATCCATTATAGGGGGATACAGTCATTGGAGACTCAGGATACCGTCAAAATAGACCACCTAAAACAGATGCTAAAAGGTTTAACCATCATGAAATAAACATTCTGAAAAGATCATTATCACAGACCATAACATTTATAGTAACATGTCTTTGAGAAAGATGTTATCTATAATTGTTCAAAGAATTTCTATTTTTTTCCAGTGAGGAAGAAGGACCTTCAGTGTTATGTCAAAATGGAAATGGAAGAAAAATTTAAATGCCTATTAGTTTAATATTTTCTCCCCTGGAAAACGTTATTCCAAAGTTTCATTGACTACAATAACAATAACACAATAGAGTTATACTCTCTTTTATGCAGTAGAGGTTGTCCTGAAGCACTGTGTACAAGCTGAAGTACTGTAAATTTTATCTGATTTTATTTTTTATTTGCATCATCATTTTAAGCATTTTTTTTCCTCATTTCTGATCGATCTAGATCGGCAATGACCCAATTCTTTAACTTTAGTTTTCTCTGTTGTCATCCTTTCTGGGAATATAGGATCAAAGATTTAGAGCTGAAAGGTCATCTAGTCTAATCAATCAGCAAGCATCTATTAATCACCTACTATGTGCCAGGCACCAGGCTAGGCACTAGGGATACAAACACTAGTGATAACAACTAACATTTATATCATATTTTAAGGTTTACAAAGCACTTTACATATATTTCATTTAATCTTCACAAAGCCTCATGAGTTGTTGCTGTTACTGTTCCAATTATGTCTGACTCTTCCTGATCCCATTTTGGGGTTTACTTGTCAAAGATACTGGAATGGCTTGCCATTTCCTTCTCCAGTTCATTTTTACAGAAGAGGAACTGAGGCAAACAAGGTTAAGTGATTCGCCCAGGGTCACACAGCTGGTAAGTGTCTGAGGCTGGATTTGAACTCATGAAGATGTCTTTCTGATCTCCAGTGTTCTGTCTCAGTCTTCTATGCCATCTAGCTACCCTGTTTATTAGGTGCTATCATCATCTCCATTTTACTGATGAGGAAATAGAGGTTAAGTAACTTACCTAGGGTCACACAGCTAGTTAATATCTGAGGCAGGATTTGAGCTCCTATCTTCCTTACTCCATGTCCAGTGCTCTATTCAATCTGTGCCTGAACAAGAATGAAATAGATCTGCTTTTACTGAGCTTCTTTCAATCCAGCCTCTTCATTTTGCAGATGAGAAAGTAGGGTCCAATGAGATTAAGTAAGCTGCTTAAGGTCAAAAAGACTGAACTCATATTTGAACTCAAAGTCTTCAAATCCAGCCTTTTGCAGGATATCTTTCCCAGTCTTCCTTCTCACACTTACTTTCCCCCACTCCTCTCATCGCCCAAATCTTCGCTCAGGGGTTATCTTCCTTTTACCCTGTATGTAAATTAAATGTACAATTTTTTGCACATGGCCTCCCCGCATTGGAAGGAGAGCTTCTTGAGGGCAGGGACCAAGAGTTCTTCCTCCCTTTATTTATACCCCCAGCACTTAGCACAGTGCCTGGCATATAATTTAAATAAGTGACTTGCCCAGAGTCACATAGCTAGTAAATGTGAAGCCAGATCTGATCTCAAGACTTCCTGACTCCATACTCTATCTACTGCACCACCTAGCTGCCCATGCAGAGGTGGATAAGTGAAAATAACTTTGGGGAAGTCTGTTTTGGATGTCCAGCCCTTGCTCTACTCAAGATTTAAATAGCCAGACAGCGCCATCCTGTACAGATGCTTCACTGGACACTTACCTCTCTCTCTACCAGGATTCTGGGACTCAAGCTGCAAAATTTTGTCTATTTTCAAGCCCTAGGCCTAAGCCTAATTGATCTGAGGTGTTCCCAGGGTTGAGAACACCTACCATTTGTGAGTTAAAGGAGTAAAGAAAAAAAGAATAAGAAGCTTCCTTCCCCCTCTCAATTGCAGTGCCCCTCCTATCACACCCTTACTTTTCACCATTCATCTCTGGCTAGTTACTTGACTCTCCCCGTCCCCATCTCTCTGCTACTAGCCTTATTAGCCTTATTGTCCTCCAAGGCTAAAGTCAGATGCTTCCTCCTGGGAGGCCTTTCCTGATCCCTCTAACTTCTCATGCTCTCTCCTTAAAATCAGCCTATATTTCCTCATCTATCTATAAGTTATACCCTCAGCTCCCTGAGGGCTGGGACTATCATGTCATTTTTACCTTTGTGTTCCCAGCACAGTGCCTTTCACATAATAGCTAGTGAATAAATGTTTATTTAGTTGAATTAGCCAGACAGACTGAGAGATGGAGTCAGTTCCCCAAGAAAACTTTAAAGAGAAAGAACTCATTGGGGGTTTGGGGTAAGGTCAAAGTTGAGAGACTATACAGAGCTCTTCTTTCTCATCAGCTCTTCCTACCTGGTGCAGAGCAGCAGAGATTGAGATGTGTGCTAGAGAGTAAGAGGGTGACTATGCAAGCAAGCCAAGGACACAACAAAGTCAAGAGCTAAGAGCAACATGGGGGGTAATAGTAATGATAACTAGCATTTATACACAACTTTAACATTTACAAAATTTTTGTAAATGTTATCTCATTGATCCTCACAACAACCCTGGGAGGTAGATGCTATCATTTTCATGTTATAGATGAGAAAACAGAGGCAAACAGAGGTTAAGTGACTTTCTGGATTTGAACTCAGGACTTCCTGATGCCAAACCTACCACTCTACCTACTGTGCTACCAGTAGTCTCTCATACATACGTACATACATGTACACACATATAGGTATATAACATATACATTTAATATGAAATATATTTCTCAGTCCCTAGAAATAAGAATTAGATGCCCTAGAGTCAGAGAGAGACATGAAAGTGAGCATTATTCAGGGGCTATGGTACTTTTTTTACACTCATTTTCTGGCTCATTGGAAGATAAACCAAGTTGTTTTCCCTGCAACTCACCCATGTATTTCTTGAAGACTTCCTCAGTCCAGGAGAAGCTGTGGGCACACATTTTTATGATGTTTTATTATGCTTTGTTTTGTTGAGTCTATGCAAAAAGTAAAACACTGTTTACAATTGAGCCTGTTCCGCTGTTCCAGTTGGGAGGTGACTCCATTTTCCCAAGGTTGTGATGATTAGAGCTCTGTAAAATAAAGCAGGTTCAGGGAGCAAGCAGGGTTTGGCCAGTAGGAGAGGGCTCAAGAGCTAATTTTGATTAGAAAAATCCTCACTAAGCACACCCTCTAGACTGACAAGAAAGGGCAGCTACCCAGAGGAAGGCAGAGCTGCAGAAGGTCATTAACTTTCTGAGAAGGATAGAAAGCTTGGTGTTTCCCAAGCATTTCTGCTCATAGGGTGATGCCCCAGATCCATCAAAGAATATTTGGACCTTGTCCAACTTTTGAGCCTTTCTGTTGAATCAGATCAGCATAGAGGTTAACAGCACCACTGATGGTTAAAGTTAGATGAGCATTCTCCTCCCATGTTATTCACTCATTTCTGACTCTTTGTGACCCAATTTGGGGTTTTCTTGGCAAAGACAGTGGAGTGGTTTGCCATTTCCTTCTCCATTTCATTTTACAGATGAGGAAACTGAGACAAACAGGGTGAAGTGACTTGTCCAGGGCCACACAGTTACTAAGAGGCTAGATTTAAACTCGGGTCTTCCTGACTCCAAGGCTGGTGCTCTATCCACTGTACCATGTGCCATGTGAAGCTGCTAGAAAATCCAGTTGGAGTTGGGAGTTGGAGAGTTGGGATCTAAGAGCCAGACTCCATGGTTCAAGAAGTCATCCCTCTTTGAAAACTATAAATAAGTAAATTAATAAAAACTAAGAAAAAAAAGCATCCCCTTTTCACCTGAGCATACAAAACCTCCTTCTCCTCCTACTGCCCCATCACTTATTAACTAATTTAAAATACTTCAGTACTTCCAGGATCCATGACTTAATCAATGTTCATATTCTTTAGCAGATGGTCTTCATTTGCTTTGGCCAAAAAATTTATCACCCTGAGACCAACTTGGAGATGAGACTGTCTGAGCTTAGGGGGATCGGTCCTTGATCAGTAGCTATCCAGTGTGACATTGGGCCCACAGCTGAGGTGTTTCCATTTCACCAGAACTTATACTCCACTGGCACATCTCTTAAGAACTCAGTCATCATCATGCTTCAATGAGGAATTGTAGAAGGACTTGAGGGTAGACATTTAAATATTTCAATGACCACTTTAGATTTGAGGAAGCACTCACATTAGCCATGCTCTTTCTGAACCCTGCCCAGCCCATGACTCCTCAGACCACTTCTCCTCCTACACCCCCAGAGCTTGCTTCTCATCCTGGCAGTGCTTCCACTCCTACCTATGGCCTGTCTCTCTAATGGGGGAATTCTTCCTTGAGCCTCCATTTGAGGAAATACCCGTGTCAGTCATCCCTTCAAATTTGAACCAACCCATAACTCCTGGACTACTTCACCACCTTGTTCCATTGTGGGTACCTTCCCCCTTCCCCTGTTAGAGCTTCCATCTCTAGAATGTAAGCTTTTTGCAAGTAGAGTCTATTTTTATTTTTTGTGTCTATCTGTACCTGGCACACAGTAAGTGTTTTATAAATTTTGTTTCTGTCTATTGCCCAAATATCTTCAGGCTGATTATCTGTCTAGTGACAAATCTTAGGCTTGTAGGCTTAGAGCTAGAAGGGTAGTGCAGTAGATAGAGTGCTGGCCCTGGAGTCAGAAAGACTCATCTTTGTGAGGCCAAATCAGGCCTTAGACACTTACTAGCTGTGTGATCCTGGGCAAGTCACTTACTCCTGTTTGCCTAGGTTTCCACATCTGTAAAATGAGCTGGAGGAAATGGCAAACTACTCCAGAGTCAGACGTGACTGAACAAGAATTATCTACAGTAGTTTAATTTCATCATTTCATAGAAGAAAGAAGCCCCAGAGGTTAAGTCATTTGTCCAGCATCAAACAATAAATAGGCACCTATCCAGCTAAATACTTTATTGACATGATTAAGATAAGGACTATTAAGTCACACTTTTTTCTTCCTAGATACAGCCTAGAAAAGTGTTCAGAGAACCCAGATTATTTTTATTAGACTAGGCTGGTTAATTGGAAAAATATTTGAGCAGAGGGCAAAGTGAGGCAGCTTATTAGTCAGACCAGTGGTTCCATCATGTTCTCCCTGGTTGGAGCCACCTGGGGGTCATGAGTCCACAAGTGAATGCATACATAAGTAAATCTATTATCTGTAGCCTAAAGAAGTGATAGTTCTTATAATATGTTGTTGAGTCATTTTTCAGTCATGTTTGACTTACCCCATTTGGGCCTTTCTTGGCAAAGATACTGAAATGGTTTGCCATTTCCTTCTTCAGGTCATTTTACAGACGAGGAAATTGAGGCAAACAGGGTTAAGTGACTTGCCCAGGGCTACACAGCTAGTTCATGTCTAGGGCCAGATTTGAACTCAGGAAGATGAGTCTTTCTGACTTCAAGCCTGTTGCTCTATCCACTGGGACACCTAGCTGCTCCTCTTATACTATCTGCATTACAATTTTTAAAAATATGCATAGATGCCATTGTAATGAAAAAATACAAATTCATTTAAAAACCTTACTGAATTCATAGATTTTTATCGCTTATTTTCACAATCAATAAATAATAAAAATGTAACTACTATCATGTAGAAAGTCCTGTGAAAAATGTTTGACAATGCAAAGGGTTCCCAAATTATTTGGAAATCACTGTGTCAGATTTTGAGTTGTTTTTTCTTTTGGCAGCAGAAAATAAGATATACATTTTAAAATTTAAGACCAAAACCATTCAACAGTTGGATGAAATGGAAAGAACACTGAAGTAGGAATAAGGAACCCTCAATTCTATTCCTGGCTTTGCCACCAACTAGTTTTACCTTGACTAGGTCTCAGTTTCTGCATTCGTACAATGAGGATGGTTTTCAGATTGCCTCCTGAGGCAGTATAGCATAATGAATAGCGATGGACCCTGAGTCAGGACGATTTGAGTTCAAATGCCTCCACTAAAGCTGAGTAGATGCGGGACTAAGTTGTCTACTATCTCTGAACCTGTTTCCTCATCTTTGAAAGAAGAGGGTGGTACTAGAGGCCTCATTGGGTATAGATTGGGATTGTATAACTTTTTAGGCTAGGTAGGAATACCTGACCAATCAATGGTATTCCAAAAAATGAGGGAAAAGTGTGAAAGGTCACACGTTTTAATAAAGCTCAAATGGGATGTTTCTGTGGGGAAATGCATTTCTCTGCATTTAGTCATCTCTAAGACAATGCAGGCCTCCTTTAGGATAGAATCCGTCTGGCTCATTATGTTGTGGCCTGTAAGAAAGGGAATAAAACCCAACCTGAGAGTCTCTACTGACGCAGCCCCAATGCTCAGTTTCTTTGGCCCCGAAGATTTCTTTATCTGTGAGGAAGATGTTTTTTTCCAAAACTCACAGTAATCATGCTTGTCCTCCTCTTTCACATCCCCTAAAGTGTCTTCGATTATTAAGTCTATGATCTTGTGAAAAGGACTGAGGTTATGATTTTTGGAGTATTTGGACCATTGTTTCCATTCCATTAACAAAGAGCCATACTTTCTGAGACTAATGTAACCTGGGTTTGTCTGGGCATGCTCAGTTTGCCCAACAAAGAGGAGATCTTTGGAGCATGTGTTGATTCCCCAATGTGGAGGCCTCTATGTCCCCTATCTTGTCGGTGCGAGTGTTGTTGTTCAGTCATTTTCAATCGTGTCCTACTCTTCATGATACCATTTGGGGTTTTCTTTGTGGGAAACTGGAATGATTTTCTATTTCCTTCTCCAACTCATTTTATAGATGAGGAAGTTGAAGCAAACAGGGTTAAGTGTCTTGCCTAGGGTCACACAGTTAAAAAATGTCTAAGGCTGGATTTGAACTCTTTCTGACTCCAAGCCCAGGACTCTATCCACTGTACCACCTAACTGCCCATGGGTGGGGGTAGCCTCCTTTGATTGGCTTCCTGCATTTTTTAAAATGGTGAAACTGACTCAGGATCCACTCTTTCTACCTTTTGAAGTAAATATTTCTGTCTGAAAGCTCATGTGATTGTTAGTGGCTAAATGGAACTAAATGGTGCAGGGAGCCACATTGGTGAGATTGGAACCATTAGCAAAGAGGTTAAATACCCTCCAAATCCCTTTTAGGGTGTCAAAACAACCTGAGGGTGGGGGAAATGGAATACCTCTGCCTTTCAGGCTATGTTCTCTGTTACTCTAATACAAAAAGTCCTGAAGTAAAATATTAATACTTTACCCTGTGTTTTAGGCACAAGTCTGTCAAAAACAATTTTATTTTAACATTCTTTTAAATCCAAGTATATCTATTAATTAATTTATTTTTAGTTTTCAACATTCACTTCCACAAGATTTTGAGTTCTAAATTTTCTCCCCATCTCTCCCCTCCCCCCACCCCAAGATGATGGGCATTCTGATTATCCTTTCCCCTAATCTGCTTCCCTTCAATCACCCTCCCACTTATCCCTTCCCTTCTGTTTTCCTGTAGGGCAAGATAGATTTCTATACGCCATTGCCTGTATATCTTAATCCAAGTATATCTAGCCTAGAAAGAGAAACGCCCAAACTGTCATAGTTCCTCCATGCCCTCAGCCATGTCTCTACCCCAAGACAATATGAGGGAAAGATCACAGTATATTAAAACATAGTTGTGGGTAAATGTTCCAGAACATTAGTCACTACTCCGTTCCTTCCTAGACAACTCCCCTCCTCAACGACAGAAAGGAAAATCTCCAATAATCAATATAGCAATCTTTTCTGAATAACAGAAGGCACTTCTCTTAGGTGGGTCACAGACAAATTTCTTCAGGGAATGAGGAAGTCAAGGATCTAAAAAAGAGAAGAGATACTCTTTGTTTTCATCTTCAATCCAGTTCCCCAAAACAGAAGTTTTGTTCTTGACCTAGTTCACCTTCCTTTGCTTTTTGGGGTATTTTGGTGAGACAATGGGGTTAAGTGACTTGGCCACCGGTCACACAGCTAGTAAGTGTCTGAGTCTGGATTTGAATACCGGTCCTCCTGACCCCAGGGCTGGTGCTCTATCCACTGCACCAACTAGCTGCCCTGATTCACCTCCCTAAAGGGAAAAGTCTGCAAAAGGTTTTTATGCTAGAGAAAATATTTTTTCATAATATTTCTACTTGAATGAAAAATGAGATTTTTACTATGCTTCCACAGGAAGCAGGCTCTGAAAGGGGACGACAGTTTTAGCGTAAGGGTCAGAAAGTGGTCAAGACAGAATCCACATGAGGAATGGGAAGATCAAGGCCATCCAACCATAATTCCCTTAGCTCTTATAGTTCCTCCTGCAGTTCCCAGAGCTTCCAAGATCCATCGTCCATTCTTTTGTCCTGTCTCAGGTTGTAGAACTTCCTAAGACCCATCCCTCTCTTTGTGCCTTTGATTCCATTCTTTTTCTGTCTTCAGAAATCATCCTCTCCCTCTCCAATGGCTCTTTTCTATCTGCTGGTGTGAACATGGTTAGGTCCTGTTAGAAATGGGGGTCAGTCACTCCCTTAAGAAACAGAACTTAAACTGAAGTGAGTAAAGGAAGTGCTTATTTACAATTCTTGCAAGAATTGGGCATATGACACCCCAAAAGGGGCATATGCACACAGTACAGAAGTCAAACTGAGCCTTATATAGGGTTAATCATTCCTGGTCCATCCCTTCAGAGCTGGGATTGGTCCCAGCTCCTCTGGGTTACAATCTTTCTAGCCCACTCATCACGCATTACTCCTTAACATGCCCCCCCCCCCCCGCCCCATTCATGGGTCAACATGGGTCCTGTGTTCGGAAAATGGAGGGATAATCCATGCATGGGTATTTAAAGTAATACGTATGAAGGTTATTAGGCATGCACAGATGCAAGAGGACTTTGCCCCTTGTTTGAACTCTCAGGTTTTGAGGGGCTGTCACATCCCAGCCTCTAGTCCCTGTTTCAGACAAGATGTCCTCTAACCATAAATTGAATAGGGGGAAGCCTAAGGGTCTGGGTGTTTTCTCCATAGTGGAAGCCAAACAGTGAAATTCCTTTCTCACAGGGCCCACCTCTAAAAAAAGTCTTCACTTGAAACTTCTTCCCCCATATAACTACCAGTCCATCTTTGTTCCCCTTTTCTCGGTGCCAAACTTCTTGGAAATATTTTCTGCACAGAATGCCTTCATTCTTATAACCTCCTTTCCACTTTATTCCTTGCAATTTGAATTTTTATGCTCAACCATTATACTTAAACTGCTCTTTCAAAGGTTGCTGAGGACCTAATTGAGAATTCCAGTGCCAATGTCCTGAGCATGGTAGGTGATATTAAAAGAACAGTAGATTTATTTAATTTATTAGAATGCTATAGTCAAAAATAGTGCTAGATTTGGATTCCAGAGTCCCGGCTTGAAATTCTGATCCTACTTCTACCTATTTGTCCCTGGGGGTAGGGGGAATAAATATGTTAACTTAGAATGAACAATACCATTTTGGTTTAAGCCTCCATTTTGTGACTAAGTAGTTTTTATTTAAGTTGTTTTTCTTTAATAAGAATGTAGGTGCCTCCCGCCCCCAAATTTGGTAAACCACTAAAAGCCCGTGCATCCCAAATCTGATAAACGACTGATAAACACTTGCTAATTACATTAAATTTGTTAATTTTGGGCAACTGATCACCAATAAAATTTAAATGTAACTTAGAAATTCTCTTAGCTAGAACCATAAAAAAAATTGGAGGCCCCAGCCTTCAACCTGATTTTAAGTAGAGACTAGGACAGACTGCTATATTCTTCGCACTTGGAAATGTGAGCATCCTGTATTTACTCTAGAGGAGTGTGGATGGATGGATGGAAATTTGTGACCTGGGATGGAGACACAAGGCCCTTCATCTGGGCAGAGAAGAAACCTTTGTCAGGAACAACAAAACAAAATATGCTTACCAAAACCTTTAGGGATTCAGTTGGTGGTTTGTTCCTAGGTTTGTATTATTGACTAAAATTATCTGTATTATTGATCAAATGTTTGTATTATTGATCCATCAATAAAGTTTGATTGTCTGCATTGATGAATGTAAATCTTATTAGTGTACCATCAGCCCTTATAAGGACACATAACAGTAAATCAGTTTTACACGTACATCCTACATTACCCTCTTGCCCTCAGATTCTTTCCCCGTAAAATGAAAAGATTGGGCTAGGTGATATGCAAGGTTCCTTCCAAAACTGAATCCTATATCATATGAATTTGATGATAAACAAGTTAGCCTGCCTGCCTAACATGGGGAAGAACGATTCTCAAAGACAAGTAGCATATAACAGACACTACAGATGGCATCCACGACTTAATGAAGGCTAACAGCTGCTCCATGATGGAATCTCCCACTTGGGCTATTAAGGAATAAGCAAGGCATTATCTTAATGCTGAGAGGCATAGTTAGCAAACTGGCCCTTGGGAGTTTGTGAAAGTATGTATCTGCTGCTAAGGACAGACAGTGAATGAGAATTGGAAAAGGAGGTGGTATGATAAGAGAATTATGTGACTGTGGAAGCTGAGGGAGTATTGGCTCTTGTGAGTCAGTGCTTGTAGCTGTGGAAACAGAGGAAATTTTAGTTATCGTGAGTCAGTGTAGGTGTCTGTGGGGGTTGTTCAGGCCATGGATCCTTTTTGGATACTTGTAGGTCCTGTGTGTAACTTCTGATTCTTGGGATAGTTGGCTCCATCCTTAGGGTGAACCTTGGCTTGTAGCAACATGAAGGATCAAAGCAACATGTAGGGGCAGGATCTCCCAACCTGCATTTTTAGTAGGCAAGATTGTGAGTGGGCACTGTATTCTAGTGCCAATCCCACTGGTTCTAACATCTGGGGAATAGTGATGGCAAACCCTAACTCTAAACCCTAAATCAGGAGTGGGCAACCTGCAGCCACATGTAGCCTTCTAGGTTCTTGGGTGTGGCCTTTTGACTAAGTCCAAGTTTTACAGAATAAATCCTCTTATTAAGGGGAGCTGATCTATGAAGTTTGAATTCAGTCAAAGGGCCACACTTGAGGACCTAGAGTTTTAAAGAACAAATCCTTTTATAAAGGGGATTTGTTCTTTGAAGTTTGGATTCAGTCAAAGGACCATACTTGAGGACCTAGAGGGCCATGTGTGGCCTCCAGGCCACAGGTTCCCCACTCCTGCCCTAAATATTTGATTAGTACAGTCCTGAGCTCTCTGTAAATCTCTTCCCAATAGATGAGAGAACTTGTACCTGAGAGGGGATAGTCACTGCAAGCCAACCCATAGCCCAAAGGTCAGACTAAACGCAGAAGTGGGTCCATGTTACAGGAGACTGAAGAGTCAGTGAAATCACTATTTGGGTAGATTGTTTCTGATGGAAGAACAACAGAGAGAAAAAGTATCCCAGCGTTAAGTCTGAAAGGGGCAGAATTCTGCCTTTGGCGCCATTAGATTCTTTTCAGCTGTGAGAGCTTATGCTTATACAGTGTTTATGTGGTTGAAGCTACCACACACAGTCAAAGTGAAGTCACAGATTATTTGATATCCGTGACAGCTATAAGCCAAAACCAATAGAAGCAGACGTTTTGTTTCATGAGAACAGGAACACAAATAAATCTTGGCCATATTTGTAACTAGTATCAGGAAGTTATTTTTATGCCTCTCTGAAGATACTTAGGTTTTTCATTTAGCACTACCCTTCTTCTTCGTCTTTTAGACTTTCGTGAGTCATGTTTTACTGTTTTTTTTCCCTAAACACTCAAGTGTTTACATATAACTCATTTTTCAAATGCTTATCACACAACCAGCTCCATCATGTGGTGCAATTAATAAAATTGAAAATGAATTGCCTTGGAAGCCAGCCAAATACATATAGAGAGGCACGTCTCCCAAGTCAGTTAAATAGGAGTGACATGGAACTAATATAATTAAAAGCTTAGTCATGGAAGGAGCAAATAAAACCTTTGGGTGAAATGTGATGGCTAAGATCTTCCTTTCACGCACCTTCTGAACTTTTGGATGGGTTTTTGAAGACATTCAGGTGCCTTTACTTCAGCACATCAGAAAAGCAAGACCTTGGTGGCTTTCGGTAAGTTAGTGACTGAGGCAAACCAGATTGGAGCCTTCTCATTCTAAGCCCTGAGCTCTCTCTACCACACTACACTATGATGTCCCTAAGAAGAATAATAGAGAGTATGTGTGGGGGTGGGGGTGGGCAGGAGGACTATGAGATGTAAAGAAAAAAAGGGATAGGATGGCAAGAAAGAAAATGTACAGAAGGCCATTGAAGCATTTTTTTTTTTAATGCCCAGAAGAAAAGCCAGAGGAATCATATCAGGACAACCTTGAAAGTTACACATCAGATTTATGATACAATTTGAAAAGAAAAGCAAGCTGTACATAATACTATTTCATGTACAATCCACTTTTTCCCATTCTATTTTGTATAGGGAAATGCTAATTTTATCCTGTGCTTAAGTTCAGAATAAAGAAATTAATTTTAAAAAATGAACTGGGAGTCAAAAGAATTTGAATACTAGGCCTTCTACTAACTAGCTGTATAACTTTAAGCAGGTCGATTAATCTCTCTGTACCTCAGCTTCCTCATATGTAAAATGAGTGGGTTGGAATTAATGGTTTTTAAGGTCCCTTCTAGCTCTGACATTCTGCGAAAGGCTTTGTTATTATTATATTAACTATGCAATTCAAAGGTGATCTTCATACAGTAGAACATCCAAAATCTACATTCACTAGAACCAAACAATTTATGGTTGTTTTTTTTTTCCAGATTTCCTATTTGTAGTCAGTATGTTGTGTGAATATGTTATAATTTGAATAGTCTTTTATTCATCTGTACAAGTTCTAAACGTTGAGGGTTTTGTTGTTGTTTTCTGTTGCTAGCACTCTCTGCATTCCCAAATTATCTCATAGCACAGGGCAGCAAAATGGAAGCTCCTTAAGGGAGTGTCCACTGTCTGGTGCCCAGGTTGAGTTGTGATTTCTCTGCATGAGAGAGGACAGCAGCAAGGAAAAGATGCCAACAGATCCCAGGAAAGCAACCACACCAGGAGGGAGCAGCAATATGACCATAATCGGCTCATTGTTTGTTATTAACTCTGTATCTTCATTCATTGGACTATGCATGCAGTGGTATTGTGTAGGTCCTTATAAATGTTTGTACACATTTCTTGTATTAAAAAAAAATTGTACTATGGCTTTCTATCTCCTCCATCTCTTTTGGAACTGCTCTTTTCAAATGTTATCTTAAAATTGGAATTCTTGTTTTGCTCTATATAAGTCAGATTAATTTTTATGGAAATTTCATTTGATTGCAATGCTAAATCCAGCCTTGGAAGTTCTTCCAGCAAAATTAAAAAACAAACAAACAAACAAACAAACCCTGATAAGGTACAATGCAACTTAGGCATCCAGGTTCAAATTTTTTCAAGTTACCATTGGAATGCTTTGCAGAAGTTTTACTCCAATGCTTCATCCAGGCATGGAGTTAATTCTGGGTTATCAAAGGCTAATACAGCAAAACAGAAGCTCTGGAAACATCTAGCAAACTGGAAAGACTATCAGTGCAGTCCAAATGACAGACTATCTGAGGTCCAAGAACAACCTGGTTAAGCATGTAGAGATACAGAGGTTCATCACTCATAGGATGGTCCTTAAGCGATGGATTCTTTGGCCATGATATCTCTCAAAACAAAGCAAAATACGAAATAGCTCTCAGTCCTGTGTGTCCTTCCTCGTCATTGGTAATAGTGCTGAGTGGTGGGAAAGTGTTCAAAGGATGTTAAGAATCACAGATCTAGACTACCTGTAAGCATTCATTTAGCTGTTGGAATTCAGATTGTGAGATCTCTGTCCCAGTTTATTTAGTGCTAGATAAGTGGAATTCAATCAGCACTGACATTCTTGCATAAGGACATAAGGAAGGCACAACTAGAAGTCAGATTTGAACTCAGGAAGATAAGTCTTCCTGATTCCAGGCTCAGCACTCTATCCACTGCACCACCTAGCTGCCAATGAATAGCCTAAATTAATTTATTTAAGTATTGATTGGTTTGATCTCCTTGCTGTCCAGGGGACAAAAGTCTTCTCCAGCACCATAAATTCAAAAGCATCAATGCTTTGTGACTTCGCTAGAGGAGAACATTAGGACATCCAGACTAACGACTTTTAAGTTTTGATTCCAGATCCTGATACAACTAGAACTATATCATCCACAAGCTGAAGGACCTCACCATTCATGGAGAAACTCTTTTTAACTTGGATTCCATAATGGATCTCCTCTATCCCAGTGGCAAAAATGATTGTCCAGTATGAATCTCCCTTGTTTTATGCCTCATGTAATATTTATGATCAGAAGACTGCTGAATATGATTATCTCTGGCATCATATTCTTCAGTAATAATCTTGAAGTATGATGAGAGACACCTCATTGGAGGAGAATTTTATGGTAGTATTTTGCTCTGCCAAATTAAATTACTTTTTGCAATCAAGAAACAAGCATAGTGTGACTTTGTATTCTGCATACCTTTCAGTCAGTTCTGTAATATTAAATATGGGTTCTGCTATGGAATATCAATCAGGAAAGCCTACGAATTCTCCACATATACCCTTATCAAGGATGCCTTGGTGCATGCATGTGTAAATGATTTTCATAAAGATTATCTAGATGGTAACATGGTTGTATAGTCTATAGGTATAAATGTTTTCACAGTCACATTTTTTGAGAATTAATGAAGTATGACTTTTTCCCACACCTTTCACATCTTTCCCTCCTTCAGATATCTTGTGAACCATACTGTCACATTTGCATTGCTTCTAGTATGGCTCTCCTCTATGTAAACTTGCTCTAACACTACTGCTTTCCCCATTTATTTCCTCTGGTAACATTTCTTCTTACAGGAAATTTTTTTTTCTTACAGGAAATTTTATGTCTCTAAAAGAAAATCTGGGATTGTGATGTTAGAATGCAAAAATTGTGGCTCCATCTTCTCTGATGATGAAAAAAAATTTAATTATAAAAACATTTGCAGATCTTTTCCATTTTTCTTGTTTGTTGTTCTTCTATGATTTTTTTGGATGAGTCTCTTGCCAACCTTTCTTTAAACTGCTTTTTAACTCTCCACTCCTTATCTTTGTTTTTTAAAGTGATACTGCTCACAGTCTTCCATCATCCTTTGCTGCAAAATTTTACATGTGAAGTTATATTTTAAATGAGCTGCTTTTGGCTGCTCTATCTCACAGTCTAGAAAGAGAGTCATGAGTGTGCCTACCAAGGAGATTTTTTAATGCTCTTTTGGTCTCCTTTTTTTGACAGCCAGTTTACATCAGTTATGTTCCTGTATGAAATACTTGACGCTAAGTTATCACTGAATAAAAGCTAAACTCAGAACCTTTAAATATGTGCATTATTATTTCTGCATTAAAGCACCTACAGCTAAGTTTCACAACTGAGTAGCATCGCACAGTACCTGCCACAGAAGGAGAAACTAATCACACTGCTCATTTTGGCAAAGTTTTACATAGCACTTGTTTGTCTCCCAGGTGCCCCAGTGCAGGGATTCATGTGCCAGCTAATGTTGCCAAAATACCTGAGGTCTAAGCCACAGAGAACAATGCCAAAGGAATTTGGCAGCTGCATCCTTCACCACACATTGCAAGTCATTCCTTCTTCTTCTCTGGGGCATGGCTATTTCAGAAGTTGGGGAACTTGCTAGTCAAATGTCATAATGCCCTTAAAATATTTGCTCAAGAACAAAACAAGTACTTCAACATGGAAAGAAATAATATCTGAGCTGTTTCAGGAGACCCAGTCACTTCAGCAGCTGTTCGAATATTTTTCCTGCACTAAGAGAGATGATCATCTTCAGAGCTCTTTCAAAGTTGCAGCATCAGAGGCAAGTGAGGCTGACCCTGCATAAGTGAGGAATCTGCCCCCTTCCTGTTTCCTGTCTTAAAATATCCTTTCACCAAAGAGTTAAAGACAAAGAAGAAATATGGTTACTAAAAGGTCTAAATCAGTGGTGGGGAACCTGCGGCCTTAAGGTCACATGAGGCCAAAGTTTTAGTCGAAAGTCTAAGGATTTAGAAGGCCACATATGTAAAATTTGGATTCAGTCAAAAGGCCACACTTAAGGATTTAGAAGGCCACATGTGGCCTTAAGGCTGCAGGTTCCCCACCCCGGTCTAAATTAAAACCCAGTCGTTAACTCAAGTTATATCAGTTCTATCCCATTAGTACATTAAATGCACCATTAATTTGTCAGAGTTTTTAGTCCTTCCAGTGAGTTGATAGGTATTCTTTTTTCTCTCATGGGGAGCTTATTGGTTACAAGCATAGGTCAGATTGAGGCAGCTAGGCTGTTCAGTGGTTAGAGTATGGGTCTTGGAGTCGAGAAGGCCTGATATTGACTCCCAGACTAGATACTTCCAAGTTGTGTGACTCCGAGCGAGTTACTTAACCTCTCTCAACTTCAGTTTCCTCATCTGTAAAATGGGGGTGATAATAATAGCACCTGCCACACAGAGTCGTTGTGAGGATCAAATGGAAAACATGCTTTACATATGGAAAGTACTTTGTAAACCTTAAAGTGCGATATAAATTCGTTTTTGTTGTTCAGTCATGTCCAACTCTTTGTGACCCCATTTGGGGTTTTCTTGGCAGAGATACTTGAGTGGTTTGCCATTTCCTTCTTCCAGCTGATTTTACAAATGAGGAGCTGAGGCAAACAGGGTTAAGGAACTTGGCCAGGGTAACACTCAGATTTGAATTTACAATGATGAGTCTTGCTGACTCTGTACTCTAT
>CM053622.1:632315628-632334812 GCA_028646595.1 Phalanger gymnotis | reverse complement strand
TATACCCAGAGTTATTTTGGTTGTTATAGCTTCCAAGAAATCTGCAACAATTTTGATGTATGGAGTAAAAACACCTTTTTGTAAAAGAGCTTATGATGTAGCATTTTGTTCTGCCAAAGCAAATGCTTTTTCTTGATTAAAATATAAGCACAATGGGGTCTTATATTTTTTATATTTTTCAACATTAGATACAGGGACACATAATTTTCTTTTCAAGCAAAGAGGTGATGAATTAGTGAGATATAAAGTCAAGTTGACTTAACATATGCATACATGTATACCTCTATTATATAACATCTATTTATTCTGGACCTATACTTTCATGGATGTGGGTAATTCGCAATGTGAAAATTCCCTCCTCTCACTACAAATCAGCAACTTATATTTTTTTCTTAATTGGCTTTTTTTTTTTAAGCTCCTCCATCTGGGAGTCCCAAATGGGTAAAGTAAAAGGATGTTTTTTTTTCTTACTAGTATTTTATTTTTTCCTAATTAACCTGTAAAGATCGTTTTCAACATTCATTTTTGTAAAATTTTGAGTTCCAAATTTTTCTCTCTCCTTCCCTTCCCTTCCCCCTCAGCAAGCAATCTGATACAGGTTACATAGGTACAATCATGTTAAACATATTTCCATATTAGTCATGTTGTGAAAGAAGAATCAGAACAAAAGGGAAAAACCACAAAAAACAAGTGAAAATAGTATGCTTCGATCTGCATTCAGACTCCATAGTTCTTTCTCTGGATATGAACAGTGTTTTTCATGAGTCTTTTGGAATTGTCTTGGATCATTGTATTGCTGAGAAGAACTGTCTATCATAGTTTATCATCATACAATGTTGCTGAGCAACTTATAGTTTTAGAGAGTTACCTAGTGAACTGAGAGGTGTTAAGTGACTTGCTGGTGGACACAATGATAATAGGTGTCAAAGAAGTTATAGATGAGTTGCTGTAGCCAGACCTCCCTGCACTGGTTTGGACCAAATGAAAAATGGTTTCTAGCTTTTCTAATGTGCAGGATACCAATGTTACGTTTTTGTCAGTTTAACAACTTCTGATGTGTGCCAGATTCGTTGAACACATCTATCAGTGTGGATGCTTTCCCCGTTGATCTTCCCACCCTGCCCCTCCTCCCCCTGTCTTCATGTTTTAGGGGATATTTTCGTGAGATTCATTAACTGGGGACCCACTTTTTAAAATAATGAACTTGTCCAAACTTAGCTGGGCTGGTCGAAGAAGGACAGAAACATTGCTGATCACTGGGTCCATCTTAGAAGCTTTTCTTACTATAATAAGACCTATTGGAACTTTTCCAAATCTGCTGATTGGCTGGCTTCAAAAAGCCAGAAACAGCTCCACTTTACAATGATGAATCAGAATAAGATTTTAGTAGAGGAAATGTACAAAAGACAGTAAAATGTCAAAAATTTGTCATTGGGATGTCACAGAAAGTTAATTCTGGACAGCATCTTAGACATCTATTCTTATGCTCTCATTTTGTGAATGAGGACATTGAAATCCAAGAAACTTGCCATAGTTCCCATTTTTCCTATACAGGTGGGAAGAGAAACCAGTTGTCATGCCATGGAGCACAACAAACCTCCTGTTTCCTGTCACCCCAGGGGCCAGCCCTAGGCAAAGCTGAGCCATTGGTTGTTATGACTGTGCGTGGCTTGCAACTGTGTGACGTCAAGCAGACAGAAGGCTCTGCTGCAGGGCACGCTCCTGGCATGAGATGACGTATTGAGGGAAACTGGAGAAAGTCAAACTGTCTAAACCAGAGCCCATTTGCTTCACTGATGCTCTGCCTTCAGCCTGCTCCAATCCAGTTTGCCATCGCTCCTGAATAAACCGCATTTTAAATTCTGGGAGCCATCTTGCATTGTGCTTTCTCCTGGTAACCATTGCCCCAGCAACTTGATAATTTCTTAAGCAGAATCTATCACTAACTCCAGGGCCCTGCTTCTCATTTGTCCACCTGATGAGCCTAGTTCTGAACTCTGGTATACATTGCCTCCAAGTTTTAACATTAGGCAGCAAACCATCTGCTCCCAAGCTTTGTCTTCATCTCAAGGTTGCTGCAGGCTGAGGATAGAGCTGAATGAAGCAGTGGAATGGCCCTCCCCTGTTTTTATGCATATATGTTGTAGGCAAAGGCTAGGTGGTGCAGTGGATAGAGTGCTGGGCTTGTAGTCAGTAGTAACTGAGTTCAAATCCAGCCTCAGACACTTACTAGCTGTGATTCAACCTCTGTTTGCCTCAGTTTCCTTGTTGGTAAAATGGGGATAATTAGCAGCACCTATTTTCCAGCTAGGTGGTGCAACAGAGAGAGCACTGGACTGGGAATCAGGAAGACTCATTTTCTTGTGGGACCCTGGACAAGTCACTGAACCCTGTTTGCCTCTGTTTCCTCATCTGTCAAATGAGCTGCAGAAGGAAATGGCCATCCACTCCAGAACCTTTGCCAAGAAGACCCCAAATGGGGTCAATGAAGAGTCGGGCAAGACTGAACAATACCAAGAACACCTACGTTCCAGGGTTGTTGTAAGGATCAAATGGGATAATAACTATATAGTGCTTAGTACAGTGCTTGGCACATTGTAAATGCTATGTAAATGTTAGCTATTATTATTTATCTTTCTGTTTCCCTTCTTGTCCTTTTCTCTTTCAGGACCTGGTACTCAGGAATCCAGCGTTGTCTCCTGACTTACTGTTGTCTCTTCAAGACCTGACTTTGTCCTGCCCTCCTGAGTCCCTCTACAGGCCCTATAAAGTTCTAGACACCCTTTCTAATCCATTTTCACATCATAACTTACCATATATACAAAAAAACACTTAAATGGAAATATATCTCATCAGCTCCAGAATTCCTCCCAATAATGAAGGTTGCCAACTAACCCTGCTTGTCAGTGCTGTGTGTCATATCACAGGTCTACCTAATGTGCTCGAGGCCTTCCTAGTTTTCCTTTGATATTTCAGTGGGGCACTATGGATATTCACCTGTCATCCTTCGCTCTGAAAACATAATCAGCTCATCTTCTTTTTCTATCTTGCTTCCAATTTTTTTACCTTTGTTCTTCTCTGGAGCTCCTCATTGGTTATGGTATGCAACCTGATACGCTTACCATGTACCCCTCCATTGTCTTATAGACTCTGGAGCTCATCTCCCAACATACCCTTAGACTAGCAGGTTGGCTCCCTGGAATACAGCCAGATACTGCTCCTTTCATATCTAAGGATAACCTAGAAGGGTTGGGAAGTTGTTTTTTTTAGTACCAACATTCACAAACCCTCATCTGATATATTCCCTCCAATATAAATGGTTAGTTAGTATCTACCCTATATAGTTAATCAATTTGCTTTGTGAATACAGGCTTTGTAATAACTATGGATATATTGGAGCTTCCCTTCTTTACAGGGGAGCAAGACACTGGAGTAATACCACAACCAGCCAATCAGAAGGACTTCTAAAGCCCAGAGCTGCTTGACGTACCAGTGATCCTTCGCAATTAAACTCCAGCCAAATTTGGAGACTCCCACAGCTGCCAGAAACCACAGAACCAGCTTTGACCAGCTCAAGGGCAACCTTGAGCAGTAGCTACTGACTCTAGACCTTGCTCAGGACTTTCTGAACATATCCTCCTCCCCTTAACCTCCCCACTCCTTGCTCAAAAGCCTCAAGAAACCATAAATATCTCAACCTTTTCCACTTCCTTTTGTGTAGCTGAGAACTCTCAACTCCCTTTCAAGTTGTTCTCTCCCTTGCAGGCTCTTCTCAGACAATAAACACTTTTGTAATCTGTATCATACTCTATTCATTTAGGGTTCCTCTTTGGACCTGGGGGTCTTTTGTTAACAGCTTTTACAGAGGAATATTTACAGAGAAGATGTAGCAAGAACTAAAGTGCAATCTACCAAACCAGGAACACGTTCTCCTCTACCATGTGGGTCCCTTGGGAGCATGAACTCAGACTCAAAATGATAGTTATAAAACATTCCCCACCACTACCAAATTCACCTGGGGGTATGGCATTGCTAATGTACAAGTAAGTTGCTCTCTTGCTTACTTGTCAAGGCCAGCTCTTGCCTAGGCTTATCTGCTGCTACCCATAGACTCTGCTATGGATTGTAGTTGCTGGGCCTGTGATGGGTTTTCCAACCTTTCAAAACTAATAAGATTATGACATGGCCCTACTGCTTCTGATACTCATTTACTAAGATCAGGGAAGAAAAATGCATAGAGGCAAAAGAAACAGTGGTGCCATGATCACATGTTGGCCAGATGGGGAGATATAGTCCCTGCCACCACTACTAACTTTCCTCCATCTAGAGGACCAGAGAATTCTTCACGCTCCTCACCGGAAAGCCAACAGAAAAGAAAGTTCATCAATTCCAGCTTTTTGTATGCATGTGCAGTTCTGTCTAAGCAGCTAATTAAAAGGCTTTTTGTCATGCACTAAACCAACAGCCAATAGTCAGATAATACCTGTACTTTCTCCAACACTGAAAGGGAAAAGGTCACTCTGTCACACATGCTTTGGGGCTTCATTCCCAACCTCTCTCTCTTATGTCAGGTTCATCCCCCAGAAGATAGCTGTGACTTTTCCCCTCTGAGTTCCAGGGGACTCTGAGAGCCTGGGGGGCTCCTTTTTTAATGCTACAGCTCAAAAGGCCCTACTGGTGTGCTTTCCCATGAATGTCCATTGACATCAACTAGGCTTTACAAATAAGTATTTACTAAAGTAAAGTGGTAGGAACAGTTGGTATAAATATCCTTCCAGAGTGGGTGCACACTGTCCCACAAGCATATACAGAGTCCAGAAGAAAATGTGCTCCAAGAAAAATTTGGAACTCAAAATCTTGTAAAAAAGAATTAATGCTAAAAATTTTCTTGACATGTCACGGGGGGGAAATACTATTAAAAATGCGCTCGAGCCTAGAACATATGTGCCAAAGTGGGTAGCTCAGTTCCCAGAAGTCATTTTGCCAGAAATTCTTTGTTCTCCTTCATAGGGCCTCCAAGAAGTTTACCCTTTGCATTAGATGCAATGTAGCCCTCTGCTGGGCTCCTTCTAGAATTTCAAAGTTTACTTTCCTCAGAGTCCTTAGCTTCCTTTTTTTTGAGTGGGGAAGGCAGGGCAATTGGAGTTAAGTGACTTGCCCAAGATCACACAGCTAATAAGTGTGTCAAGTGTCTGAGGCTGAATTTGAACTCAGGTAGTCCTGACTCCAGGGCCAGCGCCACCTAGCTGCTCCTGAGAGAGCTTCTGATGTAGACCCTGCTACTAGCCACTGCCGCCCTGGGAATGTTGCTAGAACATTAGTAAGACATCCAAATGCTTCAGTCCTTTGAAATGGACATGTTCCTCCTTTGCTTGGGGGTGGGGAGACATGTAGACAGAGGCTCTACTTACCCCTTCCTGAAATGATTCCTTCTCAGGAGCTTAGCTGGGACTGCTCTTTCCTCTGTGCTACCAGACACAGAAATGCTTGGTCTCTGAACTGCCTTGCTACTTTATAGAAGAACTACACACTGCAACGAGTGATATATTAGTTTTATACATTTAATTGATTGACTGAACAGAGATGTCTGGGATGTGCTCACACCTACTTCTTGCTTCTGAATGATCGATCCAATAGGGATGTTGGTATTTCCATGTGATAAAGGTATCAGCATCTTATTAGCTACTTTAAGTGGATGTCAGGTGGGATAATTGGCTTACCATGCTTTGACTATGCATTTCTACATATAAGTTCACCAGACTTCATATGGCTTGGTAGCAGGCAGAGGATATTTATTGTTCATGTGGTTAACATTTGGACCTCATTGGCTAGTCTCCCATTAGATGTGTATGGTATTCATTTGTTATTTGTTTTTCGTCTTGTTTCCTTGTAGCAATACCAGTGGGCACCTCAGTGGCACAGTGGATAGAATACTGGGCCTGAAGTCAGGAAGACTCATTTTCATGAGTGTAAATCTCGCCTCAGACACCTACTAGCTGTGTGACCCTGGGCAAATCATTTAACCCTGTTTGCCTCAGTTTCCTCATCTGTAAAATGAACTGCAGAAGGAAATGACGAACTGTAACAACAATGCTACTAGTGGCTGCTGTGGGGGTGTAAGACCAATAATACCAGCACATGGGAGGGCTGCCAGCACTGGTTCTTTAATCTGCTTTTCTAAAGAAAGCAACTTTAAGGGGTTTATAATCTTTAATTAAACATACATATATCATTCACTTAGTTCAGGGGAAAAAGCCAGCACCCTGAACTTCAGAGCAAATACAAACAGAAATTATAAACAGAGACGACATAAGCAGATCAACATTTCTGTCTAACCAAATCACAATACATAGTTACCAGAGAAGCACCAACATCAGAGTTTTCAAAGGTGGGGGTGGGTGGGGGGGAGTGGGAGCTGCTGCTTCAAAGGCTTACCCAGAGTCTCATCACCAAAGTCTTTTAGTGAGTGTGGCCCCCAAAGGCAAACCGCCAACCTCAGAGGTCTTATATCCTGTTCAAGGCCCTGAGGGCTCAGAGCCTACTTAGCAAAAAGGTGTGGGGCCTGGGGCCTAGGGCTCACATCTAGTTAGTGAAAGGGTATCTAATCAGGCCTCTCTGTTGGACCCACCTGAGGCCTATTCAATGGGCAGCAAAGATCTTTCACTTACAGATTGGCCTGACACAAACCACTCTAGTATCTTTGCCAACAAAACCCTAAATGGGGTCATGAAGAGTTGGACACAACTGAAAAATGACTCAACAACTGAAAAAATAGTACTAGTAGTTAGGAATGAAAAAATGGGCCTTTGCTTTTATGGGAACCTTGGGGTTAGTAGAGGATCTTTGTACTTTCCTAAAAACAATCCAGCCTATTCTCTTCCTCTTGTTTACTCTGGGCTCAACTCATCCATCTCTATTGTCTGTCCAAGATATACCTATTGGTGGTCAAGGTCCACAGGGTGTCCATCCAAATACCGTAATCAGGCCAATATACATTGTTCATCCAGTCTTTTCCACATGTAGGAACAGACCAAACTGCTTTGAATGATTACAGATTTCTTCCAAGAGACTTTGCAGTGTTTGGAGGTTTGAAACATCATCTATAAACAGAAGCCTTTCCTCACTATCCATAGGGAATCCCTCTGTGACCCATACTCTGCATTGGATCTCCTCCATCACCATGACCAATCCTTTAAATGAGCGCGTATCTCCCTATTTTATGCCTCCAATAATGTTTATTACTAGAGGCGCTGGCCAAGGGCTATTTCTGTGGTTTTAGCAACCGAAGAGTCTTGGTATAAAATGACTTTGATATATGGATAGGTAACACCTTTCTGTAAAAGAGCTTATAATATAGTGTTTTGTTTTTATCAAATCGAGTCCTTTTTTCATAACCAACATAAATATGCACAATAGGATCTTATATTCTCTACAACTCAGTTATTTACATATGTGCCATATATTTTTTGTTGTTCAGTTGGGTCTTTATGACCCCATTTGGGATTTCCTTGGCAAAGATACTAAAGTGGTTTGCCATTTCCTTCTCCAGCTTATTTTGAGGCAATATGAGAAAAATTGATGACAAATGAGGAAACTGAGGCAAACAGGAGTAAGTGACTTTCCTAGGGTCACATAGCTAGTGAGGCCAGATTTGAACTCAGGAAGATGAGTCTTCCTGACTCCAGATCTGGCACTGTATACAGTATGGCATGACCTAGCTGCCCTGTGTACCATATATACCTTGTGATTTTTTCAGGTAGAAAGAATGTGATGGATCTATGAGGTATATGTATGAATGTATATAATCTGGGCCTGTGTAGGGAAATCCCAGTGTGAAAACTTGCCTTATCTATGTGGCAACTTACAGATTTGGAAAGCTACCTGGGGCACTGAGAGGTTAATGACTTTCCTATGGACATAATACTAATGGGTATCATAGGCAGAATTCTTGAACCATACTTGAACCCAGTATGGTATAGTAGGTAGAAGGTTGTTCTTGGGATTTGGATTCAAGCCCTGCCTCTGTCACCTAGTAGCTGTGTAACCATAGATAAGTACTTTATTCCCTACCCCTCAAAATCACTGTGGTTATTTTCTATTTACTTATCTATATAGGGGTATTCTGGTAAATGTTTAGTAATGGGCTGCATCATGCACTTATAAATTTAATTTGTATCATTAACATTTTTGTTAAGTCTATACAAAAAACAGAACAATAAATCAGGGTCTGAATTGTAGTGTTTGCCAATTTCCAAAGTTCAAATGCTCACACTGAAAATTTAACAATTGGCTCTTATGAGCCAATTTGAGCTGGCTCCAAAATACTCATATATGTAAGCATAGTCTCTCTCCTGAGTTCCATCTCTATATCAGCAAATGCCTATTGGACATCTCCAACTGGATGTCCCGTAGGCAACTCAAACTCCATGTGTCTAAGATGGAAATCACTATCCTCCCTATAAATCTACCTCTCCTCCAACTCTCACTGTTGATGGTACCACTCTACTTCCAATTACCTAGATTCAGAACATTGGAGTCATCTTCCACTCTTCCCTTTCCCATACTCCCATGTCAAATTAGTTGTCAAGTCTTGTCAATTCTACCTCCATAACATCTCACACATACATCAACTTCTAAGTAGCCACAAGTTGTGTTCTCCTCCCATTCAGCAAAATTAGCATTTTTTGTTTTGTCTTCCCATCCCCAGCGCACATCACAGTGCCTTGTGCAAAGTACTTAATAAATGATTGTTGACTTGGATCAGATCATACATGGCCTGAACGGTAGCTTTTACATAACATCTTGCACACAAGTCATCTCAGAAAATATGCTGCAGCGTATATGCACTTAGACTGTGTCTCTCTGTTGCTCTTTGGGTGACCATAATCTCTGGAGATTGGGATGTCCCAAGATTTGCAACCTTACAGAAACATTTAAAGTATATTAATGTTAAAAAAAACAACCACCATGAAAACCTCCATGAAAAACAACCACCATAAAAACAACAAAAGCCAGTTTGAGAAATCTTAAAACGTTGTACAATTTTCCAAACACACTTTCTTCCTCTTATTCATACTCACTGCCAATTTGCCATAATTGCCCTGAGTATATGGTTTGGGGAAGGGGAAGGAAGAAGGGAGCAAGCATTTGTTAACTACCTACTATGTACCAGGCACTGTGCTAAGCACTTTATAAATATTATCTTTTTTGATTGGCATGCTAACTCAGATACTAGCTTTTTAACTGCATGTTATAGTTAAATAATAATCATTCTTCATCATTTGGATTTCCTTTCATATATTATTAGTTCTGCCCCCTCAGAATAATCATAACTGTCATTAATAAGGCTCTGAAATGTTCTAGAATTTTGTGCAATCACTATAATGATGGCCATGAAAAAGGATAACTAAGATTTCATCATCCATAAGAGATCTTCCATTTGAAACTTATATAATCCAAGAATCTGATTTAAAAGAAAAAAAGGTGTTAAAAAAACAACAAAGGTATCGATTGCAGTGCAATTTATAAGAAAAGAAAAATGGAAACCACTTACCTATGCAGTGGTTAGGAATGGCCAAACAGGCTGTGGAAGTTCAATGTAATGGCCTACTATATTGCCATAAAGAATGTCAAATATGAAGAATATACAGAAATATGGAAAATCTAAATGGTATAATACAGTATGAGGGAAAATGGTGACTAAAACTACGTTAAGAGATATCGAAAAATACAATCATGGGTTTTAATGTTAGATATGGTTGGGGTTTGCATTTATTTTATCCGTTGTAAAGTTGACAATACACACACACATACACACAAAATTTTTCTCTTATGTTAAATTATTCATTGGCCAAAATACAGAAGAAAACTATAGGATTTTTAAATTGTGCTTCCAAGTTTGCAAAATTCCTGTTTAAAATATTTTATTTTTTCCAATTACATGTAAAAAAAGCAATTTTTCAGGGCAGCTAGGTGGCGTAGCGAGTACAGCACCGGCCCTGAAATCAGGAGGACCTGAGTTCAAATCTGATCTCAGACACTTGGCACATGTACTAGCTGTGTGACCTTGGGCAAGTCACTTAACCCCTGCCCTGCAAAAAACAAAACAACAAAAAAAGCAATTTTTAACATTTGCTTTTTTTTTTTTTTTAACACTTTGAGTCCCAAATTCTCTCCCTCCTTTCCTCTCCTCTCCCTTCATTGAGAAGGCAAATGATTTCATACATGTGCAGTCATGCAAAATGTAGTTCCGTATTAGTCATGTTGTAAAAGAAAACACAGACTCTCTAAAAACCCAAGAAAGATAAATAAAAATTTTTTTAAAAGTATGCTTTGATCTGCATTCACACTCCATTAGTTCTTTCTCTGGAGGTAGATAGCCTCTTTTCATTATAGGTCCTTAGGAATTGTCTTAGATCATTGTATTGGTGAGAATAGCTAATTCATTCACAGTAGATAATCATATGATATTGCTATTTCTGTGTACAATGTTCTCCTGATTCTGCTCATTTCACTTTGCATCAATTCATGTAAGACTTTCTAGGTTTTTCTAAAAGCATCCTGCTTTCTTTTCTTATAGCATAATAATATTCCATCACAGTCATATACTAGAACTTTTTCAGCCATTCTCCAATTGATGAATAGTCCCTCATTTTCCAATCCTTTGCAACCACAAAAATAGCTGCTATAAATATTTTTTGTACGTATAGGTTCTTTTCCCTTTTATTTGATCTCTTTGGAATACAGGCCTAGTAGTGGTATTGCTGGGTCAAAACATGTGCACACAAACAGGAGAATTTTTATGCTGAATGATATGCTTTATAAAGGCAGGGATGGAGGCCAGGTGAGTAAAAATAATTACCTTTGCCTCTTTTGCTTGTTCTGCATGCCAAGCCACAGATGATCTTAGGAATTTCAAAACCTAAGTCAGATAGGTGTCTGAAGAAAAGGGCTATGATCTCAGTCACAGACACAATAGTTAAAAAGATAAGACTTAATCTTAATGTGGAGGTATACTTCCTGACTTTTGTTAGCTGTATGTGGTGGCTCGTAAATTCTGATCTTGACTAAAGAGGCAACCGTCTGGCTTAACCAGGAAGAGGTTTTCAATTCATCACAACCTATCAGATTGGAACTGAAATCACCAGCAGGTGGCTCTGAAGAGTTTACCTAGCAGGGACCATAAGACCTATGTTTCAAGGCATCCAGAAGAGAGCAGAGAAGCCCAGGAGATTGAGAAAGACAGGAAAGAGAAGGGACACAACACTCAACACAGGGAGAAGTGGAGACATGGCATGACATTTAGGTGCATGGGTAGCAGCCAGCAGGGAACAGGCCCAGAAAGATTAGTGCAACAATACTACCGACCACAAGCCATCTGCAGCCCTGGAGCAGCAGAAGTGAACAAGTGCACTTGAAATGAGTTAGTATACTAATCAAATAAGATCGTATTCATAAAGTGCTTAGCACAAGGCCAGGTATACAGTAGGCACTTAACAAATGTTTGCTCCCTTCCTCCTTCCCCTTCCCCAATCTATGTATACAGGGCAATAATGGCAAATTGGCAGTGAATATAAATAAAAGGAAGAAAGTACATCTGAAAAATTGCACAGTGCTTTAACATGTCCCGAACTGGCTTCACACACACACACACACACACACACACACACACACACAACCATGGTGGTTGTTTTTTAGCACAACACTCCCCCTGTTCACACTCGCCATGAGCACTTCCTATGTGTCCATTCTTTTCATTTATGGCCTGTCTATTCTGAGAGAATATGCCTGAGGTCATAGGAGAGAAATTTCTAGTGTCACACTGACCTCCTTGCTGTTATTCACACATGACACTCCATTTCCTTTCTTTGTGTGTTTATACTGGTTATCCACATTTGGAATGTTTTCCACCCTAATCACCTTAGAGTGAGAGTCTTTCTTATCTTCTACATCTTGCCATTAAGTGGTACCACTTAATTCAGGAATCGGTTCTACCAACTTAAAAGTCTGTGACATGCCCCTAGAGTCCTGACCTTCAGTGTACCTGGCTGTAAGCTGGGCAGCACATAGAGTCTGGAGTCAATCAGTCTTCTCAGAACCCTAGTGTCTTCCAAAGCCCAGCTCGGGGGCCACCTCCTACATAAGACCATTGCTAATCCCCTGTATTAGCATTCTCTGTCATTGAAATTACTTTGTATATACACATTATTTACTTTGTCTATACACAATCATTTTATACACACATTGCTTTGTATATTCACGTTATTACTAACACGTTATAACCCTCCCATCTCCAAAAGAATGTAAGCTTCTTTAAAGCAGGGATCCTTGTATTTTTACCTTTGCATCCCAAGAATATGGTTTCATGCCTGGCACATGTTTGTAGACTGGAATAAGGCAAAGAATCCTCTTAGGAATTGAAGGTGTAGTCTAAGTTGCAATGGGAAGAAATAAATAAGATGCCACCTTAGATCAAGCCATCACTGAAGATATAACTGAATCCAAGGGGCTGAGCAGAGATGGGAAAGGTATTTATTATGAGAGTCTGGAGCCAAAGCAGCTCAACACAGAGAGGCCAGGGAGAAGGCAATGCAAAGGGGAACAGGAGGCATTGGCGAAATGTCGGTTTGTCTCCTCTGATTTCTCTGCCTGAGATTATTCTTTTATGGATCTGGAGTGCTAATCACATCCTCCCTGTTCTAGCGCTTAGCCAGGTGCCTTAGGAGGTGCTTAACGTATGCTTGTTGCATAACTTGACTTGTTCCACTGAATTGTCACTGTTTTGTTTCCTGTGGGTCAAAATGCTGTGGTTCAGGACAGAGGGAGCCTACTCTCATGGCATCCATTCCTCATGCCTCAGGTGAAAAGCACTTTCTTTGCATCTTAAGAAGAACTGAGAAGACACAAAATTGATATAAGATTTCCTCCTGTCATTTGGTATATGGATAAAAGTCTGTTCTCTCAGTTAAGAAGCCATGGGTTTAACTCTATGTTTGGCCCTTCCTGGATGTGTGACCCTAGACAAGGCACTTACCTCCCAGTTCCCAGACTCTAAGACTTAAGTCCAGAGTCTTAGAGTGCCTCAGGGTTCAGAGCAGGTGCCAATCTACAGTAAAGGAGAATTTCTCACACGAGCAACTTAACTCACAGCTAGTATGTATCTGGGACACATAGGATAATCGATGTCCCTGTGATGAAGGGAAGAAGTCTCCTGAGAAAAGACAGGATGGCTCTCATTTTGAGATCAAGGCAAATAAATATGAGATGGATAAATAAATATGGATCAGACCAGAGTTTGCTTGGATATCAAATCCAGAGGGCAAAGTGAGAGGTAGGAGATAGGGTTTGTGGAAATGGAGCCAAATCCAGGAGGTCAGCAGAGAGTCTGTTAGGGCATCGGTGAGATGAGTGGCCCCTGGTCCGCTACACCCAGCTGGCCCCAGACCATACTTTACATGTGAACCAGCCATCACCTGAGACATTATAACAACAGCTACAACAACAATAATGATAAGAACATTTCTATATAGTGCTTTTTTAAGGCTTGCAGAGTGCTTTGCCTATCTTTTCTCATTTTATCCTCACAACAACGCTGGGAGTTAGGCGCTGTTATTAGCCCTATTTTATAGATGAGAAAACTCTGAGGCAGAGAGAAGTTGTGACTTGCCCCAACTTACACAGCCAGTAAGTGTCTCAGACAGAATTCATACTCGTGTCTTCCTAATTCTAAGTCCAGCACTCCATCCACCGTACCACTTAGCTACCCCAGCAGCATATCACCATCTATTCTCATTCTTCCTCGCCCAGTATAGTACCCTCTAAACTGAACCTCCAGAAACCGCCGTCCCCCTTCCATGGGGACATTGGCCCACTGAACTTTGGAATTCCTACTCTGAGATGAATCGTCCTAATTGGTAAATGAGTGAAAATTCATCTAACCCACTACCTCTATCGGACATCAGAACATCTTTACATCACATCCATCCATCCACCCCAGACATCCTGACATCTGCACTGCTGTCAGGCCTAGACCTATGTTCCCCTTTGTCTCTGCATCCCCATTCACTCCTGCTTTTCATTTCTTGCTCTGGGAATAGTCATCAAATCAATACATTGCTTCTAGAAAGGACATGATAATCAACAGACCTGTTGTGCCTCTCACCATTCTGGTAACTCCCTAGACAAAAACTTCATTCCCTAGACCCTATGCCCTTCTATGTGTAGCTTCCCTCTGTTAGAATATAAGCTTCTAGAGGACAAAGGACTGGCTACCTTTTTTGTTTGTATATCTAGAACAGTGCTTGGAACATAGTAGGCACTTGCACATAGTAGGTACTTTGTAAATGCTTTTTTATTTATTCAGAACACCCCAGAAGCAGCATCCTAGCCATGTTCCACCAGAAAAAGCTGGAAAAAGTAGCAGAGGTCTTGATACAAGAGACACAGAAGAAAATAGTTTATTATTTGATTATTCTGAGAGAAGTCCCTCAGTGTGGCAAAGAAGGAAAGGGGAAACCATTCTAGGAAAAGTATTTTCCCAAAAAAGCCACAAGTCTCTGTTCAGGATTATGGAAAATTATGGCATATTGGTAGATTAATAGAAAAAAATAAGGGTAACAAGGGGCGTGAGGCAAAGCTGCCTGTGCAGTCAGCAATTTGTCCTGGTTGGTTAAGACACCTGCCTAAAGGAAGGGATTGATTCAGATGATCTCTGGAAGTCCCTTCCAACTCTATTATTCTATGATTCTATAATTCTAACTATTTTCGCAGCCTGGGAAATAAAAGGCCTCTAGTTGAAACATAGGCAGAATAGGAGTAAGTGAGGGAATGGAGGAGGGAGAGGGCATAATGGGAAAGGGAGAGAAGGTTGAGAAGACCCTCAACCCCACCAGAAAATGTTGCCAATTACCAAGACATCTTCTCCTTTCCACTGTCTTGCCATCCCTTACCTCTTTCTTCACTGAAAAGTCCACCTGTCAAATGTTTCATTAACTAATGGGCTAAACTATTAGCTGATCCCATCTCAAAGAACACCCAGGCTAGCCTGGGAAAGTCAGTTGTGCACCAAAGGGATGAATCACCAGGAAGCTGTGGAGAGAGCACCAACTGGTCTTGCCCTGTCAAATTTAAGCACCATTATGCCTTTTTCTTTTTCTTTTCTTAATGTTCATTTTCACAGGAATAGAAAACTTGCTCAACTTTAACATTTATTTTTAAAAAGAAGGAAATTCAAGCCACCACATTCATCATACATACCTACCGTTCACAAACAAATTCCCCCCCTCCCCCAATAAAAATAGTTCCTTTGCTAATCTCAGACTTTGGCTCCGGGCCAACTTGCTTCTTGCTTTTATTATTTGCAATAGAATCCAAGATTCAGGCTGAATAAAAGAGCTGAATAGGAATATAACTCCTGATAATATTGTCTCTGTGCCTTGTTCACTTTTCCTTTTTGTCTCTCCCTAGGGGAAAAGCAGTTATTCTTACTTATGCTAAATCCAGTTGTTCCCCACAGCAATCATGTAAATCTTGGCACCAATCACACAGCAGAATAAAAAGTCAAATCAGTGGGAAACTTTCACATGATAGCAACAGGCGGCCCCCAAAGCCCCAAACTGTTCCATCCATTTTCTCCTAAAAAATAAAGGGTTCTATTCATCAAAAACTTTCAGATATTCTGGTGATTTTTTTCCTAACAAAAAAACCAACATGATATTCAGGCAAAGAATAACAACTAGTGGTTCATAAAACATGTCATCCTTTCACTTCCAAGTATAAACAAAAAAGCTAGGAAGAGAACAATTGGAAAAATGCTGCCTTTTACCGTATTTTCCACATAGGCTACAAAGAAGGTCTACTGTCGAAAGGGAAACTGACCTCAAATTACACATCTAAATTGTTCCATTTGAGGGAAGTCTTCTTCATTCTGCTCGCCTAACCTAAAACAGATCACTTAAAGGCTGAAGATTAATTTTAGTTACAGAAATCACCCCAAACCCACTCGAGAGATTTTTTTCATTTTATATGAAATGATTTTTAATAATTACAGGTTTCTCAACGTTTCATCCAGTTTACTGAGAATTACTTAGTGATTATCCAACTCGTAGATTACCCAGACACTGTGATTCTCTTCCTCTTTCCTGCTGTCCATCTTCTGACCATTTCACTGCCCATTAGTAACAAGTATAATACTAATAGCTCAGATTTATATCACACCTCATAGTTCGAAAAGTGCTTTCCTCAAAACAAAACCCCAAACCTGGAAAGATAAAGGATCACAAGATCATAGCTAGAAGGAATCTTAGGGATCTAATCCAACCAACATCTTTTGCAACTGAGGCTCAGAAAGATAAAATGATTTGCCTCTAGTTGCCCAGCCAGTCAGTGGCAAAATGTGGGATTTGGAGAAAATAATAATTTCAGAGTTAGAAGGAACTAAAATGATCACATAGTCCAAATCACATCTGAAGAAGAATTCCCTCTAAGACATACCTAACAAGTAGTCATGCCCCTTTTGCTTGAAGATGAGGAGAACCCATTAACTCCTGCAGGAGCCCACTCCCTTTTGGCATAGCTATAATTATAATAGTTTCTCCTGACATCAAGACTAAATCATTCTCTTTACAATTTCCCTCCATTATTTCTTGTACCCTTTGGGATCAAGGAGAACAAGTCCAATCCCTCTTCCTCATAACAAATATTAATCTTCTCTAAAGCTAAATACACTTAGTTCTTTCCATCAGTCCCTACATAGGGTACTGATGACCATTCAACATTCTTGGTGTCATGCTCTGGACAGTCTCCAGATTATCAAAGGTCTTCCTAAAATATAGTGCCCAGAAAAGAAAACAATGCTCCAGATGTGGCCAGACCACAAGAGAGCAGAGTAGGACTATCAACCTCCTTATTCCTGGAAGTCATATCTCTCAAAATGAAGTCTAAGGTCCCCTTTCTTGAGTCATACTGTTGACTTCTGTTGAGTTTGAGGTTCACTAACCCCATCAGATCTTTTTCAGACAAACTGTTATCTAACCATGTCTCCTCCATCTTGTATTTATGAAGTTGATTTTTAACTGAAAATTTATATTTACCCTCATTTTATTTCTTCTTATTAACTTTGGCCCATGGTTCTAATTGGTCAAGGTCTTTCTGAAGATTATTTCTGCCATTCTGGGTGTTAGCTATCCCTCCCAGCCTTTGCCATCTGAAAAAAGGATAACAATGTTGCTTATACCTTTATCCAAGTTATTAATAAATGACTTGAAACCAAGTCCTTGGAGTTCAAGTTCAATATTCTTTTATATGACCTCTATGAGAAGGTGAACAAGGATGAGGATCTTAGGATGATAGGTTTAGGACATAATGGGACCATCTAGTTCAACCTTCTCTCTTGATATATGAAGAAACTGAAGCCCAGACATAGTAACTTTTCCTAAAGAAACTTGTCCAGAACCACAGAAGTAGTGAAAATAGAACCAGTATTCAAATATAGGTTCTTAAAATCCATAGCCAGTAAATATCCTTTCCACTGTACCATGATGCCTCCATGTGTCCAGTGATTGGAAGGAGGCAAAAGTGCATATAAATACAATAGAATGTTGTTTTTAATACTATGTTATTTCCTTGCCCCCCAGTTACATGTAACGATAATTTTTAACATTCATTAATTTTTTTTTGAATTCTGAGTTTTCTCTCTCCCTCCGTCACCTCCCCTTTACCCAAGACAGTAAGCAATTTGATGTAGGTTATACATGTTCATGCAAAACATTACCATATTAGGCATGTTGTAAAAGAATATACACACCCAAAGGGAAAAAAGCACAAAAAATGCAGAAAGTGAAAAATAATATGCTTCAATCTGCATTCATACTCCATCAGCTCTTTCTCTGGAGGTGGATAGCATTTTTCATCATGAGTCCTTTGGAATTGTTTTGGATCATTGCATGACTGAGAATAGCCAAGTCATTCACAGCTGATCATTGTACAGCATTGTCATCACTGCGTGCAGTGATCTCCTCATTCTGCTCACTTAGTTTTGCATCAGTTCATATCAGTGTTTCCAGGTTTTTCTGAAATTCTCCTGCCCATTATTTCTTATAAAGCAGTAGTACTCCATCACGATCATTTACCACAGTTTGTTCAACCCATAATGGATATTATTTCCCTGTGAAAAAACAAACCAGCCAAATATTAAGACCTCAAAGAAATATGGGAAGACATATAAAATGATATAGAATAAAGTAACCAGAACCAAAGGACAATATACACTGGAGTGAAGAGGTAAATATCCTGATTTGGCTTGGGATTGGGGAGTAATATTAATCTCACAAAAATTTGTTAAGGGAGATTGAATTATTCATTTTTAACCCCAAGCTCAAGCCTGGCATTTATGATTCCTTCACTGGCAAAAAGAATGAATACTCTATATTTTCTGCCCACAAGAGGGGTGGAGTCGGCAAGAACTTGAGACAACAGATCCCCTCAGTCTTTTGGCTTCCAGCTTGAGAGACGATACATATAGATCTAGGCTTTCCTCAGGGAGAGGTCCATGGAAGGAGAGAAAGATTCTAGGAAGAAGCTGACGTGCAGAGGAACTGTTTCCTCAATCGTGTGCCTATTCCCAATTTGACACACTAGAGACTTTGGGAAATTCTCAGGATCTCAGGATGAGATCAAAGACTCTCTCTCCATTAGACTGAGATAACTTGTTTCCAGCGGCACATCTCTTTCTGTGTATTGTCTGGTACATTCTCATCTGCATAACTTCTCTAATTTCTGTTTGTCATTGACTTAGCTAAATGAGTTCATTTGCCATTCACTATGTATGGTGGTTTTTGTGTAGCTGGCATTTGGTGGAAAAGGAGTCAAGTCTTCAAATATAGCTTGGGACTTCCTGTTAAAGGGCAGCAATCAGGTGAGTGGCTTAAACATAAAAATTCTTTTCTCTAGACCAACAATATCTAGGGAAGTAGATAGATATAATTCTAGCCCTGTACCCCCTCTCTGAGGATAACAGAGCCTTAGCTTTATGGTCCTGATCTCTCAATCCCTGCCTAACAAAAACCAAAGTATTCCTTGGAAAAGGGTTGGAGGAGGAGACTTAGAGATATTTATTCATGTCTTCCTATCAACTGCATTTAGACAAACCCATGTAGGTATGTATACATAACCTATATGGGCAACAC
>CM053622.1:632292220-632315128 GCA_028646595.1 Phalanger gymnotis | reverse complement strand
AAGGTCTTTCTAGCTGCTTCTCCAAGTGCTCCCTCCTAATTCAAGTGTGTACTCTATGTAACTTCTTAAAACCCTATCCACATGAGGGAGCTCTTTGAGCTCTTCTTATAGCTCCAGAATCTCTTAAATAGCTTAATTATCCTCCTCCATCTCATGACTGATTTAAGCCTTTCAACCATCTCATTTTCCCCCTGTGGTTCCTACATCTGTGGGTCCCCAACTCTGCCTTTTCTCCTTCTCCTCACCCCTGGTTCCACATAGTCTTGTTCTCATTCTTCCTAGCACCCTTAATATTTATGAAATTACCCACCCTTATGTGGGACAGATATGTCTGATCTTTTCTATATCTACAAACATGTAATTAGAGTGGAGACTGTTCATCTTGGAGCTTACATCCAAAGAGGAAAGACAAACACAGACACAGGTACAACTTTTCTAGGAGTTTTATTGACCTGCATTCACATACCCCCAAATTCATTTTTTTCCTTTCACCTCATCATGACAGAGCCACTGCCACAATTATTACCTCCCTGTACATCTGTGTCACTGTGAAGAAATGAGGCAGGCATTTTTTTTCCCTTTTGGAACCAACTTTGGACTCCTAGTTTCTGAATCCAACTCTTCTTTTTAAGTCAATATTTCTTTTTGGACCACTTCCCTCTTCTTGAATCCAAGGAATTTCCCACTTTTGAGGTCATTTGAGGGAAGCAGCAATAACACACTTCTTAAAGGTGAAAACAAGTCTGTTTTGTGCTGATGGAAGCAAGTTAGAGCTAGATGTTTTTCTTGGGAAGGCTTTCACTTCCCATGCGTACTTTGGAGACCACTGCCATAAAGAGGAAGATTTTCCTGACATTTTTTCCTTCCACAAATACTTCAGTGTAAATATTTGCAAGATTGGAAGTGATTTTCCTTTTGTCCTTTTTAAATAAAAAGTTGACATGCTGACAGGAAAGAAAAAGACATAAAAAATAGACTCTTCCAAGATGTTAGCTCTTCCATGAAGCCTTCCCTGATTCTTTAGCCACAACCATCCAGAGAACCTTTTTAGTGCCTCTCATACATTAATAGCATTCTGTTTTAAATTCTGTTGTTCTGCCTTATGTCCTGTCTTCCCCGCTAGATGAAATTCCACAAAAGGAGAAACCATGCCTTATTTGGCTTTGTATCTCTCTCAACGCCTAGGAAAATGTCCTACACATAGGTGGCATGCAATAAATGTTTATTGAGTTCCATTTGTTGAAATATACACACCTAAGTTTTGGTCAGCAGGTTGTAGACCTGAACACCCATCCACTGTGTTCTCTTGTAGACTCAAACCAGATGGGATGTGAAGTCATTAGTACTAGACATTTAATAAGAACAGGGTAGTGAGGTGAATCAAGGACAATGAATTAATTAAACAGCCACATTCTTGGCACCTATACCACATGACTACTCCTGTTAAAAGTTTCCCTGAAGAGCTAATCCTCTTCCTGACCTAAGAGAAGCAATCAACATAAACTCTTTGCATGTGTGTAACAGGTCAGTATTGGCAATAGTCTCTCTGTTGAGGCGTTCCCTGTTTAATCTCAGCACAGAAATAAATCTTGGGAGCACTGACTTCTTGACGATCCCCAGAAAACTTCCTCTAGCCATGGCACCCAGTCAAACCAATCCTTCTCAAAATGGCAGCTAGAAAGCAGTACGTAGAATGTACACATTACTCTTCTACCTCCAAATGCCCCACCATAGCTTATATGTTTCTATCTTTTCTCAGATTCCTCTCTGTCTCTGTCTCTCTGTCTCTGTCTCTGTCTGTCTGTCTCTCTCTCTCTCAACATCTCACACTTTGAGTACTTTTTCAGTACTTTTCCTCAGTACATTTTCAGATCTCCCTCTTGGAGGCTGCTCATGTTTCAAACTCATGTACAATTTATAGGGAAAACAGTTTCCCTGAAAAATGTGGTTTTCATGCACAGAGTTGGGGGCCAATAACAGGATGTTTAACCATAGAAGACATGTCTATACCAAGTGAAAATTAGTCCTCTGAATGAGTCAGAAAGGAAACAAAGCAATCTAATGAGGAATGAAAAGTCAATTCACTGAGTCAAGTAGAAAGACTCAAAGAAGAAACAAGCATGTTATGGGAAAAGCCGAAGGGTCATGGAGCTGGAGGAAGCGATCCTGTAGGAAGGAGGTGAAAGATGAAAAACCTAGACAGAAGCAACCACCATCAAAAAAGAGGCCAGGACTCTGGAGACAAGGGTGCAAAGGCCAATTGGGCACAAGTTACATTGGGTCAACATTTTTATTGCTGAAATCTCCCTAAACTACAGAACACAAAGTGATAATCCTGCATCTCCTTTCTCCCTTTCCATTATTTTAGGAGGGCCTAAAAGCCTTTCCCTCTGAGAATGAGGGAGGAGTGTGTTTACCTTTCTTTATTTTAAATGTCAATTTTGGCTTTATAAGCACTACTAACCACTGGCTTTTGCTAGTCAGGATGTACTTTGGGGTTGGGAAGAAGCAACCGAAGGAAGAAACAGCTCCATAGATGAGTTCAAGATAGAGTTTAACACTGAGGTGTTTTTCCCAGAAGTGTTGTCTCTAGTTGGGCCTTGGGGCTAGGAGTTAATGAAACCATAAAGGGAACTACAGCTTCTCTGAATTGTAGTATCCAGAATGGAGAAGGAGCATTTACGCTGGGAAATTTAACTGAACAATTGAGTCAGGGGTAGGATGAGGGGCAAACGTTGTTGTTCAGCCATTTTCAGTCATGTCTGACTCTTTGTGACTCCATTTGGGGTTTTCTTAGCAGAGATACTAGTGGAGTAGCTTGCCATTTCCTTTTCCAGCTCATTTTGCAGGTGAAGAACTGAGGTAAACAGGGTTAAATGACTTTCCCAGGGTCACACAGCTAATAAGTGTCTGGGGCTAGATTTGAACTCAGGAAGATAAATTTTCCTAACTCCAGGGCTGGAATTCTATCTACTGTACCACCTAGCTGACTGAGGGGGGCAAATAGAAGTGGTTAGAAGACCCTAATCATAGCACCTTTCTTTTATACAGCTACACTTGATCTCTCTGGTTCCTGTTTTCCTCATCTGCAGAATGACGGGGCTGGATTAGATGATCTATAGGCCTTACAGCTCTAATTCTTTGCTTTTAAGCTCTTTTCACTGGGTCATCTCGCCTAGTTTCATTCTTTATTCAATTATGAAGGGCCTACTATATGCAAAATAGCAGAGTGAGTAGAAAGTTGGCCTAACTAGGAAGATCTGAGTCCATCTTTCACTTCCGCTATACACTCACTGTGTGGTCCTGGTCATCTAGCCTTTACTTGAAGGCCTCCAGTGAAGGTGACCACATTAGCTCCATTGCATTTTTAGATAGCTAGAATGGTTAGGAAGTTATGTCTTCTCTCAAGCCAAAATATGTTCCTTTGCAACTTCTATATATCATTTCTTCTTCTACCTCTTCTGTCCCATGTTCCAAATGGAACAAGCCTAATCCCTCTGTCACATGGAAGCTAGCTGGCTCAGTGGATTGGGTGCTGGGCCTAGAGTCAGGAAGACCTGATTTCAAATGCATCCTGAGACATTTAATAGTTGTGTGACCCTGATCAAGCCAATTAACCATCATCTACTTCAGTTTCCTCAATTATAAAATGGGCATTATTACTAATAGCACCTGTGTTCCAAGGTCTGTGAAGATCAAAAGAGAAAATATTTGCGAAGTGCTTAGCTTAATGTCTGGCGCATAGTGGGTGCTTGATAAATATCAATCCCTCAAATGCTTGAAGATAGCTCCAAGCACCCTAGAGCCTTCTCTTCCCCAGGTTAAATATCCCAAGGAGTTCAATATGGTACAAACTCAAGACCCTTCATCACATTTGTTGTGCCATTTTGTGGACAATCCAGTTTATCAATGTCCTTCCTATAAGATGGTACCCAGTCCTGAACCTAATATCCTAATAGTGATCTCAACAGAGCAATGTGCACATGGTAAGACTATCACTTCATTATTCCTGGAAACTACGTTGCTCTTAATGCAACCTAAAATTAAATTAGTTGTTTTTTTTTTTTACTGCCACATGTTAAGCAATAAACATTGATTAATTGCCTCCTTTGTGCAAGGCATCGTGCTTGGTGATGGAAAACCAAGACAAAAATGAAACGATCCCCCTCTTCAAGGAGCACTGTTGACTCACTGAATTTACAATCCACTAAATTCTCCCACTCTCCAGTCTTTTTCAGACAAACTACTTTCAAACCATTACTCCCCCATATTATACTATATTTGAAGATCATAACATTATGAAGTTGGAAGGAGCCTTAAGATTATCTAGTCTATGCCTGCACAACCTGTGGCCATTGGGCTGCGGGCATCCCAAAGGATTTCCAGCGGCCTGCAAAAAATGTAGAGGAGGTTTCGTGGGCCACTAGAAATCTTTTGGCATGCCCGCAGCCTGTGGCCATAGGCTAGTCCATAAATCTAATCCAACTACTTAATTTGACAAATAAAAATCTTACATCCAGAGAGGCTAGGCAACAAGCCTAAAAGCTAATTTTAGGAAACACCAGGACTAGAACTGGAACCTTCCAAATAGAAAAAAGGATGATTATACATAAAATTGTAAATCTTTTATGTATCTTTTATGCTATCCCTTTTAAATATATAGTAAAGTTATCATGTAACTTTATTTTTTTTCTTTGCTCCACTCCACAATGCCCTAAAGATGCCTACCATTCGACACAAATATGAGTATATGCATAACCATTCTATACATACTTCTATTTGTCAGTTCTTTCTCTGTATGCAGATAGCTTCTTCATATATCCTTATGGAAATACTTATTTTATTTCTTAAGTTCAGAATAAAATAAATACAAATAAAAACAAATCGCAATTCCATAAGTTTTTCACCATATCCATCCTGTCTTCTACCCCCAAAACGACACGAAGATTGTACTCATAAACCCAAGTAGATTTATGATCTCTCCAGAGATGCAGATTGCAACCCATCCATACTTGCATATCTTGTGCCACTCCTTCCTGTCTTCCTAGAAGTCATGAGATCAGCTATGCTGGAGGCCTTCTTCACTTTCTCCTGATTTCACAGAGATACTAGTGGAGCATTCTGATTGTTCATCAATTTTCCCTTGCTCACACCAATAAGTTCACCTTCTTTTCTTGTCACACAATTTTTGATGCTATCTTTAACTCCTGCTCTTCTACGGAGTTCCTCATTGGCTATATGTTGCAGCCTTCGCAGACTCACCTTAGACCTTTCCCTTGCCTTCTGTGTGATGTTCATTTTTATTTTTTTCCAGAGACCATCGTATTTCATGGCACCAATACTAGTAGAACATTAGTATCAAAAAAGTGGGTCTTTGTTTTCATGGGAAGTTTGGGGTCATTAAAGGACTTTTGCAATTTCTAGTAGGAAATCCAGCCCATTCTCCTCCTCAATTCTAAATTCAGTTCCAAGTGGAAGAGGAATGCCCTATGGTTAATGAGATCTTCCAAATGCTCCTGTTCACAGATACCACTGTGATTCAAGCTCTACAATATTACAGAGACTATTATTACTTAAAACCATTTAGCCTGATCATCCTCACAGGGTGGACAAGAAATACCAAATGGATGAAAAAAGTATATTACCCAGATTACAATACACATTTGGATAGACAACTTATAGAGCTTGTGAATAGAAAAAGCACCCTTCCAAAAACAAGCCCAAAACTCTAAACTATAATGATTAAGTTTGGCACAGAGAAGATATGGGAAAATGAACCTTCTTTTCTTCTTTGCAAAGGTTGAGAACTATGAGCATAGAATGCTTCATATACCTTATCCCATGTGTTGGTTGGTTTTATTGAACTGTTTCCTCTTCCTCACCCATTTATTTTTTGTTATTTGTTATAAAGGACAACTCTCTGGGGAGATATGAATTTGGAAATAAAGATGATGCAAAAATAAAAGCTAGCAGGAAAAATATTTTGGGGAACTCCCAAGTTAATGAGATCACAGATTCATTTGAATATTTGAGTGAGACCATCAATAAAAATAAGCAACATAGGCTAACACCACTTACATTCTTCTAGTTCTTTCAAATCATCTTATAACAATCAGAGAGGCACAGAATAGAAACAACTAGTATTACTCCTTCCTGAAATCTGAGAGAAAAAAAAAACAGAAGAAAACTGGGCAATGCAACAGGCAGGTAGTAGAGTTCATTCCAGCTGGGCCTTCTCCTGTTTATAGACTTTAACTGATTAAATAAAGTGAGAATACCAGAGGTTGAGGTGGGAGACTGCATTCTCATCGAACCAGGCCCCGGGGTGTTAGGTGCACTATCACAGTCACCCTACAAGAGGAAAATTGAAAGTCTTTCTCCAGCTGCTTCCCATCATCATTTAATAAATGAGTACCCTGGAGCTTAAGACATTGTTTAGCTTGACAGCAGGGAGAAACAGAGAGAAGAGAGAAATGAAGACAAGAGTCCTACAAGCCATTGAGCAGTTTGCCCAGTCAAAGAAGTCAATGTTTCAAAAGTGCATAATCATAATGGCAACAACCATAACAAGGCAGTATTTATATTTATGTTTCCACCTCCTTCTAAGAAAGCATTGGCCCTCCCAACCAGCACAATATGGGACAATGGCAAATTCTGTAGTATTGTTAAAATTAAGCAGAGAGAGAAATAGAGGCACAAAATGATAGAAGAATTAATTCAAGGTCAAACTCAAATTTTTGTTCGACTTTCAGGGAACAACATAAGTTTAATGAATCATACAGATCTCAAGAGAGAAAGGACCTCAGAGGTTATTTTAGACCAAGCCCTTTATTTTACAGGTAAAGAAACTGAGGCCCACAGCAGGAAAAGTCCCTTTGAATGATACATTTATTATTATTATGTATTATATATCCTATATCATTCAGCTATATAGCCATATTATTAAGTGATTTGCCTAAACCATGGACTAATAAGTGGCAAAGTTAGGGTCTGAATGCAGGTTTTGTAACTCTAGAGCTAGGGTTCTTTCTGTTGTACTATGTTGCTTCTCAAAGTATAGGGTTGAATAATGTATTGGAAGATGGTACATCATCAACACAAGTAATGATGACAATGTGGTTAATGGCACCTTATACTTACGTGCAGTGGTGTGCTAGTAAATGTTTAACAACCAGCTCTCTGGGAGGGGGATGGAATGTATGCATGACATATTTTTATGTTTAATCTGCATTATTAACATTTTCTCAATCACTTTCTTAAGTCTAGACAATCAACAAAACTATGAGGCAAGCCCTGATTTGTAGTGTTTGCTGATTTCTGAGGTATATAAATGCTCATATTGAAAATTTCACCAGGAGTTCTCATGAGCTGGTTCAAGCGGTCTCCAGTCTATCCCTGCTTGTATGGTACTGTATAATTTTCTTTTAAAAAAATAATAGATTTTTTCCCCAGTTGCACATAAAAACAATTTTTTAGCATCTGTTTCAAAAATTGTTTTATTCAAAATTCTCTCCCTCCCTCTCCTTGCGTTTCCCTGAGATGGTAAACAATCTGATACAGGTTATACATGTGAAATAATGTAAAACATATTTCCATATTAGTCATTTTGTGAAAGAAAGAGAGACAGAAAGGAAAGAAGGAAGAGAAGAAGGAAGGAAGGAAAAAGGAAGGAAGGAAGAAAGAGCGTGCTTTGGTCTGCGTTCAGACTCCGGCAGTTCTTTCTCTGGAGGTGGATAACATTTTCAGTCATGAGTCCTTTGAGATTGTCTTGGATCATTGTATTACTGAGAAGAGCTAATTCATTCACAACTGATCACCACACAATATTGCTGTTACTAGATACAATGTTCTGGTTCTGCTCACTTCATTCTGCGTCAATTCATGTAAGTCTTTCCAGGTTTTTCTGAAATCATCCTGCTCGTCATTTCTTATAGCACTACAGTATTCCCTTACAATCATATACCATAGTTTGTTCAGCCATTCTCCAGTTGATAGGCATCCCCTCAATTTCCAATTCTTTGCCGTCAGAGAGGAGCTGCTATAAATATTTTTGTACGTCTAGGTCTCTTGGGCATACGGACCTAGTGGTAGGTACCATATATTTTTCAAAGGGCTTTTGCATATAATATGCCAATTGGTCTTCACAACAACCATGAAGAAAAAACAAGACTGAGATTATTATCCCCACTTGCCAGAGAAGGAAGCTGAGAGGTTAAGTGATTTGCCCACAGTCACATGTAGAAAAGCAGGGACTCAAAACTCAGGACTTCTGACTCTAAATTCTATTCCCCATGTGACCTTCCTGCTTCTTATCATCAACGTTACCATCACTGACAGAGGAGGAAATTGAGTCACTCAGAGGTTAACTAACTTGTCCAAGCACACATAACTTAGCTAGATTCCAGGTCTTGTGAATGGAAAAACAAATCTAGCGGCCAGTCATTCCTGGTGAGCAGGGACTTTTTGCCTGAATAAATGATGAATTGTAGTCTGGGGTTCTTCTGTGACTGGCAGCAAAATCCCATACCTCCATATCTTGGCACCTGAAAAACTGCTTCAGTGAGTAGGTGGGAGCCCCTGATTATACTCAGTAAATAAATCAAAAACATTTATTAAATGCCTGCAATATGCCAAGCACTGTGCTAGATACTAAAGAACACAAATACCTACTCTCAGTCAGCTTACTTTCTATTGGGGAACAAGAAATATACTTATTGAAACATATGAAATAAATACAAGGTAATTTTTGGGGCCCGGAGGGAGCACTGGTAGCTAAGGAGGAGGATGAAAAGCTTGTAGAAGATGACACATGAGTTGAGCTTTGAAGGAAACTAGGGATTGTAAGGGGCAAAGAGATAAAGGAGTGTATTCCAGGCATGAAGAAACCTGTACAAAGGCAAAGAAAAGGCAGACAGAGTATCAGGTGTGAGGAATAGCAAGAAGGCCAGTTTGGCTCAAAAAGGGCATGATGAAGGGCAGTAATATAATAATAGGACTGGAAAGGTAGGGTGAAGTCAGTTTGTGAAAGGCTTTAAATGTCAACTAGAGAAATTTGTATTTGATCCCAGACGGGGCAGCCATGGAAGTTTATTGGGCAGAAGAACAACATGGTCAAACCTGTATTTTAGGAAAATGATTTTGGTGATAGTAGAGGATAACTTGAGTTGGGAATGGCTTCAGCCACAGAAACAAATTGAGAGATTATTATTGCAATAGTTTGGGCAAGAGGCAATGGGCATTGGAACAGAGAAGAGTGGATGATAGAGATGCTGTGAAAGTAGAATTGTTGAGATTGAGCAAATGATTGGATATGTGAAGTGAGTGAGAGCAGGGAGTCAAAGATGACTGAGATTGTGATCCTGGTTGACTGGAAAGATGATGGTTCCCTCAAAAGAAATAGAGAAGTTTGTAAGATGTGTGGGTTTGGGAGGAAGACAATGAGTTCTGTTTTGGATATTCATAGTTGAAGTCTAAAGGACATTAAGACTGAAATGTCCAACAGGCTGTTTGCAATATAAGCCTGGAGCTCAGGAGAGAGACTAGGGCTGGGTGTATGGATCTGAGAGACAATTGCCTACAGTGGATAGAATTAAGGCATAGATAGAGATCACTGCCTCAAACACAGCTCCATGAGCTGAGGTTCACTGTAGATCCCCACCCAACAGTGATTTTTCTAAAAGAAGACTACAATCCCATTCTATACCTGTTCAGGGGCAGCAAGTCCCTGATTCCCACTGAGGTTAGCATCTTCTGCTTATCTGTGAAGACATGTAAAATCATAAACTGTAGAATTGGAAAATGTGTATCACGTAGCCCAACCAGCTCATCTTACAGATTAGAAATCCGAGGCTAGGAGAATTCAAAGGATTTGCCCAAGGTTACGCAGGTATCAGTTAGCAGAGCTGGGATTCAACCACAGTCCTTGGCTTCCGAGTTCAGCAGTCTTTCCATTTAGCTTTATCCCATCCAGTTGCTTAAAGGCACTAACCTAGGACAAGGCACTTGAAATTCACACAACAATAGGGAGCGGGCAACTGATTTACAGCTACAAGGGAGGAGTCCTTGGGATCCACTGGAAACCACCCAGAAACCTCTGGTTGAAAATGCTGTCCAGTAAGAGGCCTACCCAGAATGGATCAAACCAAAGATTCATCCACATGATGCTCCATGAGATGGCTATTGTTAAAGTTGTACAGATAAAATTTATATAAAGGATCACAGAAAGTATAAGCAGAAGAGACAGAACCAAAATGGTGGAGCAGGAAAAGTACAGTGAGCTCCTTCCCTAAACTCTTCTAAACAGATCTAGAAAATGCACAAAATGAATCCCAATGGGGAAATCCAAGAAAAATTCATAACGAGTCTGTTTTCCAACCCAGGTCAACACAAGTTCATAACTAGAGACTTCTATGGATGTTGGGGACAGGTCCGGCCATGAACATGCTCTGAGGAGCACTCTAGTGTGGGGAGAGGTTGTGCATCAGTGTGAGTGGAAATGCATGACCCATAATAGGTATTGTAGGGTATAGAAACAGGTATGTACTGGAAGCTTATCACCCACAACCCAGCTCTGTGTCATATATCCAGGTCAGTCTAAAGTGGTGACCTACACTCAAAGGTGGTATTCTGGGATTAGGAGACGTAGTATTCCCTAAACTGTATGCTGAGATTGGAGCAAATTCAGAAGCAAACCTCAACAATGTGTCTTTGGCCCCATGAGCAGAACTGAGGAATAACCAGAGCAGGAATCCCACACCAAAGAGAAGCACATAGTTCTGTCCTCTGAACATACAGAGCTGCCCAGTAGTCAGATAGTGGCTAAGTCCAGTAGCATCTACTATTGCTCAGGCACAAACCCCAGTAAGGAACTTGCAGAGCTCAGACCAGGGGGACACTGTTCAGATCATTTTAGGAATATGAGTAACTTGCAGGTGTCCAACTAGAGCTGTCCCTGGGCAGAGCAAAAAACTCCTCCCAAAGCCCCCATTTAAAGAAGCCTCAGAAGCTGTGTTTGAGGCAGTGATCTCTATCTATGCCTTTTTGTTGTTGTTGTACAGTCATTTTAGTGATGTCTGACTCTTCATGACCTCATTTGGGGTTTTCTTGACAAAGATACTGGAATGGTTTGCCATTTTCTTCTCCAGCTCATTTTACACATGAGGAAATTGAGGCAAGTAGGGCTAAGTGACTTACCCAGGGTTAAATAGCTAGTGTCTGAGACCAGAGTTGAACTCAGGTCTTCCTGACTCTAGGACTAGGCTATATCCACTGTACCATCTAGCTGCCCTATCCATACCTTTACTTGGTTAAAAAAAACAAAACAAGGATAAAACAGAGAAAATTGGCTGATTGTGACAACACTCTTCAAAACTGAGATGACTGAATATCTTGGAAGCCAAGATCCCAGACAGCTTATGCTCCATAACATCTGATCATCCATTCTGGAATAAAATTGTACCCAAATATGTTCCTAAAGACAGGATGCCAACCCTCAATATTCCAGAATTTGGGTGAAGGATATGTGACACATAGAAATGACATTTCCAAACCACTTCCTCCCACCCACCCAATTCACATCTTTACATTGACTTTCAGGTCTTTCCCATGTTCATTCAACTACATCATTATATCCAGGCATCACTTTACATAAACATATCAAGTTTTTTGTGCAAGAAAAGTTTACTAGTTTAATGACTGCAGGGATCAGTGTCAGGAAGGAATTCAGTAATCCCTTCAATGTTTGCCCATTCCTTCCATCTAAATCCAAAAGGCTGATATTGTATAAACTGAGAACTTTCCAAAAACAGTGGCAACTAAATAAGTTTCTCACTTTTGTAAACATTCACACCAAATGAATAAAATTGATCATATTAAAGCCTCTGGACAACAGCCATCAGAAGGATTTATTCTATGCAGACTTTAGTCGTACCCCAAATGTCTCCTATCCTTCTCACTCCACATTAAATATACATTTCCCAATCCCTTCTGTGGTCTTTCAAAAAATGCGCATCTGAAATCCATCTCAATTAAGAACCAGCTGCCCCCTTCTCCACTCCCCACTTTATAGAGTCAGAGGGCCAGGGTTCAAATCCCTACTCTGCTCCTTATTACGTAACTGTGTGAATTTGGGCAAACCCTTCAGCTTCTCTGGGTTCCTCATCTGTAAAATGAGGGCATTGGATGAGATTCTATGATCTCTGATTCTTTGGAATCGAGATTGACTCACACGATTCATGAGAGGAAATCATGAAAAATCAGCCCAGGCCCTAGAGAAAAGCACAAGGAAAATAGGCTCCCTCATCCTACCTTAGTCAAGTTTTAATTATTTTTACGCAGATGAACAAAGAAATCAATTAGGAAATACAAGATAAAATTGTGATGTGTAGACTCTTAAGTGGCCAAAAAGGTTCAGAAAAGGAAGGAATAATAATCATAATGATGACTCATATTTAAGTTTTGCTAGCATACTTTTAAAGTTTGTTGAGTGATTTACAAAAATCTCATTTGATTGTCATACTAAGCCTCTAAGGTTGCCATTATTATCCCCATTTCATAGATGAGGAAACTGAGACTCTGCCTTAAAAAAGCAACAGTAATAATAATAATACTATTAACTCAAATTTACCTATAAGGTTTGTAAAGTGTTTTACAAATATTACCTCATTTTAACTATGATAGACTTAGCTCTTCTCAGCAATACAACTACCTAAGACAATCCCAAAAGACTCATGATAGAAAATGCTACCCACATCCAGAGAAAGATCTGATGGAGCCTGAATGCAGATCAAAGCATACTATTTTCACTTTTTTTTGTTTTTTCTTTCTTATGGTTTTCCCTTTTGTTCTGATTCTTCTTGCACAACATGACTGATGTGGAAATATGTTTAACATGATTTTACATGTATAGCCTATATCAGATTGCTTGCTGTCTTGGGGAGAGGGAAAGGGAGGGAGAGGAAGAAAAATTTGGAACTCAAAATTTTACTTTTTTTCTTTTCTTTTTTCTTTTTTTAGAGGGGGGAAGGCAGTTGGGGTTAAGTGACTTGCCCAAGGTCCTACGGCTAGTAAGTGTGTCAAGTGTCTGAGTCTGGATTTGAACTCAGGACCTCCTGACTCCAGGGCCAGTGCTCTGCTCGCTGCACCACCAGCTGCCCCTGGAACTCAAAATTTTACAAAAATGAATGTTGAAAGCTATTTTTACATGCAATTGGAAAAAGTAAGCTATTATTATGGACAAATATTATCTCATTTTATTACCACAACCTCGGGAGGTTAAGTATTATTGTTTTCTGTATACCGGGGAAGATGGACATTTCCTACTATTCTGTCTCTATAATTTACACAAATAATTCATATTTTCATTTTATTGGAACTCATAAAGTTGTCACTAAATCTCATCTAATAGGTTAAGGTACTTCAAATTTTCTCCCCTTGATAACTTTTGGAGATCTTTTACAGAATAATACTATGAAAAAAATTGTTAAATGATCTTTGAATTTGACTTCAAAATTCACTACAGGTCAAGCCGTGTCTGCAAACTGAACTTAGCTTGAGACACCTTAAACCTAAAATCTGAAGGGGCCTTAGGAATTGTAGCATCATAGATTTAGAACTGAAAGGGACCTGAGTGTCCAAGTAGTACAAACTAAAGCCCCCAAATTCACCCAAAGACACACCCCTGGTAAGTAAATATCAAACTCAGTTCTTCTAACTACAAACACAGCCTGCAGATGACTGACCCAATATTTTACATATGACAACAGTTAGTTAACCTCTGTTCCTCAGGCATTTAGGTGGTGCCATAGTGCAGAGGCCTGGAGTCAGGAATGCCTGAGTTCAAATTCTGTGCCAGATACTTGCTAGATGTGGGATCCTGGAGAAACCACTTAACTTCCATTTGCCTCAATTTCCTTAACTATAGAATGGAGATAGTAAAAGCACCTATTTCTCAGGGAGCTTACCACCACCTGGCACATAAAAGACACTTAATAAATGCTTGTTTCCTTTCTTTCTCACCTTTTGTCATCTGCGAAGTGAAGGGAGTGGGCCAGCTGAACTCTAAGGTAACTTCTAGCTCTGAATCTATGATTCTATAATATATGTGCCATTCTCTCATAGTTTTCTGTCTAAAGAGTCAGCTAGGTAGTGCAGTGGTTAGAACGCTGAGCCTGGAGCTAGGAAGACCTAAGTTCAAATCCAGCCTCAAACTGTGGGTCCCTGGGCAAGTCACTTAACCTCTGTTTGTCTCAATTTCCTCAATTGTAAAATGAGAATAATAAAGACACCTAAACTGCAGGGCTGTTGTGAGGAGAAAATGAGGTGATATTTGTGAAGCACTTTGCAAGAAGGTACTATAAAAAGACTAGTAACTATCATTATTCTAAAGTAACTTCTTAGGTAGCCTGAGAGAATTTAAAGCCAGAAGGACATCTAGGGCTCTTTTAGTCCAGCTCCCTCATCTTAGATATTTTAAAAAAACCAAATGATAAATGTTGGAGAAGATGTGGGAAAACTGGAACACTAATTCACTGTTGGTGGACTTGCGAACCTGTAACGGGGTGAATTAGAGCCGACCTCTACCATCGCTGGACCTCTGTGCCCAGAGCCTGCTGAGGTAAACTCAGGGCTCTGAGGTATGGGTGGGACAAGATGGAGTCAGGAGGAAGGGTCTCGCCCTTGTTGGCAACATGGTGCCGGGTTCTTTTCTGGATTTACCTGTGCACAGGTGAATCATGGGGAGAGCGCAGGAAGGAAAGGGGAGAAGAGTAGGAGGGGAGTAGGAGGGACGGGGTGGCCCTATCGCTATGTAATCAAAGCTATAAAAGTTTGGCTATTAATCTGAATAGACGGAGCTGCTTGTCACCATCACGCCTCCCGCCTCATTCATTGCCCGTGAGATCAGGCCTTTGAAGGACCCCAACATGAACCGATCCAACCATTCTGGAGAGCTATTTGGAACTGTACCCAAAGGGCTATAACTCTTTGCAACTCTTTGACCCAGCAATACCACTTCTAGGGCTATATCCCAAAGAGATCATAAAAATTGGAAAAGGGCCCACATGTACAAAAATATTTATAGCAGTTCTGTTTGTAGTGGCCAAGAACTGGAAATTGAGGGGATGCCCCTCAATTACCAAATGGCTGAACATGTTGTGGTATATGAATGTGATGGAATACTATTGTGGTATAAGAAATAATGAACAGGCAGACTTCAGAAAAACCTGGAAAGACTTATATGAACTGATGTTCAGTGAGGTGAGCAGAACCAGGAGAACATTGTACATGGTAATAGCCACAGTGTGCGATGACTGACTTGGATAGACTTAACCACCCTTCTCAGCAATGCAAAACCTAAAACAATTCCAAAAGACTCATGATGGAAAATGCCATCCACATCCAGAGAAAGAACTGTGGAGTCTGAAAGAAGCAGACTATTTTCTTTGTTTTGTTTTGTTTTTTCTTTCTCATGGTTCCTCCCATTTGTTCTAATTCTTCTTTACAACATGACTTTACAACATAACATCAATTATGTTTAATAGGAATGTATATGTAAAGCCTATATCAGATTGCATGCCGTCTTGGGGAGGAGGGAAGGGAGGAAGGAGGAGAAAATTTAAAACTTATGGAAATGAATATTGAAAACTAAAAATAAATAAATTAACTTATTTTAAAAAATCAATGTCAGGGAAATTTCACGAGACTTGTCCAAAGTTCCTCAGTGAGTAGATGACAAAGCAGGGATTAAAAGTCCCTCCAATGTTCTTTCTACTTTGCCACAGCAAATTATGAGGATTTGAATGGCTGCCTTCATTTGGAGTAGAAAGTAAGGAAGAGGAATATGAGAAGATGGAGAAGAGGCAGTGGAACAGAATGAGAGGCAATGTGCCCTGAGAGGAATGAAAAACCCAGAGTTTCTGGGTAATTAATAATCAATTTGTTAACCAGGCTAGATGATAATCAATAGATCGATGGTCAGTGGTTTCTCTCAGTAACCAAAGACAAACCGATGCCTTAAATATTTTTTTTTGGAAAGGGAATGCTCTTGATGGAAGAAATCAACCCTGATTGGTGAACAATTAATGAGGGAGTGGGCATTTAAATGAGTTGGTGGGCTAAAAGTCTTTACCTCCTCCTGCTGAGAATGTGACTCAGCCATCTCCAGTGATCTGGACAAAGAAATACATCTCTACCCGGACCCAAATTTTGGATGATTTTCTCCTTCATGACCAGGGTTACCCTAAACTCTAATGGAGGAATGCAAGGGCATAGACTTGATGCTTTAGAGCTGGAATTCACCTAAATTAAATTCTGTTTACTCTCTAAATAGAAGAAAGATCCCCTAGTTGTGTAGGGTCCCACCCAAGATTGCAGAACATGTTCCTGGAGGATTTGGGACAATCTCATCTAGCAGCCATGTCCTTCAGAGACTGACTGACTGACCTACAGGGGCAGATCTCTGAATAAGGAAATAAAGAGAAAAAGCCTTAATTGGTTATTAACATAATAGAAAAATAATTTCTCTCAGCCCCCAAATTCTCAAACACACTGGAAATGTGTGCACTTGGTGACCTGGTTGAGGTTACTTCCAAAGCAAACTGAGCTTGTCTTGTTTAAGAATACTTGTCTATGCTTAATTCTTTCCATGACAGATTGTTCTCCAGGTCTTCATTTTTTTGGAAAGCTATGTGCCTAGTTGCAGGGCAATTAACTCATGAAGCAGAGACCATGGTTAAGAAGAAGAGACTTCTGGGAAGAGGAGATAAATCAGTGCTTGGGAGCTAAGTGAGGTGTGTCTGTAACTGAAATGAGTAGTATCCATGATCCCATGATTGTCAGACTATTCCTAAGAGCCAACAGAGCAAGGAAAGGACTATCTAGGCCAGGGGTGGGGAATCTGCTGTCTGGAGGCCACATGTGGCCCTTTAGGTCCTCAAGTAAGGCCCACACTTGAGGACCTAGAGGGCCACACTTGGCCTTGAGGCCACAGATTGCCCGGCTGTAGAAAAACAGTGAGACTGGGGTATCTCTGAGTGGAGATCCTGGGCTGTGTAGGTATAGCTGGACAAACTTGGACTGTCTACTACAGCGGTATCAAACTCAAATAGAAATGAGGGCCACTAAACTATACATAAGGATCCTCGCTGCCCCACATATTGACTTAGGAAACCTCATATTAACATGATCTATTTTCTATTGTATTTTTTTCATTTTGTTAAACATTTGTCAATTACATTTTAATCTGGTTTAGATTGCTCAGTTTGGTACCTACACCTAGGAATGGATCATTTCCCACCTCCCTTGAACCCTACTTCTGAGGCATGAATTTTGGAAAAACTGCTTTTCTTTGCTACTTTGGGTGGGAATTTGTTGTTATATTTTCCTGTTGCTTTGCTTTAATGAGTAGTTGCAAGGTGTGAAGCGTTGGACTTGAAGCTGGAAAGACTTGGCTTCAAATTCTGCTTCTGATGTTGACTGCCTACGTGACCATGGTTGGGTCATGCAACCTCCCTGAGCCTCAGTTTACTCATCTTTAAAATGAGAATAAAAATATTTGTATTGCTTATCTCAGGGGATTGTTATGACTCCTAATGAGGTAACATAAGTGCTATGTTAGTGTTCGTTGTTTTCATTACTTTGTCATTCTGTGGCAATGCAATATTTTGTTATTCTAATGTGAGTTTAAGTCTCATAGAATGAAGACCACTGTGTGTGTGTGTGTGTGTGTGTGTGTGCGTGCGTGTGTGCGTGTGTGTGTGTGTGTGGAGAATGAGAGAGAGAGAGAGAGAGAGAGAGAGAGAGAGAGAGAGAGATGAGTTTGCCTCTAGAAGCTCACAGCTTCAAACTGGGTGAGGGCTTAAGCCAGAAGAGATAACAATAATTATTTAAAATACCTACACTCTGAACCTAAGTCTATGTGAATCCAGAGTTGAATGTCACATAGGCTAAAAGTAGAAAGCTTAGCAAACACAGTAACTGTCTGAGTTTTACGTCAACTTCAACTGATACTGCAATATAATGTTATGCGGGATGGGGAGATGATAAAATTAAAAGTGATTATACTGGGCAGGGCTTTATAATGCTCTAATAAATGTAAAATAATGAATTAAAAGCCTGAAGGGCATGGAGGATGTAGTCATTTCTATCATGATAGTTTCTCTTTGTTACAAATACCTTTACTTTAACTCAAATTTCTAGGTGCTAAACCAATTAAATTGAGGCTAAGATTAAGTAATCTTTCCTTAAAAATCTATTTTAAAAGATAAAGTACAGCTCGACTTGAAATTAACCTTTCTGAAATAAATAGCTCTGACTTCTTGCAGTGGGGCTGTGAAAGTTCTTTCCTGTCAAGCACTGGTATCTTGGGACAGAGAGCAAAATGGTAAGAGTTTTAAACATGAAGTAAGATGATAAAGGCAATTTGGTTTAAATACCTTTTAAAAAAACCCTTTAGATTTAAGGTGCTACTATCTATTTGAGGCTGATTTCTCAAAGGAATAGAACATTTTTAACTGTCACAGTCTTAAGTTTGGGTTCAATTCAATTCAATGTAACAAGCATTTTTTGAGTTCCTACTATGTGCCAACTGACGGGCAGCATGGGTACTGGATAGAAAGCTGGTCTTGGACTCTGGCTTATTTGTAATTCATGTCAGAAAAGTGGCAAAGTCTTAAACCCTAACAAGAAGAAGAAGAAGAAGAAGAAGAAGAAGAAGAAGAAGAAGAAGGAGGAGGAGGAGGAGGAGGAGGAGGAGGAGGAGGAGGAGGAGGAGGAAGAGGAAGAAGATAATATAATTAAGCATGGTGTAGTAGATAGAGGGCTGGTCTTAGGGCTGGGGAGACCTTGGCTGCAGTCCTACTTTTGACATGTATTTGCTGTGTGACCCTATGGCGCAGGCAGCTTCCTAAAGTTAAGTTTCAGAGCCTGGGACAATCTTCATTGATAGAAGGAATTCCTTTACTGGAAATTTCCTATACCAACCACAGACTCAGTTTAAAAAAAATCGTACTAGTGACTAGGAATATAAAGAGAGAATCAAAACAGTTCTTGCCTTTAAGAAACTTACAGTTTCCTAGGAGAGAAATATGTATGCAGAGTACAAATAAGTACCAAAAAATGCGCTGCAGTTTGGGAATAGAAGAGAGCAGTCACAAGTGAGAGCATCAGAAAAGGCCTCATGTAGTAGATAGTATTAAAATGATGATTAGGGTCTGGACCTGTGGTTTTATGGGTAGAGAAAACTCTTGGTACGGACACTCCCTCCACTAGCATAACATGTAATCTAAGAGCGTTACCTGGGAGCAGTGAGAGGCTAGGTTTAGTTCATCAAGTAGTTTGTTAAGTTGTTTCTACATAAAGGCCAAGTGCAGTGGTGGGATTCAAAGGAATTAACAACCTGTTCTCCATGAACTGAGCCCAAGGCGCTGTTCCCACTAACACCCAGTTCGCAGAACTAAACCTAAAATTAGGTACCGATTCTACAGAACCAGTGCAAACCAGACGAATCCCACCGCTTGTCAAGTGCTGGTTATACAAAGACAATCCAAAAAGTTCACATTCTCTTGGGGGAGGGGGGAAGGCCGGGAGCAACACATACTCACTCACGAGGGAATGCTGGATCCAGCTCAAACCGGCTGGAGGGAGATATGATTATTAAGTTTTCAGTGTGAACGTTTGTACTTCCAAATTGGCAAATGCTACAAATCGGGGCTCAAATTACTGTTTTGTTGGTTGTCTAGACTTAAAAAAAGGATGGAGAAAGTGTTAATAATGCAAATTAAACTTAAAAGCCTGTTGTGCAGCCCGCTGTTGAACATTTGCCAGCACATCCCTGTACAGATAAATATAAAACATACACAAAGTGATTTATGGGGAAGGGGGGCAGAAAGGACTCATCCATGCTCACATATCAAGTATGTACCAAAAGCAGGACTTGAAGATACTAGTTCCAAGACCAATCCTTCATGTACTATTTGTTCTTGTTGAATTATTTTAGTCTTGTCTGACTCTCCGTGACCCCATTTGGGGTTTTCTTAGCAGAAATGCTACTGGAGTGGTTTGCCATTTTCTTCTCAGTTCATTTTACAGATGAGGAAACTGAGGCCAACAAGGTTAAGTGATTTGTCCAGAGTCACGCAGCCAGTAAGTGTCTGAGGCCAGATTTGAACTCAGATTTTCCTGACTCTGGGGCTGCAGTTCTATCCACTGTGCCACTTACCTGATACCATACTGTTTTGCAATTCCCATCAAGTTGATGGCATTTCCCATGCTGTTTTGGAATAATAGTAAGACTTTTGTCAATTTTCTGACACAAATTGAATTACAAATACATTAGACCAAGGAGTGGCCAAGTTGTGGTGCTTGTGAGCTCTCCAGAGGTTCATGTGCAAGCCCTGAAGCAATCATAAAGTACTAAATATGGCCATTATACATTATAGGGTTACTTTGAATCTGAAGTTCAAGGACCTGGGTTCAAATCACACCTCTGACATTTACTACTTTTGTGACCTTGAGTGAGTCCCTTAACTTCCCTGGGTTTCAGTTTCTTCACCTATAAAATGAGTGGACTGGGCTACATGCCTTCTAAGCTCTTCGGGCCAGCTCTACGTCCAGGATCCAATGACAGTCATTTGACCTGAAATTACACTGCAGTGCAGAGACACATGAGGGCACTGTAACCAGGTAACAAGGGTGAACAAATTGTTCCATAGCCACACCCGCATCCTTTTCTTTCCTAAGTTCATCATGGCTTTTCTAGAGATGACACTGTTCTGTGAATTCTAGCCTTTTCCTTGGTGAGATTCCCATCCTTGCATTAGCAATCGTTTTTAGTAGTGGCACACCGTGTTCCGGATTGTGGTGTTTCCATTAAGTGCGGCAGCAGTAATTGGAAATTACTTAATGGTGAGTGGGCATAATAGTAAGTAGTAACAACAGCCTCATCTATAGATAGAGAGAATGGATTAGGGGAAGCCGATCAACTTGATGAGTTCATAGACAAGTGAACCTCTGTTTTGGAACTTTAAATGTATCTCCCTAAGGAGAGTGGGAACATGTTCATTGACACCTAGAGAAGATATGGGACATCTCCTTAAATCTCAGTTATTGAGGATAAATCGCCTGTTGTGACTCATAGCTAAACCTTTGTGGTCTATAAAAGGGCATTTTCCTTGCAAAGTAGTACGGGAGTGAGAGATAACACTGCCAAGATAACAATACCTCCTGAGAGACTTCAGATGCTTTGTCTCCATCCTTGTAGATTCCTGCCAGGAGGCACTCAGGCCTTAGATGGAGCCATGATAGCAATAATGCTCACATTTTAGGTTCCACCTTCAGTGGTTTGCAATAAGTTTCATTTGGCCTCAAATTCCTCACATTACTTATTCACATATCTGTACTGGTTTGAAGGTCAAAGTTTCTGGAAAAGTATGAAAAACAGTCAGGAATGACTTAACAAAAAGCTCACAAAATTGACACATTGAAAAATAATTTTATTTTTCCAGGGATTGTTTTAAATATTGTGTGTAAACAGCTGGTGGCACTAGAGAGCTAGGGAGGCAGAGCTGTCAGTCATCCACTGAATCAGCCACAGTCCCTGATGATGTTGGGAAACCTTGTTCCCTGTCCCTTTGAAAGAAGGGCATAGCCTTCTTTTAGCTCCTTCTTCCCTCCCTGGAGTGGCTTTTTTAAAACTCAGGTGCCAAGAACGGCCTCCAGCTGCTTGAAAGTGAATTACCCATATTTTACCTGCTTGCAACCCGGGGCTTATCAGTTCAAGTCTCAAGAGGATTCTAGCCCTGAATATTAATTCTCTTTTCCTCTCTAATAAGCTATAAACTCATTAAATATACAGCTTAACCCATACCCCCCCACCTCCTAACCCCACTGTATACTTGCACAGACAAATCCAAATTGCTTTTATAAAACTCCAGCAATTCAAATCAGCTCCCTTCCGTGAATGTCTTCTCTCCAATTCCCAATCTCACCATTAACATTCAGGTAAGAACTGGCACAGATTTGAATGGCTATCCAGATTTTAATACATTGTCCCTTGCATAGCGAAGAGCACTTTAAAACAACCCTATTTACAGATACAGAATTTTAAAAGTGGTGACCGTAGTCTACAGCTTCCAGAATGAGAAGGGGCAGCAGGAAGCTGCCTTTTCCTCCCTTAGGAAAAGGATCAAGCAGAGGAGGGAATGAATAAAAGAGAGGAGTCTACCTCAATCCTGTCCTTCCCCAGAGATGGAGGTGCAGATGGGAATAAAGCTCTAAAGCGGTTTCACTAATAATCTCATTCCCATATCTCAGATGGTTGTTCTGGTTAAGTAATAAAACTGGAGTATGTTTTAGAAGAATTTTTTTCCTAAATACTGTTGGGAAGGGAGTGGAAAGAGAAGATTATACTCTCTCAGGAATATGTATAAGATTATTTGTCTTTTTATTGTATTAACCCCAACAAAGTATTTTGCTATTTTAATGCATATTCATTATTCATTCTGTTTGCATGATAATTGAAGATCCCAGTGGAACTGGATGGCATGAGTTAAGATGGGGAAAGATGGGACAGCAGGAGTTGATAGTTTTGTTTATTTTTTAAAGAAAAAAAGAAGGCAAATATCCTATTAGTCAATAGATGAGTGCAACAAGGACGTGGATAGGATGATACAGACCAATGGAGTGAACCTCAAAGGAGTGGAGTTTTCTGAAGGATGGTGGATTTCCCAGCAGCAGTAAATTACAACTATTTAAAATACCCTATCATCGGTCGGGGCGGAGCCAAGATGGCGACTGGAAAGCAGTAACTGGCGTGAGCTCCCCACCAAGTCCCTCCAAAAACCTATGAAAAAATGGCTCTGAACCAATTCTAGAACTACAGAACCCACAAAGGGGCAGAGGGAAGCAGGACTC
>CM053622.1:632272640-632291720 GCA_028646595.1 Phalanger gymnotis | reverse complement strand
TCAATAAAGGGGGATTGGTTAGGAAGAAGCAAAATATAGTTAGTCTTTCACAACATGAGTATTGTGGAAGGGTTATACATAATGATACGCATGTGGCCCATGTTGAATTGCTTGACTTCTTAGGGAGGGAGGGTGGGTGGGAAGGGAAGAAGGGAGAGAATTTGGAACTCAAAGTTTTAAAAACAGATGTTAAAAAAAAAAGTTTTTTCGCATGCAACTAGAAAATAAGATACACAGGCAATGGGGCGTAGAAATTTATCTTGCCCTACAAGAAAGGAAGGGAAAAGGGGATGGGAGGGGAGTGGGGTGACAGAAGGGAGGGCATACTGGGGAATAGAGCAACCAGAATATATGCCATCTTGGAGTGGGGGTGAGGGTAGAAATGGGGAGAAAATTTGTAATTCAAACTGTTGTGAAAATCAGTGCTGAAAACTAAATGTATTAAATAATAAAAAAAAGAAAAAAAATAAATTCTTTGCAAGATTCTCTAGTTGGAAGGGGTCTCCCACCCAGGATGGAAAAGCATGTACCCTGGGGAATTGGGCAATCTCATCCATCAACAATGTCCTTCAGAGACTGAACAACCTGCAGGTTTCTGGAAAAAAAATCCTGGTCCTAATTCAATAATTGATTATTTCTATAAGAGAGAAATAGTAATTGCTCTCATTGGTATAGTGACAAAAGCATGAGATTTAGAAAAAAGGACCTGGGTTCAAATTGAGCTATGCCTCTCTCTGCTTGTATGACCATAGGGAAGTAATTTACTCACTTGGGTCTTAGTTTCCTCATCTGTAAAATAAAGAGTTTGGACTCAATGAAGGTCACCTTCAACTCTAAATCTAGGAGCCTCTGAGTGCTTGGCTTGTCTCACTTTCTCATCTTCCATAGCTAATCAATTTCCAAGTATTTCTCATTCTATTTCCACAACATCTCTTCCCTCTTTTTCTTTCTCACCTCTAATATAGCCACTAACCTGGTTCAGGGCTTTATCACATTTCCTAGTTGGACTCTCTGCTTCCAGCCTCTGCCCTTTCCAATCCATCTACCAAGAGGCAATCTGAATTATCTTCTTAAAGTACAGATCTGGCCAAGTCACTTCCCTGCTCAAAAAGTATTAGTGATTCCACATTGCCTCCAGGATAAGACAAACTACTTTCTAAATGCCTGGCATTTAAAGCCCTCCACAATATAACAGAAATCTGCCTTTTCAGGTATATTTCACATTAGTCCCCTTCACATATGCTACATTCCAGCTAAACTGGCCTTACTAGCTGTTCATCAGACCCAGGATTCCATCTCCCATCTCCTTGTGTTTCTATGAGCTATTTCTCCTACCTAGAGTATGTTCCCTTCTCACGTTTGCCTCTTGGAATAAATCGTTAGCCTCCTTCAAGGCTCGACAAAGTCTTTTCTAATCTCCCTAGTCATTAATTCATTTTCCTCAAATTACAGTGTATTTTACTGAAGTTCATAGTATCCTAAATTTAGAATTGAAAAGGTCTTTTGTGGTCTAGGAGTGCTGGAAATCCTGAAATGCTAGTATACAGGGCATGGGTCTGCCTTGAAAGAATTCAACCACTCAAGCCTTCTTTCAGTCCAACTAGCAAGTTTATTCTAACACCAATAGAAACAGGCCAGACTCTTAGTAAGTCATCTGTGACACCAATACAAGCAGGCCAGATTTTAAGAATCTGAGCATTTGATGAGGATAAGATGGATATTTTTATACAGAAAGACTGTGGGAAGATCTGGGTGGGATCTAGGAATGACAAGTAGCCTGGAGTGGTCTAGAGGCAACAGAGAAAGAGATCTAGATGGGATTAAGGAAAGTCAAGTAAGCTAATTAAGTAATCCAGGTGGGCTGGGGTGGGCCAGATTCCCCAGGCAAACACCAGAGATCTGGGCTACAGAAATGTATGGGGAAGTTCAAGGGCTTTTAGGGGTCCATCGTTAGCATCCCATCAGGTCTTTAGTTAAATCCATGTACATATAGAATGTTAACTTCTTGAGGTCAGGGACTATTTTTATTATTTTCTTAGTACACCTAATGAGTAGCATAGTCCCTTTCACAGAGTCTGTACTTAATGAATGTTCATTGAATTTTTTGATTCTATGGATATTAATAGTAAATGGCCCTATAGCAATATTATACTTTGATATTTACAAAGCGCTTTCCTCACACTGACTCTATAAAGTAAATCAATCCTGTATCCTGCTCTAAGTGGATTTTAGATTTCAATTTCATTTCCACAATTTAATATTTCTCCTTTCCCAGCGCCACATTCCCTTTACCAGAAATTCTGGGAAGAGAGAGCAAATAGAGATGATTTAATGAGGTAAGTAATTTAATTTCAATTTATTGAAATCAATTCTGGGAGAAAAAAAAAAGACATACTCATCCTTTTCCCCTTTCTCAATAACAGAACTGACCCAAAACCAAATTGAGAAGTAACAATATTTGTCACAAATCCCTCCCTGCCCCTCTGTCCTTTTGCCCTTTTAGGATCTACTCTTCTGTTTAAGGGTCAGTCCTGAAGTGCCTACCACAAGCCATCTATCCCACAGGTTGTCCTTTCAAAGCCCAAGGCCTCAGTTAGCTTTCTTCTGCCTCAAATTATCTTTCTATTTACTTATCCAAATAGATATTGTATTGCTCAGGGACTGATTTTTGGTTTTGGTTTTTTTTTCCTTTGGATCCCAAATATCTATCACAGTTCCCTGCAGACAGTAAGCAATTAGTAACTATTTGTTTTGAATAACTGAATAAATTAATTTAAATATAATTAATTAATTCAAATAAATTTGAATAACATAAAATAGCTTTTGTGTTAATGGAAGAAGGACAAATCATTTATTCTAATCCCCTAATTTGACAGATGAGGAAACTGAGGCTCTCTGAGAGTAACAGACTCCAACCTTGGTCAGCTGACTCCAAATTTAATGTTCTTTCTGTTGGAGGACATGCCTCTCCTTTCTTTCTTCTTTGGCCTTGACCTCATGCTCTCCTTTCCCCTCCCTTCTTCCTATGCTATCCTCACCTCCAGGAAATGAAATAAGAGGAACTTGGATGTGAAAGTATCAAAGGCACTGGTCTTCGTTCAGAAGCCTAAATCTTGGAAGATTTAAAAAAAAAATAAACATTTTCAATGTTTATTCAAATGTATCAAATGCTTGATTCCTTTGTGTATATTTTTGTAACCAATTAGTCCTGTCTAGACATGAAAAAATCTTGCCAAGAGTCTAAATTAAATGTGTATTAAGGGATAGTCATTTAGAATCTTACTGATTGTTAAATGAGAATTTTCAGCCTCTGTTCATAACCACCTATTTTGAAATGTATTTGAAACCAATTCAGTCACATTCATAACATGGTAATTCTAGACCTCTCTGCCTTGTGACACTCAACAATGAAGAGAAACAATTCAACTATGGAAAGAACACATCACGATTTCATGGGGGCAAGAGCCTTTTCACAAATAAACTAGGATGATTTTCCAGGTTTTTTCTATAAACCTTCCATTCCATACTCTAAGTTTCGCAGATACTTTTTTTCCCCTTTCAAATTACACAAATGCAATTTTCTTGATGGAACATTATTTCTGAATGAGAGAGATTACTTTAATTCTGTGTAACAAAACCTAAGGACCTTTTTCCTTTTATTTTATTGGAAGTGGAAGGATTTAAACATTAAAAAAACCCTTCAATATCAAGTTGATTTCTTTTCTTAGCATTATTTAGCTGCAAAATGCCCAAAGCACTTACTTGCAAAATTTGAATGCCCTGTGTGAGATATAAATCAAGTTACAGCATACATGTGATTTGTATGTAATTATAACTGGATTGCTTGTAGCTCTGAGGTTTTTTTTTTTTAAAGGGCTATAGATGCACAGCCACCTCCATTACTGCACAGATCCTCTTCTCAAAAAAAAAAAAAAGACTACTAAAGTCTCTTAAAATGATGATAAAAATATCCTTCAGTAGAGATGCAAGACAGCACCAGTAAATTTGGTCTGTCTAAAAGATCATCACCAATTAGTGTTTTGTCTATGCTGGGCCATTGAACCATATGGATATGGATGATTCTTTCATTTCAGCAGATTGAAAATTGATGCCAACTTCTGTGGCTGAGTTAATTGTTTAGGAATTAATTTGCAATATCCACTGCCAACCAACTAGCAACCAACAGGGCAGGAAAGGCAGCCTAGCTGAAGCAGCAAGGGAACCTGAGGGAGAGACAGAAGGCATGTGTGCCAGGTGGGTCAAATCCTCTGACCCTGATGGAGAGAGTCCACGAGCCTTGGGAATAAGCTAGCAAGGCCCCCAGGCCTCCTTCTGGCATCTGAAGTCATTAGAGTGGGGAGCAACCTTTTTGTAAAAGAGGGCCACCTTTCCTGCTGCCAACACCGCACCCAAGTATTTTGTGCTGTCTGTAGCTCTTTTAAATAGAATTTCTCTTTTCTGTCTCTTCCTGTTGGATTTTGTTGGTAATATACAGAAATGTTGATTCTTATCTGGACTTCTGAAATAATATCCTAGGTGCTTTTCCTTCCTCCAGTCAACTCCAGGCAACTCCACTTGACCAAATGTCACCTACGGGCAGGCAAGTTCAAGAACGCTAGTAATGACAGCGCTTCCCAAACTGTCAGCCCTGACTCCAGCCTGGCTTTCTGACAGCCATCATCCAAAGACACAATCCTGATGGCATTGTGACATGGAACTGCCTGTGAAATGCTGTAGGCCCCACCTTCTCAGCAGCTGCAGCCTGGAACGACAACAACAATGTTCTTCTCACCAAAGCCTATGACATTTTTAAATGGTTCACCAAAAAAGGGCTATCATTTCATCAATGGAAATGATTACCCCAAACACCACTGGTACTTTCCACTTGACTTGCAACTGAAACCTGTATGTGAGAGGCAGCAAGGTATAAGAGAGAGGGCACGGGACATGGAGTAAAGGAGACCTGGAGTTAAACCCTGCCTCTTGACACTTACTCGGTTTGTGATACTCCATGTGCCTCAGTTTCCTTGTCAGCAAAATGAGGGAGCTGACCTCTAAGGATTGACCTCTAGCAATAAAGCTATGATTCAATGATCTCCTATTAGAATGTATCTTGAGATCAAAGGCTATCTTGCTTTTCTATTGTGTCCCTAGTGCTTTGCACGTAATAAATGCTTTTTCGCTCATCCATTCATTCATGATTGGTTGTGTCCTTCTTTACTCTTACCTGCGCAGACTCACTTAAGACTTAATCAAAAGCCCTCTCTGTGCTTTTTTAGTCCTTTTAAAAAATCTAAGTATATGAGCTTTCTCCCCAACTTTACCAAGCACCTTACAGTGAACATAATTGGATATCTTTAATGATTCCCAATATTGTGTGTTCTTGTGGTTATTCAGTCGTTTCTGACTCTTCATGACCCTATTTGGGCTTTTCTTGGCCAAGATATTGGAGTGGTTTGCCATTTTCTTCTCCAGCTCATTTTACAGATGAGGAAACTGAGGCAAACAGGGTTAAATAACTTGCCCAAAGTCACACAGCTAGTAAGTGTGTGAGGTCAAATTCGAACTCAGGAAGATGAATCTTCCTGGCTCCAGGCCCAGCACTCTATCCACTATGGTGCCACCTAGCTGCGCCCTCCCCCCCCAACAACTTCTCCCACATCAACTCTTTCTTGGAATCACTGGTTTCCTTCAAGACTCACTTTCTTCAGGAAGCCTTTCCTGTGTCTCCCCCACCTGCTAGTGCCTACCCCACTATAAGGAAGGTTAGAATCATTTTTTTATAATTTACAGACATATGGACAGCATTGGGGCATGGATGGAAAGCTGACCTGAGAAGCAGGAAGATCTGGATTCAAGTCCTGCTTCTGACATACACTGGCTGTGTGACCCTGGACAAGTCACTTAATCTCTCAGTGATCTAAATACTTCTATAACCCAGAAGTTCTTAACCTGGGGTACACTGACCCATGAACTTGGCAGCGAAAAACAGTTACAGCTTTGTTTTTCATGCAATTCTAACTGAAGTTTAGCATTTTCTTCCATTACAAATCTAGGCAATATACCCGGTGGTTTTAGCAGGAGCTGGTACTTTGTTACCAATAGAAAACACAAATATGTTCACATCCTATTACAATTGTTTCAGGTAACTCAAAATATCATTTGTGCTCACTGATTACGTTGACTTGGACTACTCATAAACAATGAATATTCCTCCAATTATTTAAATCTGTTTTTATTCGTATAAATAATGTTTTTAATTGTGTTCCTGACTGTGTGTTTTGGCAGGTAGATTCCCAAGTATTTTCTGCTGTCTGTAGCTCTTTTAAATGGAATTTCTCTTTTCTATCCCTTCCTGTTGCATTTTGTTGGTAATATGTAGACATGCTGATTCTTATCTGGACCACTGCAATAATTTCCTAGGTGCTTTTCCTACCTCTAATATCTTCTTTCCTTAAGCTATCTTTCATTCTACTGCAAAGTGTTTTTCCTAATTCAGAGGTCTGATTATTGCTCAAAAGGCTTCAAGAATTCTGTATTGTCTCTTGAATAAAATGAAAACTCTTTACTATGGCATTCTAGGATCTATAAATATGGCTCCACCCAGACTTTTCAGTTGTATTTCATGGTGGCCTACACTACCTTTGTACTTAGCAAACTCCAATCAAATTCTATTAATCACTATTCTCCAAACTTGCCTGTTGGTGACATGATCAAGGATTTATGGAAAGGCAGAGTATAGGAGATTTGATTCATGAGAGGAAAAAGTAAGAGAGTGGGGAAATTGATGATTCTATGGTGAACCACACCCATAGAATAAATACTGGTAGGAAAGATGATAAGAAGAAATTGTACAATCAGATTTTGTCTCATGTGGAAAAATCTTTTTTTTTTTTTTTATGATTCACCATTTCCTTTATTTGTACAAAACAGTGAATAATCATGCCCTGGCTAGGAAAAAATGGTGGTTTAGGGTTTAAACAAGTCCTTCTGTCCTGAAGCATCTATTTTGAAGGCTTGGGACTAGCAGCTAAGCCCCAGCATCTTTGGATTTGGACTCGGCGGCCTTGGGGTCACTAGGCTTAGCAGCCTTGGAATCACTGGGCTTCGGGGCCTTAGAATCAGACTTGGCTACCTTGAGACCGGACTTGGAGGCCTTATCATCAGATCTGGTGGCCTTGGGGCCAGATTTGGTAGCCTTGGGATCAGACTTACTGACCTTGGTGGCAGACTTGGCGGCCTTGGGGTCAGCGGGCTTGGCAGCCTTGGGGTCAGTGGACGTGGCGGCCTTGGGGTCAGTGGGCTTGGCAGCCTCGGGGTCAGTGGTTCTGGCAATCTTAGAGTCAGGCTTTGTGATCCTGGAGCCTGGACGTTTGATGCCGACCCTAGGGCCTGGACACTTGCCGGTTATCCTGTGGCCAGCACGCCCGGGCACTGGCCTTGGGGATCTTGGGCCTGAGGAGCTTGGCCTTGGAGGCCTTGGTGCTCAGGGCCTTGATGGCTTTGGTGTTGTTGGCCTGCATCTTCTTCAGCCCCTTCTTGTTGTGTTTCTTGGCAAAGTGAATGTTTCTCAGAAACTTGGGGTCAACCCCTTTCAGAGACTCGTATCTCTGTGACCTAGGATTCTTGATGCCATTTCTGTGCCATTTTCTTGATTGGTTGTGAGTGGGTATGGTTCTTAGACTTAGCCATTTTTACACCGCAGCCTGCGCTAACAGGCACTCTACCGACCGGAAGAGGCTGAAGCGAGAGCGAGAGAGCGAGAGAGAGAGCGAGAGAGAGAGAGAGAGAGAGAGAAAGAAAGCTCATATGGAAAATCTAAACCGTGGATACTTTGATCTAGCCTTCTTCCTTCTTTCCTTCCTTCTTTCCTTCTTTCTTTTCTTCCTTCTTTTCTTCCTTCCTTCCCTCTCTCCTCTTTCCAGGACAATGCCACCTGGTATTTAATCCCATGTAGGGCTTAGTGGGCTAATAATTGGTCAACTGAAGGTACTGAGTAGGATCAAGTGGTACTCTTTTCAGGGGAACTACCAGCCCTTTCATCTTATAGATGATAAAACTTGAGTCCTCCTTAATTTTCTATACCATATTACTATATAGTATCTCCTTCTCTTATATGCATATATTTATATCTCACCAGTGATAATGAAGGGCAGCTATGGGGCACCATAGTGCACAGAGCACCAGGCCTGAAGTCAGGAAGATTCATTTTCCTGAGTTCAAATCTGGCCCCAGACACTAACTAGATGTGTGACCGTGGGCAAGTCACTTAATCCTGTTTGCCTCAGTTCCTTATCTGTAAAATTATCTGGAGAAGGAAATGGCAAAACACTTCAGTATCTTTTCTAAGAAAACTCCAAATGGGGTTCCAAAGAGTAGGAAACAACTGAACAACAATAATGTTAATAACCTTTACTTGTATAACCTTAAAAAATTTCAAAACACTATGAATGGCAGAGAAGGATTATAGATCCTAGAGGTAGAAAGGGCCTTCTTTAATAATAATAGGTAAGATTTATATAGGGCTTTAAGGTTTGCAAAACATTTTACATCTATTATCTTGTTTAATCCTTATATTAACTCTGGGAGGTACATACTATTATGACCCTCTTTTTACATATAAAGAAATTGAGACAGAGGTTAAGTGACTTCCCTAGGATCAAAGAGCTAGTAAGTGTCTGAGGCAAAATTTGAACTCATATTTTCCTGACTAAGCCTGACACTCTATTTACTGTACCACCTAGATTTCTGAAGCTTAGAAAGGTTCAGTGACTTGTACAAGGGGAAGTGTCAGTAAAGAGGAAAACCAAGACTTAGACCCTGATCTAAACTCTAGGTCTGATGTCCTTTCCACTCTTAGCAACCTGTCGCTACACCCCATTTTCCAACAAAGATGTAAACTTCTTGTGGAGAGAAATGTCTCATATTTTTGTTTTGTTTTCTTTTATTCCCCTGAAGCCTAACACAATTATTGTAACTAGTCCACAAGTACCTGTTGATCAACTCTTCAATTTGGAAATACCATGTATTAGAGTCACCCCAGATATAGACAAATATCTCTTCTACTTTTTCAAATATCTCTAGATAACAGATTCTGTAACCTTCCATGCCCTGCTAAACAATCGCCACTGTTAAGAAGTCCTCTCTACTTGTCTGCTTTCTCTACTCTTGTTCCCAGGTAAATACGATCCTAGACAAAATTGTGAAACTGGGCTAATTAGTTCCAGACAAATTCACCCTATCTAGTTTCATCTAGAACCTTAGTGCTCTTTGGCAGTCTCTTTAGACCCTCCTAGAACTTACTATCATGGCCAATCCATATCTTTTCTACCCTTGAAACACGCAACCCTACCTCCAACCTCCCTAACTTAAGAAGATGACCCTGTCTCCAACTTTACTGAGATAAAGGCCATAAGGCATGAGACCTCTCAAATTTTCCTCTGCCCAAAACTTCTTTTAATCTTCAGTCATTCTTTCCAATGCTTCCTGCTTTAGCATAAGAAGTGTTGTCTTTTCTTTCCTAGCTAATCCTTCCATTTGTGTCCTCGAGTTCCTTCCTTCCTGATTCTTCTAGGACCTCACACCATCAATTACACATTCTCTATCACTGGCTACTCACATTCTCTACAAATATGTCCAGGTATCACTAAGCCTTAAAAAAAAAAAAAATCTGCCCTTGACTTTGCTATCTCTTCAACCTATTGCCTTGCCTTCATCAAGTTTCTTTTAAAATTTTTAAAAATTAAATCTAAATAAATAAATAATTTTAAATTAAAAAATTAAACAGAAATAAATTAACTAGTTAATTTAATTAATTTTTTTAAAAATTCCCAATTATATGTAAGGCATTTTTTAGCATTCATTTCTACAAGATTTTGAGTTCCAAATTTTTTTCCATCCCTCTCTCCCCTCCCCTCTTCCTAAAATGGTAAGCACTTTGACATAGGTTATATATGTGCAATTATGTAAAACATATTTCCATATTAGTCACAGTTGTGAAAGAAGAAACAGATCCACAGGAAAAAAGCCCTGAAAAAAATAAAGTAAGTAAAAAAAAGCATGCTTTGATTTGCATTCAGACTCCATCAGTTCTTTTTCTGGATGTGGACAGCATTTTCCATCATGAGTCTTTTGGAATTGTCTTAGATCATTGCATTGCTGAGAAGAACTGAGTCATTCAAAGTTTATTACTGTCACTGCGTACAACTTCATCAAGTTTCTTGAAAGAATATTTTTCATTCGCTGTCTCCTCCTTATAACTACTAACTCATTTCTCTTTTTTTAAAAATTTATTTTATTTTTAATTTACGGAATAAAACTCTCATAACATAGTATAGTTTAAAAAGATTGTAACGAACCTGCAAATCTATTATGGACAACTTGCTATTCCTTTTAAATATATAATAAAGTTAGCATGCAAATTTATTTTTTAAATTTCTTTTTCCTTTTTTTTCTTCCCTCCCTCCATCCTATCCTAGAGATGGCTACTGTTACACACACACACACACACACACCATACATACGTATGTAAAATTATTCTACACATACTTCTACTTATCAGTCTTTCCCTGGATACAGATAGTGTTTTTCTTCATATGTCCTTTATAGTTAATTCATTTCTCTTGCAATCTGTCTTTGACTCTCTACTGTGACAATTTTCTCAAAAGTCATGAATGTCCGCAAAATCCAAAGGCCTTTTCTATGTCCTTATCCTCCTGGGCCTGTCTGTAGCATTTATCACTGCCAACTACCCATTCCCTGTGATACTCCTTTCTCTCTCTCTGTCAGTGATACCACACTCTCATGGTTCTTCAGTTCAATTAGTGATCATTTATTACATGCCAGGAGCTATGTGAGGTACTGGTGTTACTGGGTTGGGCTTGATTTAAGCCAGTTCTTTTCAATAATGAAACAAAATGAAGTACTTGTAGGCCAGTTCAACAGTTAACAAAAGAAGATGTGCTTAGCCACATCAGGAAAAGCATATTTAACAAATACAGGCAATGAGAATCCTTTGAGATTATTCAAATGAGCAAAGCTCCTAACATACCTTACTAACCAAGAATCTGATAGCATCTCTAGGTCCTCCTGACCTGTACTCAGAAAATGAGGAAATTATGGCAACAGTCTAAGCCCTTAGTCCCTTGAGAAACCAAATCTCAAGAAATTTCTTAATACCTTGTAAGGAAAAACTAGATTAACCTGCAAGGGGAGAGGGGTTAGTAAATTGCTTCTATAACACTTTCCAAAATGGTTGTACTAATTCAGAGCTCCACTAACAAGGCACTAATGTCCCTTCAACATTGGTTATTCCATCTTTTGTCATCTTTTCTAATTGGTTGGGTGTACAGTAAAGCCTCAGGGTTGCTTTGATTTGCATTTCTCTTATTATTAGTTACCTGGAACATTCTTGTCATAAACATTTGTTGGCTCTCTGTTGCCTGACAAATAAAGTACAGATTCCCTTACCTGTCATCCAAAGCCCTCCACTTATATCCAACTTACCTTTCTAGTCTTGTCTCCCACTGTTTCTTTTTAGACACTTTACAACACAGTTAAAGCAGAGTTCTTACTCTTCGCTGAAGACATCTTGTGATCTCCTTCCTTTTGGCCTTTGATTCTCATTTACTCTGCCTGTGATGTCTCTCACCACCAGCTTTGCATGCAAGCGTGAAAATGTCATAAACCCGCACATCTCTGTAATAGTTTACCTTCTCCATAATGGGTTCACAGACAGTAAAGCAGGTTATAAAGCTGTCCTAAGTCTATTCCAGGACTTTTGGGATTTAGAGAGGTCTTTCATCATACTGGTCAATAATATATAAAGCAAGAGGCTTTATAACACTTTTAACTGATATAAGAGAAAAAAGCCTAAAATGGGATTTATAAAGGTATGAGCAACAAGAAAAAGAGATGCGCCCAGAAGCCATCAGCAATGATCCTGCAGTGAGGCTGCCTTCAGACTTGGAACACCCAGCTTTGCCAGTTCTCCATCATCCTTTCTTGAAGATGCCTGAGACGACTAGTTTTCCCGTTCCTCCCAAAGAGGGCAATTCAGTGATAGAGGCTGCGATTGATGATAGACTTCCTAAGAAAGGAGGCAGGTTCTTGCCCCCAGCACATCTGACTGGCTTCTCATCTCTGATGTTCCAGGCAGGGGAAAATGCTAAGGAATGGCCAACAAAACCCTGGCTGTATAGATGCCAGACATGAAAGTTTCCAATCAATGCTACGGATGTTTTTAGACTAGGACAGGAGAAAGACAGGGCCTCAGAGCAGATGCAGCCTGCCACAAGTGCTTAGAGAAGCCCCTAAAACAGAGAGGGTCTTTTTTTTCTTGATGATCACAAAAAAATAATCCATATTATTTTCTATCCCAAGGGATCATTAGTCAATCTAGACAAATGACTACCTAAAAAGTAACCCAACTTGCTAGTGATTGCTGGTCAAGGCCTTTTTCTCCTGACCCTGTCTTCAGTGAGCATAAAAGCCAGCTCCTCCCCACTGGTTGTAGAACCATCCACCTTCCATGAGAAGGTCAGCTTTCTCTTCTCTGGACTTGCTTCCTACCTCTCTAAGGAATATAGTGATCAATAATTAGCCCAATTAAGTAGATTCAGCTGTATCAGACCTTAAACTATATTATAAGGCAAGAACACTGTTGAAATATAAAAAGGATAACTTCAACTATTTTAAATTAAAATTTTCTCGTGTAAATAAAACCTATGTAGCCAAGAACAGAAGGAATGCAGAAAATTAGGGGAAAAACCTTCCTAGACAATCTCTCAGAGAGGATGGGATTGGGTTGGAATATTGCTGTGCTGTAGGAAATGATGAATGAGCTGGTTGATTTAGAAAACATGGAAAGACTTGGACTTAGGAAGGAAGATGCTGTCCACTTTGAGAGAAACAGAGGAGAGGAGAAATAAGCATAGTACGGTCTTACGTATATGCATATGAATGTATATGTGTATATCTGTGTATGTTTAATAGATATCTATGTATATGTATATATATCCACACTTAATTGTTTCCTTCTGAGTGGGGGGAATAAAGTAAAAAGTGCACAGCAGAGAACAAAAGAAAACCAACAAGGAAGCAAAGAAAAGCTGGGTAGCTTTGAAAACAATGTGTATTATTTATTATACAGGCTTTCTTGAAATGAAAATTTATTGTTTTATATTGAATCCTCTCTGTGTCTGCTGTGGCAACATTTTTTTCTTTCTTCATTTTGCATTTAAGTTTAAAATAATTTTTTTTAATTAGCCTGATTATAATAAGGTCCTTACAGGAAAGGACCTTGTGTCATTGTCTTCGCAGAACAGTGCTGGACAAATAGTATGTATGTGTTTGATAATTATGGCAATAAAATAATATCGTGGTGATAATAATGAGCTTTTTAAAATGAGATAGAGAACTGTGGTTCTCAAAATAGAGAGATACTACACATTTTTTACTTATAAAAATAAGTAAAATAAAGCTAGCACTCCATAGAATGATCCCTTCTAAAATTTTTCACTATATATTATTTTGTCAATAATAATGTTTTTGCCAGTTATGCGTAAATATGGTTTTCAACATTCATTTTTTTAAGATTTTGACTTCCAAATTTTTCTCCCTTCTTTCTTCCCCTCCCCAAGATGGCAAGCAATCTGATATAGGTTGTACATACTGTATAAATTTTTGAAAGCAAATATATATAGATATATATGCGTGTGTGTATATGTATATATACATATATATGTACATGTAGTGAATTCTATTGGTCTGAAAATACCATGGGACTTGTTTTTAGTAAAAATTAAAATTCTTCCACTGTAGATCAATTCAATTCCTTTCTGCTCTTGAGCATATAGAACGCAGAGAATTTGCCTGGCTGGTTTGCAACCCAACCTGGTGGGCTATTAATGCAGGCTAATGTTCCCAGTGATTATGTCCACCTTTTGATTAGATCAATTATACTGCACAAAAGAATGAAGTGTCCTACAAAATTATGCTATTGTTTAATTTATGTGAATTTAAATCAGAATACCTAAAGCTTTCTTTGATTTGTGAAATCACTTGTGAAAGCACCACCTGAACAGTAGTTCAGTTCACAAGCTTTTGATGCTAATGCAGCTTGAAAAACAACCAGTTTATTAATGTTGTTGCACAAAATTATTTTTTAAAACACACCTATATATACCCAGACATGCTTATAGTGGAGGTGGTTTAGTGCTTCCCGACATAGGATGTCTAATTCGCAAGCTAAGTACTATAAGGATTTGGTTATTATTTTATAACTGCATAGAATACATTTTAGCTACATGGGCTAGATCCTGCCATCTCAACCCCAGCAAACAAGAGTGTAATTTAGTACTTTTCCTGATGATGAACTCTGTTCAGAAGCTCAGAAAATGCTTATGATGGTTAAGCAAGGGGTAGAGGATTTCAGCCTGAAATTTAAGCCTCCATTCACAGCATGGACAACCCTCCAGTCGTGTAAAAACCGAGGAAAGTGCACAGAAGATGGACCCATTGAGGGGAAATTGGTATCGCATGCATGGGTTTCATGAAATAAATGGAATTGGAATATTTAAGCCGCATTTAAATTTTTTTAAAAGCCTGAATTAATTCCCCAGGAGCCACAGACCATGGGGTAGCCTTATTTACCCTAGCAGTCATTTTTACAGGTAAATCTGCAGATCCAAAGAGGGAAGTGGTATAATGACCACAAATCCATCTAGATGAAACAATGAGCTAATTATGTATAATGATTCAGTGGCTATATTTTCAACACTTCCCGGGATCAATTTCATCTCAAGGTATACTGCATGCCCACCCCATCCTCTGATCTAAAGCAGTGACCTCTTTGATTCAAATGCAAAATGCTATTGCAGATGAAATTCACTGGGACAAAATGTTCAATAGAAAGATTACATTTCCAGTGGGGCAGAAAGATATTTGCCAGCATCTCATTAAGGCTTTGATACAAAAAGTCCTGGATTTCAATCAGCATCAAGATAGAATGGCAATAATCCAGCAGTCAGAGTGTAGCTGAGGCTTTGTTTCCTTCAGCAGTTCGCATTTTCCCCCAACTAAAATAAAATCTTGAAATATTTCCAAGAGAATAGATATGGAAAGAAATAACCTTGTAGTCATTTTAATGTCAGGCACACAGTGCATTTAGCGAAGCTTCTGCTGCCTGATAACTTTGCATCGCCAGGAGGAGAAGGAAGGTGACATCATTTACATTTAGTCCAACACAAATGAAAAGGGCTAAATTTTCTGCTGCCGTAAATGTAGCATCAATTCTTCCACCTTAGCAGCCCCACCTCCTATCATTAACATAGCCCAGCCACTTTACAGCCCGCATTTTATATTTTATCCTTTTCCCCTAGAAGTAATTTGCCGACTTAATGGAAACAGATGAAATCTGCTTTAAGAGATTTTACTAGTTTAAGCAAAAGGTCCCTCCTAACGCTTCCCTCCAGAAAGAGGTTATACTTTGTCCATGAGACTTTTGTAATAGTTCAGTAATCAAAAAGATTTCCCTCCGACTAAGTATTACTCGCTAATTTACCTGGTTTCTTTAGTAACAAAAGGCTCCTGGATTCCATTTTAAAGCAAGTGCTGGAAAGATTTTCATTTATCAAGAAATCCCAGAGTCCACATTCTAAGCTTTTAACCACATTTCAATCCATGTAAAGGTAATATCCTTACGAAGTGATTTCTCCCTAAGATGTGAGTGGGTTTCCATGGAGTTTGGTAGGGATGGGAGGGAAGGAAGGATTGGGGGAATGATAATGTTAAGGGGAGCAAACTGCTGAACTCAGAAACCTTGTTTTTCTTGTATAATAAGAAGCAAAAGAATTTGGCAATTTCATAATAAAGTCTCCCATACAACTTTTTTGTTTTTTCAAGGTCAAGAAAGCTTGTTAGCTCCAACTGGCCAACTCGCTGTGCTCCACACCCTACATTCCATTTCCCATACCTAGAATGCACCACTCTTCACCAACACCCTTGGAATCCATCAAGGCTCAGTTCTACCTGGGGCTTTTGTGGTATCTTCCAGCTATTAGTTGTCAAGTCTCTCCTGAAATTGCTTGGTACATATTTTGCAATTACTTACCTGTGTACAGGTGATATCTCCCCATCTCCAAATGGGCGGGGGTCTCTTTGAGGTCAAAAGCTGTTTCTTTTCTTCTAGTCTTAGTCCTAGGAGCCCTAGCATAGAAAATGCTTAATAAATGCTGGTTGATTTGAAAAGATCAAAATCCAACTTGATTTTATCACAAATTTCAAATTGTGTTCTGATCAGTTGGCATAACCAGGCCATGTCTAAAAAGAAAAAGGTAAAGGTAAAAAAGGTAAAGAAACAGCTTTGTATGGTTAGAGTAGTCAAGGCTTTTGGTGAGTTATTTATACAAATAAAAGGGAGGGGAGACAGCTAGGTGGCAGCTACATGACGTAGTGGGTAGAGCACAGGCCCTGGAGTCAGAAGGACATGTATTCAAATTCAGACTCAGATTCTTACTAGATGTGTGACCCCGGGCAAGTCACTTAACCCTGATTGCAAGGGAGGGTTCACAGATGTGGTAGTATCTTGTATACCAAGACATACACACACACACACACACACACACACACACACACACATATATATATACACATATATACATATATATATGTATGTACGTATGTATGTATGTATACAGAGAGAGAGAGAGGGGGAGAGAGCGAGCATCTTTTGCCATCTACAGAGAAGAGTCTGAGGAACCAAAATTTGTATCCAGAGGCTGTATTAAATGGTTTGCAAATCTGATAATTTATCATAGATGTAGAGCTGGAATGGGCCTCAAAGACCATCTAATCCAATCCCTTCACTTCATAGACAAAGAGACTGAGGCCAAGGGAGGTTAAGTGACTTTCCCAGGATTATACAGCTAATGTTTTTCGGAGGTGAGACTTGAACCCAAGTCTTCCTGGCTCTGAGGCCAATTCTCTATCCATTTTCCTTTTCTGCATGCCCTGGGTCTACTGATGAAAGTGTGAATTAGGGCAAAAGTCTAGTGGGAAAGGGCAGCCTGTAAGTGGAACTGAGAACATGGGCAAGTAAAGATTATTGATCTAAGGATATGTATGTGACCTGTTTATCCACCAGGGCAGCAAATCTTAAAAGCCACTGGGCAAGCCTAAGGTAAAGAGACTTGTGGGCTCTTCAAAGTAACCACAAATTCTGGATATAACAGGGAGGGAGAGCAGGGGCATGCCAGGAAATACTTTTACCCCTACATTTCTACTACCACAATCTTTCCTATGTAGTCTAACTCATCTCCTAGAGGATCAGACCCCACCTCCAAGTTTTTGCCCTGTATTTCCTCAATAGTCTAAGATGACTGCTTATTCTCTGGTTTGCTTTAGAAAACTGTGAAAAACAGAGGCTTTCCTCTTTTGCTTTTCACAATCAATCAAGGTCAATTTTAGAATATGTGAATAATAACATTTTTTCCAACTCTACCTTCATTTACAAGGATAAAATATAATATACATTACATGCACACATATATGTACGTATGTTGATTCTCCAATTACTAAGAGCTTAGGTTGTTCTGATTCATCTTAACAGTCCAGGATTCTGCTCAGCAATTCTCTAAATAACTTTTGTTCCCATATCTTTTCTGATGAGGTTGCTGTAATATAAGACCTCTTTCCTCTAATATCTTCAAGTACTTTCTACTTCTCTTAGGTACTTGTCACATTATAACCTTCATTGTAGTTCTTTATGGATATATCTCATCTTTCCTATCAGAATATAAATTCCTTGAGATCAGAGATTGTCTTATCTATCATTGTATTTCCCATAGCACCTACTACAGAACTTTGTACATAGTAGGTACCTAATAAACTTTTACTGAGTAAGTAAACGAATGGATAAATGAATAGATGAATACTATAATCTAAAGTAGCTATGCCTTTGCAATGGATAAATATGACCATAGGTCATAGTAATCCCGAGTTTGGAAAAGTTGATAGTATGGGAGGGTGAAAAAAGATGACTCATTTAATTTAATTTTTCCCCACATATTGCCCTTTAAAAATTATGAACTTTAGAAGATGGCAGCTGGAAAGCAGGGACTAGTGTGAGCTTCCTGACAAGTCCCTCCAAAAACCTATAAAAAATGGCTCTGAACCAATTCTAGAACTGCAGAACCCACAAAATAGCAGAGCAGAGTGGAGCAGAGCCCAGCATGGGAAGCGGGGACCAACCAGAACAGGAGCTGGATGGAGCGTGCCCTAGCGCTCTGGATCAGTGAGCTGTGGCAGTTACCAGACTTCTCAACCCACAAACACCAAAGACAACAGAGAAGGTTAGTGGGAAAAGCTGCTGGGGACAGGGAGTTTGCGGTTTGGCCACTGCCCTGGGGGCAGTGGAGGTGGGGCAGCTACAGAACTACAGCTGCAGTTGCTTCTGGCCCCAGGCCCACCTGGTGGGAGGAATTAAGTGGCGAATCAGAGCAGGAGTGCAGAGCCTGCTGAAGATCTAAGTCCAGTCCAGGTTGGGGGTTCTTGGGGAAGGAGGAGTGCTGGTGTGGCAAAGCTGGCACACGAACATAGAACTCTTTACTCTACAAGCAGTCATATTCTGCTGAAAAACTCAAGAGTCAAGTAAGTTGGCTGGGAACATGGCCAGGCAGAAAAAACGCACCCTGATTCAGTCTCAGACTCTGGAATCTTTCTTTGGTGACAAAGAAGACCAAAACATACAGCCAGAAGAAGTTGACAAAGTCAAATAGCCCACAACAAAAGCCTCCAAGAAAAATATGAACTGGTCTCAGGCCATGGAAGAGCTCAAAAAGGATTTGGAAAAGCAAGTTAGAGAAGTAGAGGAAAAACTGGGAAGAGAAATGAGAAGGATGCAAGAAAACCATGAAAAACAAGTCAATGACTGGGCAAAGGAGACCCCCCAAAAATACTGAAAAATATACTGAAGAAAACAACACCTTAAAAAATAGATTAACTCAAATGGCAAAAGAGCTCCAAAAAGCCAATGAGAAGAATGCCTTGAAAGGCAGAATTAGCCAAATAGAAAAGGAGGTC
>CM053622.1:632251920-632272140 GCA_028646595.1 Phalanger gymnotis | reverse complement strand
GAAGGAAGAAGATAAAAAAAAAGGGGGGGATGATAGAAGGGAGGGCAGATGGGGGTGGAGGTAATCAAAAACAAACACTTTTGAAAAGGGACAGTGTCAAGGCAGAAAATTCAATAAAGGGGGACAGGTTAGGAAGAAGCAAAATACAGTTAGTCTTTCACAACGTGAGTATTGTGGAAGGGTTATACATAATGATATGCATGTGGCCCATGTTGAATTGCTTGACTTCTTATGGAGGGTGGGTGGGAAGGAAGAGGGGAGAGAATCTGGAACTCAAAGTCTTAAAAACAGATGTTCAAAAACAAAGTTTTTGCATGCAACTAGAAAATAAGATACATAGGCAATGGGGCGTAGAAATTGATCTTGCCCTACAAGAAAGGAAGGGAAAGGGGGATGGGAGGGGAGAGGGGTGACAAAAGGGAGGGCATACTGGGGAACAGGGCAACCAGAATATATGCCATCTTGGAGTGGGGGTGAGAGTAGAAATGGGGAGAAAATTTGTAATTCAAACTCTTGTGAAAATCAATGCTGAAAACTAAATATATTAAATAAAAAAAGATATATAAAAATTATGAACTTTAGAAAAGGCAAAAGGAAATGGATTAAAATATTTATCACATTTATGGAGTGTAGATGAAATTTTTTCAGTACTGGGATCCAGATCTGGGATCAATAAATTTAAATTCTCAAAGAGTTCACTATGAATGTTCCCTCCAATAACACTAATATTCCTTGTCCATGCCTTCCATAAGTTTCCATTCTTCTCTATCCTGCAGTCTGGACTTCCTCTATACTGCCCCATCTCTTCATCCTGAAGCCTCACTCTGGCCATTGGAATTCTCAGATTGGAAGTACCTCCCATTGACAGCTAGGAGGTGCAGTGGATAGAGTGTAGGGCCTGAGGTCCTTAAAACCTGAGTTCAAATGTAGCCTCAGAAGCTAATTATATGTATGTCCTGGGCAAATCACTTAAACTCTGTCTGCCTCAGTTTCCTTAACTGTAAAATGGAAGCATAATAACACCTACCTCTCAAGGTTGTGGTGGGAATCAAGTGAGATGATATTTGTAAAAACTGGTTAGCATAGTATGTGGCACACAGTAGGTATTAAATAAATGCTTGTTTCCTTCCTTCCTTCAATCCCTCTAGCCTCTCCCTCTTATTAGCTGGCTCCTCCAAGAACTTCCATTTAAGAGGGGTACCCCGGGCCAGCTATGTCTCTTTCCTATCCAAGCTAAACTCCAGACTTCCTCAACCATACCCCATTTTTTCCCTAATTTTTTTAGTATTTCATTTTCCCCCAATTACGTGTAAAAACAATTTTTAACATTCATTTTAAAATTTTAAGTTCCAAATTCGTTCCCTCCCTCCCCCACCAAAGCAATTTTATGTAGGTTATACGTGGGTAGTGATGCAAAGCATTTCTATATTAGTCATGTTGTAAAAGAAAACACAGAGCAAAACAAACAAGAAAAATCAAGGAAGTTTTTTAAAAAGTATGCTTCAATCTGTATTCAAACTCCATCAATTCTTTCTCTGGGGATGGATAGCATTTTTCATCATAAATCCTTCAGAGTTGTCTTGGATCATTGTGTTACTGAGAATAGCTAAATCGATCACAGTTGATCATTTTACAGTATTGCCGTTGTGGTTTCATGGTGTGTTGTGGTGGCACCATCTAAAAGAATTCAGAGTCAGACCACCTCTAAACCGAGCATAGGCATTTATCGAGGATTGACACCCCTCAGAAGCGGGCTAGGTTCCAAAAGGAACTAGTAACTTCAGAAAAAGCTAGATGGATTTTTACAGGGTAAAGATGCAATTACATAACAGAAATTGTGAATATTTAAAGGGCAAGAGGGAATTGTTAAGGGATTAGGTAATAGGAGAGGGGTTCCTTCTATGATTTGGTGGTTAAATGTCTTGGTTGCACTGCCTTCTGATTGGCTAGCTATTGGGGTCCTGTCTGGTCAAGATGAATAGTTAGGTATTGTGGTCCTGTCTTGGGCTAAATGGATGACATGATTGCGGTTAAGTAAAAGGACACACCTATTCAAATATGTGAATTGGATGTGGGGGCAGGGGTTGGCTAGGGGCAGGAGCTATATTGAGTCTGGGGGCCTGTGGCGTGATTGTGTGGTTAAATCAGGACGTGTCTATTGTTCAGTGGAGACCATAAGGAATATCGGGGCTGGGGCGACTTTATTAGGGTTCCATCACTGTTAACATGTACAATGTTCTGTTTCACTTTGAATCAGCTCATTTAAATCTTTCCAGATTTCCAGATGAGAGCATCTTTCTTATAGCACAATGGTATTCCATCACAATCATGTATTACAACTTGTCCAGCCATCCCCCAATTAATGGACATCTCCTGAATTTCCAGTTCTTTGCCCCTAGAAAAGAGGTGCTATAAATATTTTTGTACATATAGGTCCTTTGCCATTGTTTTTATCTCTTTTGGGCTGGAGACCTAGTAGCAGTATTGCTAGGTAAAAGGGTATGCACAGTTTTATAGCCTTTTGCTGTATCCTGAAGCCTTGCTTCCAGCCCTGGAATTCTCACATCCAAAGTATTTTACCCCCCTGCAGCCTCTCCCTCAGATTGGATGACTCCTTTTTGAGCCTCCATTTAAGGAGGATGCCTAGTACATGCACACTTCATTCCTCTCTAAGCTGTACTCTGGACTTTCTCTACTATGTGCTTAGCACAGTACTTGGCACATAGTAAGTGCTTAATAAATGTTAGTTGGTTGACTGAGTTAAGTGAGTCTGCCACTAAAGATCCACTCAAGCTCTAAGGGTTTTCCTCAGTTTCCCTTGGCATCCCTATAATACCCAGTGTAATACTTAGGCTGTCTATGTTATCCTTTCTCATCAAGTAAACCACCTTATCTTCTTTTTCAATCAACCAGCAAAGATTTAAGTGCCTACCACCTGCTATACACTGTGCTGGGCATTTTCACCATGCATTTCCCTGTGACATTGTTTACTTCGATTCTTCTTCAATCTTTATTTGTTTTATACACACACACACACACATATACATATATACATATACATACATACATACATACATATATATGTGTGTATATATATATATATATGTTGCAGTGTATTCACATCTGCCGTGCACCTCTCACTTACCTGCTACATGCTGCTCATTTTAATTTCCTCAGAAATTATCAGCTTCCATGACTCACAACCATACAACAATACTGGCAGAATGTTGATACTGAAAAGATAAACCTTTGTTTCTAGAAGAAGTTTGATGGCATTAAAGGAGTTTTCTAATTTCCTGAAGGCAATTAGACCATTCTACTCCTTTTTAATTCTGGACCCAACTCATTGTCTATTATTGTTTGTCCAAATAAATCTACTAATAAACAAGCCGTGTAGATTGTCTATCAACTACATGTCATAATCTGGGCAATAGCTAATCTTTATCCACCTAGCTTTTTTCTACATGGATCATCAGGACAAATTATTTTGAATGGTTTCAAATCTCTTCTAGGAGAACATGCAATGTTCCAGGACTATGATAAAATTATATGTATGTATGTATAGTTATATATGTACATATACAATTATATGTACATATACACATATAAACAATATATTTCAAAGAAAAATAATATATTGGGGAAATATAGGAAATATGATAAGTAAAATCTTGACATTTAAACATAAAAGGAACCATTAAAATTTATAATAGTAATTCCTAGTCTACAACAGATAAAAAAATCATTTTCAAAAGAAAAAACACAATTTTAATAACCATTTGAAAAAATGCTCAACCTTGCTGATAATCAAGGATATCCAAATCAAAACAACTTTGAGATACTAACATATGTATTAGTTTGATGAACATCTAGCTATATCAATAGCTATTTGGTGAATATCAAACTAGAGAAAAAACAATAAAAACAATAATATTCAGTGATGGTGAGATTGTGGCAAAATGGATATACTTACTCATTACTGGTGGAATTGCAACCTTGTAGATTTTTTTTTTCTGGAGAACAATATAATAATTTGCAGCAGAAATAATAAAAATAAAGATACCTCTTGGCTCAATAGTTCCTTTGTTAGGAATATACCTTAACAATGTTGTAAAAGAACAAAAGAGCTATTTGTTCAAAGATTTTCACAGAAGTGCTATGTGTAATTGCAAAAAGCTAGAAGCAACATAAAATGTCTATCAATAGAGAAATGGTTAAATAAAATATAGTGCCTTAAAGTACTAGAATATTATAAAGCAATTGTTCAAAAAATTTTTTTAACCTTAAAAGACCTTTTCAGTAGAAAAGTAGAACAAGACAAATCAAGTCTACACTAAATATAATCATATGAGGAAAAATAAAAGAGAAAGATTGTATAGAGAATCCTGAAGTGGAGGGAGACATTTTAAAAGTGGTTTTTAAAATAATTTTGCATTGAAATAAATGAATTTAATTGTAAATAGTTATTAAACACATATAGTTTTTATGTTTAATACTATTTGTCATAAAAGTCAATTTCAAAAGAATGCATGAGCGTGACAATGTTAAAATTTGGAAATCTATGTTTGATTGCCTTTCCTTCGTTAATTGTGCCAAGCTCTGATTTCCAAAATGGATTTTGGATTTCTGGAATACAAAGCATTTAGAACTTTTTCTAAAAGAAAGAAAGAAAAAAAAGAATACTTTTATGATTTTCTAATGCCCTTCTATAGTTTTCCTTTAGTATCCTCAATCTTTGTGTTTTTATTTATGATATCAATAGCATAATCATTAATACATCATTACTCATAAGAAGGGTTTAATGTTTGAATTCTTTTAGTTTAAGGCATATTAAAATATTTAAAAATCAAAACTTCAAAACTATTAAGTTTGCTTTTATCCAACTGATTTCCTTTGAATGATAATGGATCTCATTTCGGAAGCTCTGCAAAGTTCTAGGGCTTAATATAATCTGAATAATACCATTCAAAAACACTAACACTTTGAGTTCTTAATCTGGGGTCCATGGACAGATTTCAGGGAGTCTACAAATTAGGATAAGGGAAAAATTACATCTTTATTTTCATTAGCCTCTAAGTGAAATTAACATGTTCTTCAATTATTTTAAAACATTGTTCTGAGAAAGGGTCTATAGACTTCCTCAAACTACCAAAGGTGTCTACCACACACTCAAAAAAGTTAATAACCTCTTAACTAAGGGGGATACCTCTTCCCTTTGGCACCTGGGCAGAATATTCTATATGACAGTGGCAATCACTTTTGGGGAGCATACCTTTCCCTGTTTTATGCCTCCTCACTTGGTATTAAGGTAGTACTGTCAAAGTTATGGATGCTATTGCATCTGCAGGGAGGGCAGCAACCTTGGAAGTAAGAGGAGAGTCAGAAAATGAATACTAGTTCCATCCAGCCCTTTTCAATGTCCTACTGGGGGTAAAATGCCCTTGTGCCATGGTTGGTATCATGGAAGCAAAAAGGAAGGGAAAGTAGCTGACTGCTGGTTGTGACAGGATGGGGTCTATATCACAAAGAGGATGAAAAAGCCCAGTGAGCTAGATAGACTCCTCTCCCAATGGGAAAGAGGCACATATTAGTTTATGACAAGCAGGTGGCAGCAGAAAACAGCTCAGCAGAGACAAGAGTATCACGGGATTGCTGATAATCAGAGAACTCTAGATCAGTGGAAAAAGTAGCTGGTAAACCTTCCATATTACTGGAGGACTTCAGAAGCACTGAAAGAAAGCAGGCATTAAGATTTGATGCAGAAAAGCTTTCTAGAGAGGATATTCCTTAAGGAGTATGTATTGCCCTGGCTCTAGATATTCCTCAGTCATATATGCTCCTTGGTTATGAATGTTCCCTACATGTGTGCCTTCTCCAAGCATGATACCTAGCTATGCATGCTCCTGGTACACACGATCCCTATGTCCCTCTCTTACTAGTGATGTAGAGTGTGGGAAAGACTACCCCAGGGAGTACTGCAGGAATCTTTCTTGTCACTTCTTTTGCTTTGCTGTAATGTCTTTTGCTTTGAACTAAAAGGCTCAAAGGTAGGTATGGTGAAGCACATATCTTTTAAGAAATCTTGCATAATTTTAAAATACACATGAGGAACACCTTGCTGGAAGAGAGCCTTTAAGGCAGTGTTTTCCTCTACTGAATCAAGCGCTTTTTTTTTATAATCAACAAATAATGAGCACAGTGGGATATTTTATTCTCTGCACCTTTCAGTCAATTGTGCAGCTTTAAAGATTTAGTCTACAATAGAATTTCATTTGTGAAAGCCTGCTGTTCTCTTCTTACACATCTACCAAAGATGTCCTTGATATGTGTGTAGATTATTCTCATAAAGATTTCGTAGGAATAGGAAAGTAGGCATATGGGTGGGTAGTTATTGGTATTTTCTTAATCACCTTTTATCACCAGTAATAATGTCCATGATTTTTTTTTCAAGAATTGGTATCCTCCTCTTTTTCAGAAAGCTTGAAAATCGATTGCCTGAAAATTCTCAAAGTCATGTCACCTCCTACCTAGACTTTTTCTCTGTGTACTTGGTCTGATTCAATTATTCTCCTTGGCTTTGTCCTCTTTAGTACCATTTCTAAATCCCCATAGAAAACACCAAAGACTGTAATGTTAGAGTACAAATGTGGTGACTCCACTATCATTTACAGAAGAAATAGATATGCAAATTTTTACAGATCTTTTCCACTTTTTGTGTGTTTGCAGTCCTCATTCCGGTTTCATTCCTTAATGTCTTGTCTTAATTGGTTCTCTTGCCAAGCTTTCTGTAATCTTGCTTTCCCCCTCCACCGTTTCTCACTGTTGAGTGAGGTAATACTGCTCAAAACCTTCCAACATCATCTTCTATTAAATTCTCTTTAAATATATATATACATACACACACACACACATATATATATACATATATGTGTGTATATATACATACATATGTATATGTATATATATATATATATGTATATATATATATATATTTCCTTTGGCTGCAACATCTCTCCATTTGACAAGGAGATAATGTTTTCTGGCTGAGGCTTTTTCTGGAACAAGTGGATAAATAATGTGTATCATATGAACAGCTGGGTAAATAGTACACAAAAGTGGTTCACCAGTTCTTATATCTTGGATAGAAACCGAAATTGGACAATGAACTGGGCCCCAAATTGAATAGGAAAAAGAGTGCAGGCTAGATCACATTTAGGAATTTGTGCAGTGCTTTTATTGACATCAACTTTCTCCCTAAACCAGACCACTCTTTAGAATATCAGTCTTCTTCTAATGACTCTTCAGGACCTCATTTGGGGTTTTCTTGGCAAGGATACTGGAGTGGTTTGCTATTTCCTTCTCCAAGTAATTTGACAGATAAGGAAAATAAGGCAAAACAAAGATAAGTGACTTGCCCAGGGTCACACAGCTAGTGTCTGAGGCTAGATTTGAACTCTGGAGATGGGCCTAGCACTCTATCTACTGCGCTGTCTAGCTGCCCTAAAGCTAAACATAAGAATTTGTGTTTTATCCTAGAGGCAAGAGGAAGCCACTGGGGAGTGACATGCTCAGACTTGTGGTTGAGGAATATCAATTTGGCATTTGTTTGAAGAATTGGAGAGGGGAAAGGGTAGGCACAGGAGGCTCAGTTATAAGGCTATTGTAATAGTTTAGGCTGGCATCTAGGTGGCATAATGCCAGGCTGGAGTCAAGAAGACTCATTTTCCGGAGTTCAAATCTGGTCTCACTAGCTGTGTGATTCTGGGCAAGTCACTTGATCCTTTTTGCCTCAGTTTCCTTATCTGTCAAATTAGCTGGAGAAGGAAATGGCAAACCACTCCACTATCCTTGCCAAGAAAACCCCAAATGAGGTCATGAAGAGTCGAACATGACTGAAACAAAGGAATAACATTTTAAATTTAATTTTGAGTGTATGTTATTTCCTTACAATGGAATGTTAGCTGTTTCAAATTTGTCTTTGTCCCTAGCACCCATCATAGTCCCTGCCCCATAGTAGGTACTTTAAAATACTATTTGAACGAATAAATGAATGATGCAGGGACTTTACTAATTGGTGTTAACGAATTTATGGGAACTGTGAGCCAAACCTTTGGGAAGGAAAACAAGCTTTATTGGGAAAAAGTTTTCCATATGCTTCTACCATAGGCTCAAATATAAGTTCTTTCTTATTACTACCTTAAATCTACTCTATATTCAACACGCTTTTTAAACCCAGAGTATTTGCAAGAGCCATAGCAGCCCTTTGAGAGACATAAGACAGATTCTGATATTCCCTGGGAAGATGCTGGGTGGGGATATGATCCTCATAGCATTATTATTGAGAGGCCCTCAAGATTGTGACTTGGTCCATCATGCCAGAAGACAGGGCTTTATGCAGGTGTTGTAATAGATTGTTTAGGACAAAGTCCTATTATTAACTGGAGACCAAATAGAGGAGGGCACCAATGACAAATTTTTATCTATTACTAGATTTAGCCTCAGTATCCCACCCCAAATCAGTCCATTATCATTGCCAACCTTTTCCTCTCATCTCACCATCTTGCTCCTCCAAGCTTCTCAGGTAGTCAGGTTTTGAAGTCACTCCACTACTGCCTATACTATATTTCCCTCCCTTACTCCTTTCTTTATGAATTATCATATAGGTACGATTCACCTAATACTTGTATTTGCTAATATCATGAAAATGTGATATTAGGTAAAACAATATTAAAAGAGGCAAGCAGACTTTCCAGTCTGTTTCTCCTGGGCTATTAGCCAAATGATATCATAATGCAACTTTGCAGTGTTAAGAAGGTAATATCATTTCAAAACAAAACTCTCGGAAGCTATGCTATGCAAGGTGTATCTGTATTCTGAAACTTCACCATTAAAGCTTGTCTTTTTGCAAACCACCTAACTGATTACTTCTGTCTGACTTTTCTCCCTAACCCATCCTCTGTGAAATTCTATACGTCTATAGTCATCTATAGTTTAATATACCACAGTGAAATTAATCAGGTTAATGTTAGAAATAAACTTTGGAAAATAGTCATAAATAATAACAAATGACAGCTTTGAGTTGGGTCACTGAAAGCATGGTGAGTGAGACAAAAGCACGTTGGTACTTTGGCAACCTAGAACAAAGCCTGTATGCTCCATGATACTTATGGCTCCAGTCAGGGTAAACATCTCATTCCTTTCCTTTGAGAAAATTTAAGTGCTAATGATGGCAGGTGGGGGTTCATTATCAATTCCCCAGATGGTATTCTAGAAGGTAGAGCTGGAGAAGCAGATCGTAACCGGCTACCAGGACCTGAGAAAATGAAGACCTCCTCCACGTAAATTCCATGTCAGATCAATTTAATTCAACTAACATTTATTAAAGCCTACCTTATTATTCTCATGGTCTAGTGGGAGAATGGTACAATAACTTCCTTGGTGCCCTAGGCAGGCTGTATCATTTGGTTCCTACTTCATAATCAGGAAGCCAAACATTAGTTTCTTTTTTTCCCAAACATTAGTTTAATCCCTTTTCATGATCTAAATTGTCTCTGGAACCTGCAAAATCCAAACCAAAATAAAATAACCTCATTGTGTCAGTTTTATTCAAGACTTTTAAAGGAGGCGTGACAGGCAAGGGTTTTTTTTTTTAAGTTATGAAAGGGAATCCAAAGAATGCAGGTACATATTATCATTTTTAAGTGGAGAAACTGAGATGATGTCTTTCTAAAGGCCATAAGTTAGTTACACAAGTAACTATGATACAAATTGGAATGAGATTAGTGCAGAAGACAAGTACAATGTGCTGTAAGATCAGATAAGGGAGGAAGAAGTTCCAATTAGAGGAAACAGGGGATGCTTCATGCAAGTGGTATCTTTTAGATCTTAAATTTATGTATGTACAGACTTGAATCTATAAAAGCATATACATAGACATACACATATATGCTTTTCCCCCAAGAATAAAGTATTTTTTTGGTTATGTAGAAAAACTTTCCAAATTTTCTTTATGTCTAGTAACTAATAGTGCATTCTCCCATAAGCAATAAAACACTAAATCCCTCAAGATTTAGAACTACTCAATGAATTTAGTTGACATATAAGAAAGAAATTGTCATCCACACAATTTATTCTTATTTCTGTTCCACAAATTCACGAAACAATGAAAATATTTTTTTTCTTTTGAACATTCCTCTAGAGTGATGGATGTGGGGGAAATACTTTATTATTTACTAAAATTGTTTGAATATCCTTGTGTGGCTAGATACTGTTTAACTCATGATGTGTATAGGTCATGCTGACCTCAGAGCATCACCAGGGGAGCCAGAGATTACTTAAAAGAATGGTTGGGACCCCAGCCAAAGCTTGTGTTTTGGATTAAGCCAATTGCTTGTGTTTTGACTTGGCCCAAATTTTATTGAATATTTAGACCTACCTGCTGAAATACATGTCAAGCAACTTATTTATTTTATTTTTTGAAGGCTACTCAGATTGTATCCTTGTTTGAACTTAATATAAAGTAAGATTTCCAGCATTTGGGGTGGGGGAAGGGGGAGCTAGCCACACCCTTTTCTGGCTCTCTCATTTGCCAGATTGATTTAATAAAATTCTCTCTTAAAACACTTTCAGGTTTCAGGTTTGTTCTCCATTGACAAAGACAAAGATGTCATTGAGACAAGAAACCCACAACCCAAAGGATCATATGTACGAGGTATTAAATCTTATATTTAAAGACAAAAGTTTCAGCAATACCCCCTTAACTGAAGTAATAATAATCATAATAACAGACATTTATGTAGCGCATTAAGGTGTTTTATATACATTATCTCATTTGAGATTTACCATAGCCTTGTGAGATTGGTTGATGGTGTTGTTCAGTCGTTTTTCAATTACATCTGACTCTTTGTGACCCCATTTGGGTTTTTCTTGGCAAAGGTACTAGAGTGATTTGTCATTTCCTTCTCCACATCATTTTACACATAAAAAAACTGAGGCAAACAGGGTTAAGTGATTTGCCCAACTACGAAGTATCTAAGGGCAGATTTGAATTCAGAAAGATGGATCTTCTTGACTCTAAGTCTGGTACTCTAGCCACTACACCACCTAGCTGCTGCCTTATACAAGTTATTAAACTTTCTTGGACCTCAGTTTCTTCATCTGTAAAATGAAGATTTTAGCCTCTGAGGTCCCTTCTTGTCTGGAAGCTCTTTATCATCAGGGATTGTTTCATTCACTGCATTTGTAAACCCAGAATCTACCAAAGTGTCTGACATATAGTAGGAATATAATAAATATTTATTGATTAATCACTGCTATGAAGAGGAAATTAGAGAAACAAAGTGACTTGCTCAAGCTTACATAGCTAGGTCCTGGTCTCCACAGTTGCCCTGTCCATACACCCCAAATCAGTTTGCATTTATTCTATGTATTATTTATATATATATATATTTATCCATGTAGATGTTCTTCCCTGCCATCCTGAGTAGAATGTAAGCTTCTTGAGGGCAGGAACTATTTTAATTTTTGTGTTTTATATCTCCACCTGCTAGCACAGTGCCTGGAACATGGTAAGTGCTCAATAAATATTTAATGAATTAATTAAAATGATTAATTTTATTGATGATAAATTTTATTGATGATAAATGAATATTGATGATAAATGAAAATAATAAAAAAAAATAACTGGTGTCAGAGGTGGGATTTATAGTCAGGTCTTCCTGATCCCAAATCCAGTACTCTCATCCCTAGGACCAGGAGATAAAACTTTTTATGGATTGACTTTCTCAACAACCAATTTATCTGTGGGGAAAACTATTGACCTAGAGATTCTGGATGGTTAGTAACTAAGAGCATTCCCTTCAACCAAATTCCCTAGAACCACGCTTTTATTTTAAACTACACACTGAAACCTCTTCCTATTCTGTATATAACTGTTAGGAACATTCCAGATTCTCAGTTGTGATGAAAAAAATAGTGAAGCCAACCCCCAGAGCTTCCCAAGCTCCATACTTACTGAGGACTCAAGAGACCAGACCTAGTCTGATGAGTCAATGTTTCAAGGATTTACCCTCCTTTCCTTCAAGCCCCATCCTTATTCACCTCACCCCAGCCACCAGCCATGCTTCATCTTCCTCTCTGACTGCTTTTTGCTATGTTTATGTGGATTTCAGTACAGCCACTCTCTTCGTGTCTGGCTGTGGCAAGAAAAAAAGACCCCATTGTCCATGTCTGATTCAGTCTTCAGTCAAATGTCACATGACAGGGGAGGAGGGAAGGCGAGAATTCATCTCTGTCCTCCAAGGTTGCCACCAGGGCAAGTGGCAGCATAGAGTTCTGTACAAGATGGCTTTATCTACATACAAGCTTTGATTAATAGCATTTCCTGAGAACACGCAACTCTCTCTCTCTCTCTCTCTCTCTCTCTCTCTCTCTCTCTCTCTCTCTCTCTCTGTGTCTGTCTCTCTCTCTCTCCTTTCCTCCCCTTTTCTCCATGGCAGGACCACAAGGTCCCAACATGTAGCAATCTGCAGCCTAAACGAAGGCTCATGCCACCCTGATAGTTTAGCAACCATTAGGACAGCTACTGAATTCATTGTCAGAGCTTCTTCCCAGAGACAGAAGATGCTGGCTTCTGCACGCAAATAACTACTAGAGAAGATTCTTAAAAGATAATCAGACCCTTGTAGTCATTCCTTAGGGCATTTATCTAGGCATACCAATAGCTTAAATACAGTGCTATCTTCATGTACGGTGGTTTGGAGAAAGGATTACATACCTACAGAGACTGCTGTAGCCACATCTAGATATGCTTATTATGGACAAAGGCAAATGTGCTACAGGATGCATATTTGTAACATGAAAATAGGGGATATAGATGAGCATTTGGGGCATTCTTTTCATAGTGGACTTAAGTGGATTCTTTTTAGTCGAATTTATCTAAAGTTGGTTTTGAATAGCCTTTATTCCTTTTATGAAGTGTTAATCTTGGAAAATACAGAAGAATCCATTTAAAAGCCTGCTTTTTTTGTTACAGGTTTTATGCCTGAGAGGAAGTCAAATACAAAATTGATTTCCATCTCCAAGATCAAACTCCAGATGATGAGAGGGAATAAAATGGCCTTTCAATAAACAGACTAACTTAGGTGGGCTATAATGATTATTCTATCCTTGTTGTTTAACTATAGACCTGAGATGGAAAGAAAGCAACAACAGCTAGAAAGCAAGTGTGCAGTATCCCAAACTTGTTTGCAAATTGATTTATATATTTCAAACTGAAGACTTGCCCAGCCGTACGCACATAGTATTAATATGCAACAAACTACTCACTCCTGGTGTGTAAACTTCTGGCACAATTGGGTGATTTGGAGAATTGTACTTACTTTTTTTTGGTGATAAAAGGTGTGCTAAACCTCTATAATGTGCTTGCCTTGTCAAAATGATCCAAAACCTGAAATGCTTGAGGATCACTGCTTTAGAAGAAACTTCTATGTCAGTCTTTTTTAAAAAATAATATTTTCCTCCAATCACATCTTAAAACAATTTTAACATGTTAAAAAGTTTTGAGTTTCAAATTCTATCCCTCCCCCCTTCTTCCCCTCCCCCATCCCTGAGATGGTAAGCAATCTGATATAGGTTATATGTGTGCAATTATGTAAAACATTTCCATAGTATTCATTTTGTACAAGAAAACTTGAATTAAAAAAAAAGTGAAAAATAGTATGCTTCAGTCTACATTCAGACAGTACGAGTTCTTTCTCTGGAGGACAGCATGCTTCATCATGAGTCCTTTGGGACTGTCTTGGATCACTGCATTGCTGAGAATAGCTAAGCCATTCATAAAATGATCTTCACCATTCATACAATGACCTTCAATCATTCCATACGGCTATTACTGTGTATAATGTTCTCCTGGTTCTGCTCATTTCACTTTTTACTAGTTCACGGAAGTCTTTCCAGGCTTTTCTGAAATCCATGTCAGCATTAAAGATGATTCCTGTTCTAGATATAATACTCTGAAGATCAATCACTAAACAAGTATTTATTAAGCTCCTACTACACGTCGGGTACTGCGATAGACACTGAAAATACATATAAAAAGAATGAAATGATTTCTACTTAAAAGAGTTTATGTTCTAAAGGAGGAGACAACAAGTACAAACACAAGCATATACGGAATAAATATAAAAATATAATATTAAATATAATACAGTTTGGAAGGAAAGGTACTAGCAGTTGTGGGGATCAGGAAAGGCTTCATGAAGCAGGGCGTGCTTGAGCTTCATCTTGAGGCAAGAGAGGTCTTATAAAGCAGAAGCAGTCAAACAGAGCATGACCTGAACTTAGTTTTGATAGAGATAAACCTAATAATTAGAAAAAATTAATTATTCATGGTTAAACCATACAATTATAATAAAAATAACAAATTGCCTAAATTTGTTTATTCAATGACACACTAATCAAACCACAAAAGTTCATCTTATAGAACTAACTATAGAACCTAATAAGAAGATTCATCTGAAAGGACAAAAGGTCAAGCATGTCAATGGAAATAATGGGGGGAAAGAAGGTGGGAAACAAGGGGACATAGTAGTATTAGATTTCAAATTATGCTACAAAGTAGTAAAATAAAATACCCATTTTCATTGGTCTGTTTAGCAAGCATCTATTAATCACTTATTATTTCTGTTAAAAACACCAAAAAAAAAAAAGGAAATAATTGAAGTGTTCCTTAATATAGCAAATAACATCTATCTGAAATCAAAAGCCAACATGATATGTAATCGGAAAATGCTAGCTGCCTTTTTAATAAGAAAATGGAAAAAGTAGGTATGTCTATGCTACTCACCTCCTAACAGAAAAGTGATAGTTTAAAGGTGAATATTGATAAATACATTTTAGGACATGAACAACATGCAGATTTATTTTGTCCGACAATACACATTTATAATATATTTATATATATAAAAATATAAATTATAAATTCAATTTATAATAAAGGCTTTATTTTTCCTTTATTTAAACTGATTGGGCAGAGTTGGAAGAGAGAGGCTAGCAATAATATTATCCAAAAAAGAAGAAAATAAATAAAATATTTTAAAATTTTCAAAATAAATATTTTTAATGCACACAAGTGAAAAGAAGGAAGTTTAGCAGGAAATATATATGAACAGGACAGCTCTGAAAGTAACATATTAAATTTATTTCTTACTTAAAAGGAAATGCAATATGCATATTACAGAGATTCATAGTTGCATGTACAATCCTCATTATCTGCTCTACTTGTATGTGGAAATGTTCATTTTATTTAGCATTTGTTGACTTAGAATAAAAAATGAATAATATCTACCTTCAATTGAAAGTTGGAACCTAACTTAATAAGCAGACAACAAAGAACATTTAAAATGTGAGCACAATAATGATGATTTACATAGGCAAAAGCTCCACATGTTTATTTTTTTTTTCTAATGACAAGTGAAAATGAACAAGCTCGAAGTCCACAAGGACTTTTCCCTCAACCACAGTGAAAGATCTCTGACTTTGGAAGCACAACTTGGGCTCAAGTTCAGTGTTTATCATTTCTAAACTATGTGACTTTGGAGAAGTTATTTAATTTCTCTGTCTCATTTTCTATTATTATAAAATGAGGCAAAATAAAAATGTGCTACTTGCCCCTGGATCATTATGAAGAAAGTGATTCGTTCATGTGAAATCACTAAATAAAGAAATCACATTATTTAGGTCCAAAAGTTGAAGGATGACTGCAATAAGATACCATTTGTAAATGACCGCATTAGATCCTGGATCTTAATGGTTTCAAATAAATACAATGCAGAGTCAAGGATCAGCTTTGCAAAGGACATGCTTTGGGGAATGGTGTTCAATAAAGCACATTGCTACCTACAAAGAATGGTTATGCTTAAGTAAATGTGAACTCTGTGGCTCAATCTTGTTGCCGAGAACCATAACCTTAAACTCTTCACCACAGAAGATTGGACCTTACTAGGCTTGAATGCTCTAGCATCTTTATGAGGAACTCAATGTCAATTATAAGTCATATTGTAACTAGAGCAGTATGTCTTATGAGATAGAATATAGTAGATGATTCTGGATAATGCTTTTTTTTGTTGTTAATTTATTTTTAGTTTTCAGCATTCACTTCCACAAGATTCTGAGTTCTGAATTTTCTCCCCATCTCTCCCCTACCCCTACCCCAAAACGTGTTCTGATTATCCCTTCCCCCAATTGGATAATGCTTTTTAGAAAATATTGACTGCACTTTTCTTAAGGCATTTGTCCTAACACCACCACTAGCAACCATTGCTTCTTCTCCTGCCCTCATGCCCAGGTTGGCACTTCATTCTCTCTTTGCCCTACCTCTGTAAGTACTTCATTCACAGGTGTCCTTCTTTCGTTCAACTCACATGTCCACCCCTCAAAGTACACTTCTCAATGCAGTCTGTACCAACTTCATCTACAGGTGCCCTTCTTCCTGTATTGCTTTACCCCTGGATTCAGTATTGTTTCTTCTCTTGCCCATCCTGTAGCCAGCTTCATCCACCAAAGTTCATGTTCCCCTGTGGACTTCTGAATTTAAGACCCAGGCCAGTGGATCAAGGAGGAAGCAAGGACCCACAAAGCTGTTCTTTACTGATCCAGTTGTGAAGGACAAGCCAGAAATGGCAAACAATCTATTGGCCTGGTCCTCTTGGGCCCCCACTGTATTCTATGAGGGGCTGACCATTTAGACCTACTGAAAAATAATGTTGCACAAGTTTCTCTGAAAAAGGCCTCATATAGGGAACAGTTTCGAATTTCTCCAATTGATAAATGGTCCAAAGATATGAACAGGTAATTTTCAGAGGAAGAAATCTAAGCTATAAATAACAATGTGAAAAAATGCTCCATTGTTACAGGACTCTTTCTTCATCGATGAAGATTAATGCCCCCTTCCTGCCTGAGGGCAGAGTTAAGTCAATGAGAACAGGGAAAGAGGAGAGCTTAGCTATTTTTAGTCTCTTTGAGTTCTGTAGTTGCTCGGGCTGCTTCTGGTTTCCAGCTTCAAGAGAAAAGATGAATGATGCCAATTCCATTTCAGGTTGCTGAGAAAGGAGAATAAGACCCTGGGAAGAAGTCAGCATGAAAGGAACTAGCAGTTTCTATCATGTCCCTATTCCCAGCTTGCTACCTTAGAGACTTTGGGGAATTTTCCATTGGGTGAAATCTGGGATCTTGGTTGAGCTGAATTACCACACTCCCCACAAGAGAGCTCCTTCACTCTGTATTGTCTGGTATATATATTCTCCTATGTATAGTTTCTCTGATTTGTTTTGCTATTGACTTGGATAAATGGGTTTCTTTGCTATTTGCCCTGTGTATGTTCAAAGCAGAAGTGGTATTTGTTGGGAAGGAAGTCAAGCCTTAGATATAGAGCTTGGAGTCTTCATTTGTCCATAAATGAATAGCAATAAGACGCTTAGCTTGAACCTGAAAACCACATCCCTGGCTAACAATTTTTACAGGGACAGATTGATATAATTGATATAACCCAACACTTACCCTCTCTTTAAAGAGAACAGTGTAGCCAAGCTTCTGAAACCAACTTCCTGTTTCTCCTCCCAGAAGAAATTAGTCTCCCTGGGAGAAGGGTGTGGGGAGAAGAAGCTAGAGAAGTGTTTTATTGCCTCCCTATGAGCCATACATGATGCCCCATACTAGATGTGAGAGATAACCTTGCTACACTAATAATTAGAGAAATGCAAATTAAAGCTACTCAGAGAGTCCAACCTCACAAATTTGGCAAGGATTGATAAAGGAAAATGACAAATGCTGGAAGGGTTATGGTAAAAATAGGTACATTAATTCATTCTTGGTGGAGTTGTAAATTTGTTCGGCCATTCTGAAAAGCAATTTGGAATTATGTCCAAAAAGCTATTAAACTGTGCACATATAACCTTTGACCCTGCAATACCACTACTAGGTCTATACCCCAAAGAAATCAAAGAAAGAAGAAAGGATTCACATATATGAAAATATTCATAGAACCTCATTTTATGGTGGCTAAGACCTAGAAACTAAGGAGTGTCCATCAATTAGGCTGAACAAATCATGGTATATGAATGTGATGGAATACTATTGTGTTGTAAGAAATGATGACAGGGATGGCTTCAGAAACACCTGGGAAGACATATATGAACTGACATAGAGTAAAGTGAGCAGAACTAGGAGAACAGTTTATATAATAACAAAAACACCGTGAAGACAAATAACTCTGAAGGACTTCAGAACTCTGATCAACATGTTAACTAAGCATGATTCCAGATGACTCATGATGAAGCAAACAGCTCCTGAAAGAAGTGATGGACTCAGGATATAAACTGAGACATATAGTTTTTGAACATGGACAATACTGAAATTTATTTTATTTGACTATGCATACTTGTAACAAGAGTTTTATTTTTCTTTCTTTTGCAATGGGGAGTGTTTAGAGGGAGAGAGAGAAAGTAGATTTTTGTTAAATAAAAAAATTAATTAAAAATTTGATTCTGGAAGTCAGCAAGCTGAATACTTTCACTTCCTTTGTGGACTGAATTTCCTTCTTATCTAGTACCACGCAAAAGCTAGCCTCTACCTTGATTGATTCATGGTGCAAGGATAATAGCTCTGCGATTGCTATTGATCATACAGCTAATGAATGTGTAAAAAATTCCAGTTGAAATCAGGTTGCTGAAAAGGTAGTTTTCAGAATTGCAGAGAGGCTTTGATGACACTCCATTCTTCATGATAAACAACACTGAGTTTAAGAAAGACTGCGCAGGGCCCACCATTTATGTGTATGAGGATCAAGAAAACAATTGGAGGTGCTGAGATACATGTAATGATTATTGTGAAGGCTGATGGGAAACTCAGGAGGACTTGGCATATCTCTTGGACTGCAGGTCCTTGCAACCCTTGTTGATTTTAACAACCACTTGGATGACATCTGAAATGACTGGACAAATCCTGAGATAAATAAAGCTATTCTATTCCCATGATAGGAAGATGACTTATGAGCACCTCCATCACCACACCGAAGAGGAAAAAATATTTGTAAATTCAAATAGACTAATACCTCACACCTTGTATGGAAAGGCACCTGTTTTGAAGAATAGCATGATTTGAAAGACTATAGTGTATCTGAGCAGTCTTTTTAAAGCAAAGGTTTCTTGAAGAGGTATACATTGTCAAACTGAGCTGTTCTAGAGGATTTTTTTCCTGACTCTAGGTTACTATAGTCTCCCAAATCAAAGCTATTTCTGCTTGTCCAAGATTGTTCCTTTTAGTGTTAACTAACAAGAACAGGTTGTTGTGTTTATCCTTCGTTTTCACAGGACCATGACATCAGGGAAATGATGACATGACTTGTTGTTGACTTTGATTTTTGTGAGGGAGGGCTGTGCAAGGTCACCAGTCTCACTTTCTTCTCCAGAGCCATCTGTGTCCAGTGACCAGATATTCATCAGAATGACTGGAAATGACCCAGGATACAATGAGGGACCCTGGCCCTTTTAGGCTAAGGCCTTTTCATGTACTCACTTGTTTTAACAATCTGGCTAGCAGCTTCTGTGGGGGGTCCAGATCTACCCACAGCCAGCACCCAGAAAGCTGCTGGACAGCCAGAAAGCCCAGGTTCTTTTAATCTGCCTTAATAAAGAGAGCAAGGTTAAGGAGTTGGCAAGCTTACTTTAATTCAGCACACAAATATCATTCACTTAGTTCAGGGGAAAAAGCCAGCACCCTAAACTTCAGAGCAAAATACATGCAAACTACAAACATCAACAGACAGACCTTGTCTGATTCAAACCCCAATACATAGTTACCAGAGTTCAACAAAGTCTCAGCATCTGGGTTTACAAGCTGGAGGGCTCCTTAGCTACAGCTGCCCCCCAGAGTCTTTTCATCAACACCATCTCAAGAGCCCTTAAGCAAATTACAAACAATTCATAGTTACCAACATCTAGGTTCAGCCCTGGGAGCTCAGAACAAGGGCTGGCCCAGAGTCACATGCGCCACCGCTGCTTCGGAAAAAAGCTCCAAAGAAGAGGAGGCCAGCCCCTGGCTTTTATATCTTTGTCAGCCTCAGGGGTGAGTCACACATGCGACTCACCCACGTGACCTAAAATCTGCACAAAGAGGCAGACTTAAACCCACGTGGTCTAAGAGTCTCTGCTGTCCCAGACATGT
>CM053622.1:632212177-632251820 GCA_028646595.1 Phalanger gymnotis | reverse complement strand
GTGAGTCAAGGGATGGCACATTTAATTAGAAAAAGAAAAAAAAATCAAGGTGGGAGGGGAAGACCCTCAGGGTTGCTGTTCCAAAGAGAAACAGTTACCATTGACATTCACTCTAAGTCAGGAGGGCCCAAATGCCATCACAGAGTGGAGCTTGGCCAGGGACCTATTGTGGTCCAACCAATTAGCTCCAGAGTGAACTGGGCTTAAGGTTTCGAGAACAAAAGCAGGGTAGAAGTGATAAGGCATCCCAAGTCATACTTTCTGTACACTAGGTTCCACTTCAGGTGTCTTCTCGCTGAAAGCCGCTGATGAAAATTTCGATTGTTATAGCTTTGAATATGTCCTGTTAAGAGACATTCTGGCATAGTAGACATGTGACTTGGACTGGAGATTCCTAAAACATGGGGAGTTTATCTGTTTAATTATCTTTCTAAGAGGGGTGACTATAAATTAAGATGAGATGGATTTTCACAAGTCATACAAGAAACCAATCCCACTACCTTAGAACTACAAGCACCATTCTGCCACCATTCTAGAGGAGGTCCTCCTTACCTCCCTTACCTGGACTATTGCAATAGTTAGCTGGTGTGTCAGCCTGCCTCAAGTCCCTTCTAACTCTGAGCCATCCTCTATTCAGCTACTAAAATGATTGTCATGTATCGAAGGTCAGAACATGTGACTCTCCTACTCAATAAACTCCAGTGGCTCTGTATTGCCTCCAGCATCAAATACAAGACACTTAGTGTTCAAAGTCCTTTATAACTTAATCTCCTCTTACCTTTCCAGTCTCCTTACATCTTACTCTGGACTGTACACTCTTCGATACAGTGACACTCATCTCCTGGCTATTCCACAAACAAGACACTCCATCTTTCCCCATTCTAGGGATTTTCTTTGGCTGTCCAACATGCCTGAAACCTCCCGCCTCAACTCTGCCTACTGATTTCCCCAGGTTCCATTAAGTTCCAGCTAAAATTCCACCTTTTATAGGAAACCTTTCCCAATTCTCTTAATTCCAGTACCTTATTTCCTTACTTTCCTATTTATGCTGTACATAGCTCCCTTGGTATACATTTGTTTAAATGTTGTCTCCCCCATTAGACTGTAAGCTTCATGAGGGCAGGGACTATCTTTTGCCATTTTTTCTTATCTCCAGCGCTTAGCACAGTGCCTCATACATAATAGGTATTAATAAATGTTATTGATTGATGCTTAACAAAATACCTCGTGCAAGCATGCATTTAAGTTTTTGGTGATGACACCATTACAACTCTTCTAACCTGTCTCCTATTTTCTTTTAAACACTTAAATATAATTTTTAAAAACCTTTTGGAACTCAGCTAAAAGTCTTGGACATGGAGCAAAGGGAGAGGGGGTGGACTATGTGCAAAATCAGATAGTTTCTTTCCCAGTATTCCCTAAGCTTCAAAGGAATTTCAGACTTCAACTGAATGCAAACTACCTAGAGTACCTCTGACTCTAACCTTAGGAGGATACTTTTAGATAAGAGGTTTGGAGGGCAAGGCCAGACAAGATAAGCAAGTGAGACACAAAGAAATAAGCAGAGAGAACCAGAGACTTTAACCTTGGCAGATGAGTGGAGAATAGAAAAGACTGAAATCATAATGGCAACCCAGATGAAGTCAATTTGCTGAACTTTGCCATTGTGGGTTGAGCTAAGAGGCATCTGGCTCAGTTTATCCTCTGGTGGAGGTGAATCTCAGGCAGCCATGGACAGACATTTCAGAGCCTGCCAGGGACCATCTCAGATGCCATGAACAGTGATCGATGAGACTGCCTTGGAAAATTTCTCCTGTGTTTTCCTGTGCTGAGATACATTCCCCTGCTATCTGCTCTATTTACTCTATCTACTGTATTTACTATTTATCTGCTTTATTTACCCATTCCCTAACATAGAGATGGATAGAGGGGAAGCCATCCATCCTACTCCTGCTTTCCCTTGCCCCTTTTGTAGTGGCAAACTATGACCACTTTTTAAACATCTATTTCTGCAAAAAGTATTGCTTTAAGCATTTTTCTCAGCCTCTGTGTGACAACCTTATTAAAATCAGGATGGCCATTTTAAGCTGTACAAATTCTGTTTGCTTGAATGCTAAAGGGAAAGGCTGAGAATGGAGGATACACAAACCCAAAAGGAAAGCAGATTTAAAATACAGAAGTTTCATAAACCCAATTTGGATTTGCCAACGAAAACTGATTGGGGCATGGGGCACAGGGGAGTCAAAGCATATATTTATTTTTAATAGTATTTTTTTTTCCAATTACATATAAAGGCAATTTTTAGCATTTGTTTTTTTACAAAATTTTTGGTTCCATTTTTTTCTTCCTGCCTCTCCTCTCTTCTTCCTAAAACAGTAAGCAATTTGATATGTCATATATGTGCAATGATGTAAAACATATTTCCATATTAATCACAGTTGTAAAAAAAGAAAAAGACCAAAAGAAAAAATGAAAAAATTAAGTGAAAAGAGCATGTTTCTATATGAATTCAGGGTTCATCAGTTCTTTCTCTGGATGTGGATGGCATTTTCCATCATGAGTCCTTTGTAATTGTCTTGTATCATTGTATTGCTGAGAAAGCTAAATCATTTATAGTTGATCATCACACAATATTGCTGTTACTGTGTGCAATGTTCTCCTGGCTCTGCTCGTTTCACTTTGCATCAGTTCATGCAAGTCTTCCAAAGTTTTTCTGAAATCTGCCTGTTCATCATTTCTTATTGCACAATAGTATTCCATTACATTCACATACCACAGTTTGTTCAGCTCAAAGCATATATTTAACTGAAATTAGTATATTAGAGGGAAAAAGAGAATAATCTCTGGAGCCAGATTCCTCCTGAGATAGGATCTGATAAGAAACCCCAAGGCTGTAAGCCAACAAAGTAAGAATAATCTTATTTTTCATTTTCAAACCACTGGCAAGTCACTATTTTTTGTAGGGGAGGGCTGGGGCATTTAAAAAACAAAAGCTCTTCCCCAGAGGGATAAGTGAACTAGGGAAGCCATACCTCCAGAAAAGGGGGGAAGGGACTTTTCCTCCAATCTAGCACAATGGCAATTCGGCCTGACTGGCTTAGGAAAGCTACCTGCTACAAATATTAAAATGCTGGTTTTTTATGTAAGTTAATGCTATCTCCTCATTTAGACTATGAGACTCTAGAAAGTAGGGAAGAGAAGCGTAATTTCTTTCTTTGTAACTATCTATAACCATATCCAACATAACACTCTGCACACAGTGATCACTTGGATTATTAATAATAATAATAGTAATAACAAACATTTATATGGTATTTATTATGTGTCAGGCAATGTGCTAAGCACTCTACTATGATTATCTTATTGAATCCTCACAACAACATTGAGAGGTGGGTGCTGTTATCATCCTCATTCTACAGATGAGGAAACCAAGGCAAATAAAGTTAAGTAAGTTGCCCAGGGTGGCACAGCTAGTAAGTGTCTGTGGCTGGATCTGAACTCAGGTCTTTCTGATTCCAGGTCTATCCATTATGTTACCTAAAAGTGTTTCAGTTTGGAATTATACCAGCAAAATCATTCATTTGTAGATAACTTCTGATCTAGTAATGCCATGCCTAGGCATATATCTCAAGGATGTCAAAGGAAGGGGGAAATAACCTATGTATTCAAAAGTATTTATAGCAACACTTTTTGTTGTATTCCTCCCAAGAACTGGAAGGTGGACACCTAATGATTGGAGAAAGGATGAACAAACAATTTTTTGTTCAGTTGTTTTCAATCATGCCCAACTCTTCAGGAGCGGTTTGCCACTCTTCTCCAGTGGAACAAGGCAAACAGAGGTTAAGTTACTTGCCCAGGGTCACATAGCTAATATATGTCTGAGACCAGATTTGAACTTAGGTCTTCCTGACTCTAGGCCCAGTGCTCCATTCAATGAACCATCTAGCTGCCTCATTACTAATTCTACCTCCATAATATTTCCCAACTCCATCTTTTTGTCATTTTCATTCCAAGTACCCTAATTTATGTCTCCATCAACTTTCTCCTGGACTATTTAAAAACATATCCCTGTTTCTGATTTCTCCAGTCTCCACATAGATGATATCCCCTCTCCCCTCCCCCCCGCCAGGGACCTGGATTTCATCAGAGTAGAGAACTCTCAGAAAACTTCCCATGCAAATTGAGAGCTATCTCACAACTTATTGACTGAATAAATTGTTGCCTGGGGCACTAAAATGTGAAGCATCCTCCCTCCAGCCAGACCTTGGTCCACTACACCACTCCATTTCTCAGTCTTTGCCTATTCTCCAATTTATTCTCTATATAGCTTCCAAATCAATATTTCTAAAACAAATGTGTGAACTTGTCGCTCCTCTGTACAAAACCCTATCATGTCTCCATATTGCCCATAGGACAAAGTACAAACTACTCAGGGATGATCCAAATCACCCTTATCTTCTCTGAATAGTTTGTATTTTGTGATCAAAAGTCGCCTATGAACTGATGCTGAGTGAAGTGAGCAGAACCAGAACATTATACATAGTAATAGCCATATTGTGCAATGACTGACTTTGATACACTTAGCTCTTCTCAGCAATGCAAAGATCCAAGACAACTCCAAAAGACTCATGATGGAAAATGCTGTCCACATCCAGAAAAAGAACTATGAAGTCTGAATGCAGATTGAAGTATATTATTATTTATATATTATATTATTTGCTCTCTCTTTTTCTTTTTTGTTTGTTTCTTCTTTCTTGTGGTTTCTCCCATTGGTTCCAATTATTCTTTACATCATGACCAATGTGAAAATTGGTTCAATATGAATGTATACATAGAGCCTATATCAAATTACACACCATCTTGGGGTGGGGGGAGGGGAGAGATGGGGAGAAAATTTGGAACTCAAAATCTTATGGAAGTGAATGTTGAAAACTAAAAAGAAATAATTTTCTTTGAAATCAGCAGCTAGGAGGGAAGGAGATCAGGATAATCTTCCTTTGGAGGTGGCACTGAAGCTGAGCTTTAATGGGAACTTGGGCTTCTCCAAGGTAGAAGGGAAAAGAATATCCTAGAATGGATGTGCAAAAGCGTAGACATGGAATGTCATGTACAGGGAACAGCAAGTGGGCCAGTTGGACTGAACCATAGAGTGTACAAGGAAAGTAATGTCATATAATCTGGAAAAGTAGGTTGGAGCCATATTGCAAAGGGCTTTAGAAGCCAAGGAGTTTGTATTTTAATTACAGAGGCAACAAGGAGCCACTGAACTTCTTGAGCAAGAGAATGATCAGCCTTGTATTTCAGGAGCTCTGTGGAAGATAGCTCAGAGAGGATGCAGGGCCATAAACTGGGAGGCTGTTGAAATAATGTAGGCAAGATGTAATTAAAATCTGTCTGAATTAGGGTGGTAGCCAGTCCTGCAATTAGAAAGGAGGGAAACAGACACAAGACACTGTAGAGGCAGAATTAGTAAGATTTGGAGACTGATAGGATATGAGGGAAGAGTCAAGACTGACTCCAGGTACTGAAACTGGATGACTGAAAGGATGAACCAACAGAAATAGGGAAGTCATTGTGATGGAGTACTACTCTGCTGTAAGAAACGACAATCTGGATGGTTTCAGAAAAACCTGGAAAGACTTATATGAACTGATGCAAAGTGAAGTGAGCAGAATCAGTAAAACATTGTACACAGTAATAGCAATATTATATGATGATCAACCATGAATGACTTTAGCTATTGTCCGTAATACAACGATCCAAGACCAATTCCAAAGGACTTGCAATGACAAATGCTGTCTACCTCCAGATGAAGAACTGATGGAACCTGAATGCAGATCAAAGCATTCTTTTTTTTTTTACTTTATCTTTCTTGGATTTTTTTTGGGGGGGGGGACTTTTGCAACATGGCTAATAGGGAAATATGTTTTGCATGACTACACATATACACATATACAGTCTTTATCAAATTGCTTGAGGGAAGGAGAATTGTTTTTACATGGAACTGAAATTTTTTTTTAATTTGATTTAAAAAAGTCACTTATGATGCTGTGGATGGCTGCTAGTCTCAATAAAAGGACTCCAAGCTAGCAGAAGATGAGTCACAGGGAGAAGATATCTCAAATTCAGTACATGGAGGTTCTAAGACCTTGGAAATGCAGGTATTCTCTTGCTGGCAGTTTGGGATCTGAGATTATGGATCTAAGTCCCTTTACAAGCCATCTAGCTTCACGGGACCCCTAATACCTTGAGATAAGGGATCCAGGAAACTTACCACTCATTTCTTAATGGCTAAATCTAATGCCTTTTCTAGTCTTCATCTTCTATGACTTCTAGCTTCTTTCACTGCCAATCCTGAACACACTCACCTGATTTGTATTCTATGATTCTGCCCCCCACCTCAAGCTCCCACCATTTCCACTTCTCCTTCTTAGTCTCCTTTGTTGAATCATCAACTATCTCTTGCCCCCTAATCAGAAGTGTTCTCTAAGACTCTATGTTGTGCCTTCTTTTCTCAATATATTCTCTTCTTAGTGATCAAATGTACTGTCTTAGATTCAGTTATCATCTCTACATAAATGATTCTCCAGTTGATATAGGCAACCATAATCTGTCTCTTGAACTTTGCGCCTGTATTAGGGAATTCTGCTAGAAATTTCCCCCTGGGTGTCCCAATGGCATCTCAAACCCAACATATCCAAAAGAGAACTCAATGGCTTCTCTCTTAAACCTGCCCTTCCTCTAAATTTCCCAGTTTCTAATGAGGATAATACCATCTTCCCAGACTCCTAGGTTAATAACCTCAGTTCTTTTTGATTATGCTCTTTCTATTATCCCACCTCCCACCATATCTAATCTGTTGTCAAGTCTTATCCATTCGACATCCACAACATCTATCCCTTTATCTCCACTAAGATAGTCACAACCCTGGTTCAGGCACTCATCACCTCTAACCCTAAGTTGCCATAATCTTAATTGGTCTTATTTGGCCTCCTGTCTAAGAGTCTCTTCCATTTCCAATCCATCTACTATACTGCTGCCAAAATAATCTTCCTGAACAGAACAGTGATAAAGAACAACAAAATAAATCTAAAATGAATGTCGCAAAACTATAAAGAATAGGTATGTCTTAAAAGAAAAGATATGAGAAGATACTATGATCCCACTCCTTTGCAGAGGTGGGAGGCCCATTAGAGTTGTACATTGCATATATTTTCAGACTTTTTCAAGATATTAATCAGTTTGTGCTAATTTTTCCTCTTTCTTTTGTCTTTAAACAAACTATTTGTTATATGGTATGGCTCTCTGGGTGGTATATGGGAGAAATAATGGTGTTTTTAAAAAACCAAAATGTATCAATACATTCATTTTTTATTCTGAATTATTTTAAAATGAAAATTAAAAAAAATTCATGAAACCACTTAACCCTATGTTCTATACCAATTGGACTTTAGATTTCAATTCTATTTTCATCACTTTAGCCTCTGCCCCACCTCCATTCCCCCTACCCCCCACCATAAATTCATAGCTCATAGTTCAGAGAATTTGTCAAATGGCTCATTGGTTTCAATACTGGGAGAAAAAAAAAGTAATCACTCACAAGGTAATCATTCACAAAGTAATCACCCAGAAGGTAATCACTCAGAAATTCAACATTTCATCTTTTGCTGCCATATCTTAACATAGATGATTCTCCAAACATACTTAACCACCAACTGGTGCTGCTAGTCACTAAACTGATACCATTCATCAAAAGGACTAGGCCCTAGGAATTTTCACATCATTTTAGTAGTTATGCACTCAATTCTGCCCTGGAGGGGGTATTTGGTAAGTGCCAAACTTTCCATGGTTCTCAATGAACCATAGTTCACTTTTCTTTCTCCTTCTCCGCCTCTATAATTATCGAGGCCCTCTCCAGTTGTCCTGGTCTATATCTTGCCACTAGACCCAGATGGCTCCACAAAAGAAAGTGAGGCTGGTGACCTTGCATAGCCCTCCCTCGTTTAAATCCAGTTCACTTGCAAGTCACAGCATCACCTTCCTGATGTCATGGTCCTCTTTCCAGAATGAAAGACAAACAACAAGAACTCTATAGTTACATATATAGAGTGGGTGGAGCAAAGACATCACACCTGAAATATACATCCTATTTTTCTCTTCCTCTTAGCCTCCAAGAGCCAAAAGTACTAGAGAAGTGTACTTCTGAGGACGTAGATCTGTGGTAGACTCAATAGAGGCACCTGTGAACTACCACATCTACTCAGCAGTGTGAGTCCGGATTTGGCCCCACTCAGCATTTGTGGTGGCTTAGGATGGCAAGGACCAGTGCTCTCCCCTTCCCCAAGAGTAGACAAGGCTAGGAAATGAAAGAGATCTCAAATCTGATGCACTGTTAGATGTCACAACACAATACAAGCTAAACTGTTGCATTTCCCTTTTTTCATTTCTTTTTTATTGGCTTTTGTCCCCCTTTTCCTCTTTTCAGTTTCTACTTTGCCTTGTTTACGCTATATTTATACTTTCCTGTTCCTGCAGGCTCCTCTCTCCCTCACCACCCCCTTCTGTTACATATTACCTGCGCTACCTCATGTTCTTTGAATTTATTTATTTTGTTCATTTCTCTTCTAAGAGGCAATTAGGTGGAGATGTGGGTAGAATGCTGGGCCAAGAGTCAAAAATACAGTTCAAATACAGCCTCAACCACTTAGAAACTGCATGATCCTGGGCAAATCATTCACCTCTGTCTACCTCAGTTTCTTCAGCTGTAAAGTGGAAGTAATAGTAGCACCTAAATCCCAGGACTTTTGTGAAGATATCATTGTTGTTTGGTCATATCCAACTCTTCACGACCCTGTGTGTGGTTTTCTTGGCAAAGATATTAGAGGGCTTTGTCATTTCTTTCTCCAGTGGATTAAGGCAGTCAGAAGTTAAGTGACTTGCCCAGGGTTACACAGCTAGTGAATATTTAAAGTCAGATTTGAACTCAGGTCTTCCTGACTCCAGTGCTCTAGCCACTGAACCACCTTCCTGTATCCAAGGCAAACGGAAATTAAGTGACTTTCCAAGGACCACACAGCTAATAAGTTTTGGGGGCTGGATTCAAACTCAGGTCTTCCTGATGCCAGGTCCAGCACTTTAACCACTGAACCATATAGCTGCCTCGCCTGGTATATAATAGGTGCTTAATACATGCTTGTTTCTTTCCTTTTTTATTTATTTTAATCTATTTCTTCCTCTATTTTGATTCTTCTCTTTCATTAGTCAAGAGAATGGTTAGATTTCTTCCCTTCCCACTTCTCTTCTTACCTCTTATTCTAAGTAACTCTTTTCCTATACCCTTTTCCAATAAGTTTTTCTTTTACTTTATCTTCTTCCTTATTTGTTTTCTCTTCCACTCTATTCTAATTTTATTTTCTAATTCGTGGGCTAAACCTTTACTTCCTTATTATATATCTACCATGAGGATAGAGCTTCTGAAATATCAGGTTTGAATTTCCTCTTCTATCCCATTTCTATATAATTGCCTTTATAGATCTTACCCCATCCAACTCATGAGGCCTGGTGCTACTCCCTACCCTTACCATGATTAATCTTCATTCCTAAGCCCAGAGATATTCTTCCTCTGGTTCTATGTCTCCATTACTACTCTGAGGCTGGTTGCTCTTTGAGACTCATTTCTCTCTTCTCTTGAGGTGGGATGTTGTCCAAAGTGATACAATTCTCTCTTAGAAAAATTGCCCCCATCAAAATCCATTATAAAGTCCCCATCTGTTACTGTAGACATACATCTCTCCAATTAAAATATTCTTTGATGTCATCCTTTCCTTTCTCCTTCTGGGGTGAAAACCTCCTCTCCTTGTACTGTTGAGGTCCCAGATTCTCCCCTCCATTGCTTTCCTCCACCCAGATTATTTCCCATAATCCAACCCTCTTGTTGAGAAACAGAAGGAATTATCTCCTTCCAGTGTTCCTATGGATTTGATAGGAGGTGCATCAACAGCTCCTTCTATCTCTGACTTCCTCCTTCCACTTTTTTTTACAACTTCCCATTCTGTAATTCTCTTCCACAAAAATCTCTTTAAAAAAAAAACCTATAAACATGAGAACATTTAATTAGTCTTTTATTGATAATTGTACAGCTTTACAGTTTTTGTGTTTTTATCATTTGAAGTGTTTATAAATCAAATGATCTACCTGCTTTTTTTTTTTTTGCAGGAATGGTAAATTGCCTTTCTTAAGTTAGACTTTTATCTTTTTTTATTGATTAGGTTCAGGTTTTATGGATATGCATTTTTGGATTACACCTTGAACACCTTGCTATTTTGGAATATATTATTACATTTTATTTCCAATTTTGTTATTCAAATTCTCTTCCTTTGAAATTTGAACTGTTTGCTTATGAAATCTATTATTACTTGAATTTTAAAACTGAACTGCTATATGCCTTGAAGTTTGAGGCTTGGCTTTTGTAGGGAGAAGAGGAAGAGGTGATCTATGGATTTGATAGATCAGAACTTTGTTGCCTATATTCAGAAATTCTCAATGGCTTTCTAATAGTTCTTCCTACAGTATAGATAGTATCCTGGTTGATTAGTCATGTTTTTCTGGGAGACCTATAATCCTTAAATTATTTCAATGTATCTTGTCTTCTAGGTCAGTCATTTTTGTTTGTACATAATTTATGCATTCTCTTACCACTGCTACCTTCTGCTTCTCTTCTAAGTGTTCCTCCATGTCAGCACTTTTGTATTACAAATCTGTTATTTTCTCCCTCATATCTTCTACTTTTTTGTAGGGGTCTTCCATCAACTTTTCCTACTTTGCTATTTTTGCTTCCAAGTTCTGTGTTGAGATCTCTGACTTATTCCTGATTTTTATTCAACAGCATGGATGGCACAGGACTGGATCTGTGATTTCCATAGCATAGGGAATTCCCAATGATGAGTTCTTCTACCAATCAGATCACCATCTTCTTCACTACTTAATCTTAGAGAGTTGCCTGGGGTACTAAGAGGTTAAATGAATTGTCCACAGTCACAGTTATTATATGTCAGAGTGGGACTTGAACTCAGATTTTCCTGGCCAGCTTTCTATCTACTACAGCATGCTGCCATGCTAGCTCACAATCATGATATGTAAAATTTCTGCCTTGTTGTATTAATAAAGAAATTTATGGTTCAAAATATGAATAATCTATGTTAATGATTTGCACATCCTTGGAAAAAAGTATATATTCCCTAATTTTTCCATGTAGTTCTCTTCATATTATTTTTATGCTGTGTACTGTTCATTGTAGGATTTGTTATTGTTTACTTCACATACAGGATCTCAGATACAGTGATGAAAAGGAACTCAGAGATCATTTAATTTAATACCTTCATTTTAGATATGAGGAAACTGAGGCTCAGAGAGGTTGAGATTTGCTCAAGGTCACACAGTTATAAGTGGCAAAAGACATTATTTGAACTCATGTCCTTTGACTCTAAATCTAGGTACATTGATGTCTTTTCCTATTAATCTGAATCTTTCATATTCTGATAATAGGATATTAAGATCTCCTGCTACAATTATATTTCTATCTATTCATCTTTTTGAAAAAAATCAGTGTTTCATGTATTTTGTTACTATGTCATTATTGTCAATATAGTTATACTGATTATATATTGTCAATATATAAAAATAAGTATATATTGATATTATATGTCAACATAAATTATTGCTTATCAACTTCTGTCTTCCTTGTGCTAGTATTTGCATATTTGATCTTTGTTTAACTTTTAAATTTTAATCTATCTGCATCATTTTGCTCTGAAAGCATTTCTTGCAATGTCCTTCTACCATAATACTCTGTCATCATCCTTCTCTCTATCTTCTCTCCCTTGATGACCTCGTCTGTTAAATTATCACCTTTTCACCAAAGATTTCCAAACCTATGTGTGCAGTTCTAACCTCTCTCCAGAAACACAGCTCCCAGCTGCCACATGCCTGCTAGTTATCCTTACCCTTTGGCATTTCGAGCTCAGCATGTTCTCTGTACTTCTATTGTCTCTCCCCCACTCCCACGCCTCAAGGAGTATATTCAGGGAATATCATGTAATCAGCATGACGGTAGAATGGGATGACGAAGTTGATAATAAGCCTAGAAAGATAGGCTGGAACTAAACTGTGGAGGCCCTTGAATGCCAGATGAGGAGTTTGAATTTTATTTGGTAAGGAATGGGGTTTTCTAGCAAGGGGTTGACATTTAAAATTATGCCTTGGGAAAACTAATCTGGCAATTGTCTACAGGATAATATATGTAACCCATATGATCTCAGACCATAACTCTGCTTACAATGCCCTTCTCCATCAGCTGGCCAAAATGACATGGGATCATATTTGAGGACCTTAGAGATAATCTAGTCCGACTCTTTCATTTTATAGATGAGGAAATACCTAGAAATGAATAGTATGCAAAAAAGGTGATGTTTATTGCCTTGACTCCAACCTCAAGTGTCTTTCCTAGGAGAGGAACTGGGCCAAGGGTGGGGAACCTATGGCCTTGAGGCTACATGGGGCCCTCTAGGGCAAGTGTGGCCCTTTGATTGAAAGAGCCTAGAGGACTCTCAGGCTCAAGGCCGTAGGCTCCCCACCCTTGTCTGGGACTTTGGAAGTTTTCAGTGCTTTTAAAGCAGTGTGATCTAGTGAGAGGTATTGTTACTGGGCCATAGGCCAAGCTGCTGCCTCTCCTCTCATTCTCCGAACTCCTTAACCTTTAAAAATTCATCTGATCCATAATAGTATTCAAAATGGTGATTGGTATAAATACATAAACCTATATATTCATATTCTAACTTTAACTTTTTATTGATCATGTATTCTTTTGCCTTTTTAGAAGCCTTGAATGTATGTGTGTATAAATTTCACTTAATGCCTGAGACCCACAGTTGACTTTTCATTCTTATCTATCTAAAGTAGTTTGTGATTTCTACCCAGCTGACCATTACATTTGCCCCTCCCTGCTATGCCTTTAATGCCATGATCAAGTAAAGACCTTCCCTCGTATTTTCTATGAGGATGGCCTTTGAATTCCAGTGGACTTTCAAGTCACCTGTATTGAGCTCAGCTCATCACCCATTTCTCCTCTGCAGTTTCTGCTGCTTTCAATAGCCATCTCCTCCATGATCATCACCTCCTGTCATTGGTAATAGTATCAACTGATGAACTACAGCTTGGCAGGCTATACTCAACCCCAATATTCACACACACACACATACACACACATATGTATATGTATCAACATATACACACATACATGTACATATATACATACACACATATATATTCATAGTACAATTCTACCATCCTACATCAGGTCTATAGCATAGTCTAATAACTAACTTATGTAAGTAATACTGCAAAGTTTATGAAGCACTTACATAATTTGCTCCTCACAACAACCCTGTGTGATAGGCAAGACAGCTATTATTATTCCCATTATGTTATGGAAGAGGAAACTGAGGTTCAGAGATATCAAATAATTTGCCCAAGATCACATGTTTAAAAAATGATAGGACCAGAACAAGAACCCAGGTATTTTTACTCCTGGCCCAGTGCTTCATCCACAGTACAGAATCTTTCAAACTAAATTATTCTTATAAAATGGCAGCAGGAATCTCAATTTCTTGGAGAGGCTGAGCAGTATAGTAAAAACAAAACTACTTGTAGTCAGGAAACCTGTGCTCAAACTCCAACAGGGCTAGTTATGTTACTTCTTTGAAACTTAGTTGCCTTACCTGTAAAATGGGGATAATACTTGCACTGTCTACAGGGTTAAAATGATAAAGGGCTTTGTAAGTGGATAGAAACTATGGTTGTAATTTCTTCTTTGAAGCTAAACAATATTCTATTAGTTCTTTCTCTTGGTCCTAGTATCAAGAATCTCCCAAAGAGGTCAATAGGAAACTATATTTATAGACACAAGGAGAGGAAGCTGTATAATGTTCTTCAGACCACATACAGGGTTCTTAAGTCATATGTCAATACCAACTGTCGATAACTCTTTGTCATTAATAAGAGTTGTGGCCAGAGACCTGAGCATTGAAATTCAGCCAGAGAATTCAGAATACATTAAAACTAAGTCAGAATACAGTGTGTTTTTTTTAAAGAAGAAATTAAATTCCCAGAAAAATGAATAATTAAAACCCATTAGATAAGCTAATGCATAATTGGAACACAATTGGAACTATTGAACTTGTTAAAAGAACAGTTTAGAAAAAAGGGAAAAGTTAAAAGAAAAATGTTTGTGTGATGATAAAATCACAGATTTAGAGTGTGAAAAAAAAGTTTAAAGGTCATTTGGTCCAAATTTTTCCTTTTATGGAAGAAACATGTTCACAGAGCTCAAGTGTTTTACTTAGGGTCACATCAAAAGTTAGTAGGCAAGCCAAAATTTGAACCCAGACCTTCTAGTTCCAAGTCTAATACTTTTCCTACTTTCCACAGAAATTTAGTTTCAGAATTTTAGTTACAATGGATTTTCTCTCTCACACAAGGATCTGGATAGTCATTTACTTGTTGAAAGTGCTCAAACAACTGAACATAATTTATGACTAACAGTTTTGTGATTTAAAGGTAAATACTTTGCAAAAAGTGGTGCTTTAATATAGATTAGTGGTCTTTATCATATTGGAATGCTCTGAAAAATAAATATTATAGGCTGCACTCAGGGTTTATTCAAAACAGATGGGGAGGGGAGGTGGGAAGTGAGGCTTCTATTTGGACCAAGATAATACCATCAATCAACCTTCTCATTTTACAGATTAGGAAACTGAAGCCCAGAGAGGTTATGGGACTAGATCACACAGCTACCTAGAACCAGAAAGCCTCATCGTAAAGCTAAAAAGTCCCACAACTTGGAGTCAGGAGACATTTAGTCCTAGTCTTGCCTTGGATACTTATGAGTTGCATGATCAATTCATTTCCCTTTTTATAAAATGATAACACCTATATATCTACCCCACCTTTTTTTCTTTAGGATTAAATGAGACAATATACATAAATTACTCAATAAACCTTAAAGTTCTATGTAAGTAAGAACACTCCTCTTCCAAAGGGCATAGAAGCTGTGAGCCTACTGCCATGATTGTCTTTGGTCTAAGACAGAGATAGCCAAATGACCATCCTTCTATTAAAATGCCGGTATTATTAATGAAATTATGTCTTTTGAGCTTTTTAAATACCACCAGTGCTTTTGCACACAGGAAGAATTTAATAACTGTGTTTGCCTGACTGTACATGCATACAAATGTAGACACACGTGTATGCATAAACACACACATATATGTGTATATATGCATATATATAAATATATATATAGGGAGAGAGAGAGAGAGAGAGAGAGAGAGAGAGAGAGAACTGTACCACCAGCCATGGGCAGCAAGGTTCCATGACCAAGGTTTCTGCCATTGCACCTTGACCTAGCTTTCCTAGGTCCTTTGTCAGGTGGAAGGTAGCAACATTTCCTCCTTTTCCTCTTATCCAAAGCAGTATACCACCCTCTCAGTCATTTCAAGAAGGTTTATGACAGAACACTGTGGTGAAGGCTGTTATAGTAACAGATAAAAGAAGAAACTGTTTCACCAAATGCAACAGTTCTTAAAGTTTATCCTGTCCAACAGCAATACATTTAACCTACCCGTCCTAGCTCCCTCCTCCCTTTCCCTAAGCTCCTGATGCCTATAGTTTTCATAGGAGCCGTAGATCAGTTTGGAGCTTTGGATTAGTTCTCTTATAAGTTTCAGCTGCTACATTTCAGCCTATTAAATCTGTTTCTTTGGCATTTCAAAATTATGGCAACAAGAGTCTAGTTACTAGACTAGACTAGACCAGAAAAGAACAGTATTTTCCTATAACACCTTTGGGAGAGGGAGGGGGGAATGAACATGCTCCCTCAATGCACACATATAATTCTAGATACTAGGCTCTAGTGTCTGTCCAAGGCAAGTACCTTAACTCCTACAATTCCTAGGGTCATAGCTTTCTAGCTGGAAGAGACCTTGGAAGCTATCAAGTACAGTCTTCTCATTTTACAGATGAGGAAACTGAAGTCCAGAGAGAATGACTTACCCAAGATCACGCAAGTAAAATATGACAAAGGCCAAATTTGAATTTAGGTCCTATGTTTCCCCAAACCTCACTCTTCTATCAGATTCCTCAAGCAGCTTGCTAGCCTAGGGACCTAGAAAGGTCTATCCTATTTACTGCTTTGACTTTAGAAGAAAAAGGTCCTTCCCTACCTTGTCCCATAGCTCTCTCTCCAGGGCACTGAAACCTTGATTATTCCACTAACCCCCTATGACGCTCTCATTTTTACTTTATCTTCTGGCTAGTTTGCCTAGTTTGAGTAATACTAGAAATATGTATCTTCTGGCTAAGTCAGCCACTGACAACAGCTGCCTTCCCTTCTATCCCCTCAGCCTCTCTGAACCCACCTCACTACAGTATGAACCACTGTCTCATGCTACATTCGCTTTGTAGTTCTGAACTCATATCCCATTGTGTCCCTCCCCTACCTCCTCGTAGCAGTGGCCAAATTGAACTTCCCAATAATGTAGGGCCAACGTAAATTAGATCCTTCTTCTTATTCTCATTCTCAGGTGAAGATTCAAACATTTCCCCCTATCAGGATGATGTGTCATTTACCTGATTTTGGTTCTTCCCAGCCAGCTATGAGTTTTTGCCTAATTTCACCTGTAAAAAATAGTACGCTAACATATCAACTTCCTGGGCATTAGGTAGCAGAGCAGACAGAGTGCTGACCTTGGAGTCAGGAAGATCTGAATTCAAACGTAAGCTTAGACACTTATTAGCTGTGTGACCCTGAGTAACTTACTTAATATGTTTGTCTCAGTTTTCTCATCTGAGGAAAACGGGGATAATAATAGCACTTACTTCCCCTGGTTGTTGTGAGGATCAAAGGAGATATTTGTAAAGCATTTAGCACAGTGGGCAGCTATGCAGCACAGTAGATAGAGTGCTGAGCCTGGAAGAAGACCTGAGTTCAAATCTAACCTTTGACACTAGCTGTGTGACTCTGGGCAAGTCACTTAACCCTGTTTGCCTCAGTTTCCTCATCTATAAAATGAACTGGGGAAGGAAGTGGCAAAGCACTCTAATATCTCTGCCAAGAAAACCTCAAATGGGGTCACAAAGGGGCAGGCATGACTGAAAACTACTCAACAATAACAAAATTAGCACAGTGCCTGGCATATAATAAGTCCTTACTAAATACTTGCACCTCTTCCCTTTTTGAAACAAATTGGGCTGTGCTGTTTCATCCCTCACCTCTCACCAACACACATATTCTTTCACATCTTTCATTTTTAAAAATGACCTTCCACAAATAACCAAGATCTATGGGTTCAAATGCTATTGTTGTTCAATACATGGTTGGAAAGACCTTTAAAAATATCCAACTTTCCACACTATGTATAGCAATATTAGTTATTTTTCTGTGCATCTTTCAATTCATTTTTATACTAATTTTGAAATATCAACTGTGATATTTGGCCAAGAGAAACATTATAGTTTTGATGCCTCCAAACTGAAAATGGATCACTCTGGGTCCTATTTGGACTGCACGCCATTTTGTCCTATATTTTCTTTACTCATTAATTTGTACTCCTCATCAGAAAGCTAAAATGGAGAAACACAAAAGGATAACTTTTAAAACTGCATGCTATCTTTCCATGGTCTTACTCTCTGAGTATAGCCTAACAGGTGAATAAAACCAATAGAAGAAGATCTAGGAAAGAAACAGTATTTTCCTATAACACGTTGCAATGGGGGGGGGGGATGGACATGCTCCCTTGATGCACACATGTAATTCCCATTATAGTTAATGGGAACTCCATGTATGTATCCAAAAGAGAACATACCCCACTAGCTCTATCTGAAAATGATTCTTTTTGTGTTGATCTCCTAGCTGTGTTTTCATTCTACCTTTTAAAACCATTACACCTAACAGAGTTTTGAGTGCATTATAGGTAACTTTAAGAAACCATCATTATCTCCTCTCTTCTTAACCACATAATAGGAGAAAAAAAGTGATAGCACAGTATATACACCATGCTGAGTAGAAGGAACTTGCCTTGAATTTTTGAACTCATCAGCCTATTTTCTGTAATGCTCAGTGGTGAATCACTCTTAAGTGCTCCATCATTCACTAGTATATGTGTTTCATGCCAAAGGTTACAAGATTACAAAAGTATGCTGAGCTCAGAAGGGGCTCATAATTCACCATCACCTTATTTTGACACTAAGAGAGAAAATGTGTGCATCAAGACAAGTAGAGGAAATAATGAAAAAAACCTATATTAAGTTAACAGTACAGTAAACACTCCAAAGGGAAAAAATACAGACCAGAACAATAATAAGGATAAGAGAAAAATAATACAGCTAGAATATGAGAGGAGATTTGCTGGTCGGCTCACATGTACTTCATGAGTGCACAGTGTTCTTTGAGGAGTTTCCCTGACTGAGGATGGGAAATGGAAAAGTTAAAATAGTTCTCAAAGTTAGCAGAAACTGCACATACATGTAGGGGTGTGCTGGAGCCAGCTCCAACCAGCCCATGAGGGCCAATTGTTAAATTTTCCAGGTGAGCAGCTACACTTTGGCAATCTGCCAATGCTACAAATCAGGGCTTGAATTATTGTTTTATTGAGTGTCTAGACTTAAGAAAGTAATGGAGAAAAATATTAATAATGCATATTAAATTTAAAAATGTGTCATGCATACATTCTTTTTCTCAGAAATCTAGTTGTTAAACATTTACCAGCACATTACTGCATACATGCCAGTATTTCCATAAAGAGAAAGCATTAGATATATTTCATTTTCTGAAGATGGAATAGAAGTTGAATTTTAAAAAAACAAAACAGGCATGATTTACAAGGAGTTCTTAGTTGATACTTTACTGGAGCTATGATTTCCTCCAGCCAATTGAAGCCTATCTGTATACCTTTTTCATTCCATGAGATTGTTTCTCATATCTTTCCATATATCTTTCACTAAGGGTCTACTCAATGAGCTAGAGGCCTTCCTTTGGTTCTTTTCCTGTTTCGTGACCCTCCATCTTTTTTTCCCTTCGCTTTTGTTATGTAACCAGTCTGCCTCTTTTCCCAATCAGATGTAAAACTATAAAAATGAGCACACCTCTATTCCCAGGTATAGAATATTGTGATCTTCATATGCCTGAATATGAAAAGTAAGGTCTCAGACATACCTAACACCTTAAAAAAAATCTAATATGGGAATGATTTATGTGAAGTCCAGGGTCCTAGTTGACAAGACGTTAGGAGAACCTGGAGCTTTCCATTTCAATATATATTAATAGCAAGATACCATATTTCATGGCATAATCATCACAGGTTTACTGATTTTTTTGTAAAAATATATGGGGTGCAACCATTATATGAAACTTTAAAAATGTGCCAGTATTACTTAAAAATCATTTTATTACTAAACTACCTGGTACAAGATTAGGATGCATATATGTTATGAATGTACATTAAAATTGAATACTGACAATGAACATGCGCTGAGAATTCTAGGCTCGCAATGCATGAGAGATAAGTGAATATGCCAGTGGTAAATACATTGCTGCTCTGTTTACCTTAAAAGTACACCATGCGACAATTACACAATTAAAGGTTATAAACCAATTTTTGGACTAAAAAACAGGGTGCAACAATTATGCAGGTGACAATTGGTTAAAAAACAGTAGGCAACACCATACAGTGGAAAGACCACTGAATTTTGGATCAGAAGGCTTAGGTCCAAATCCAAGTTCTGCTACTTATTATAACTCAGTGAATATATTAGCGAGGTCATTTCCCTTTTCTGGGCCTCAGTTGTTTCATCTGTAAAATGAGAGGGTTGGACAAGAGATCTCTAAGATTCCATCCATCTCCAAAGCTTGTAGCTTTATAAGTGGCAGATGGAGAGGAGTCCTGAGAGGTAATTACCAGATGGCTTCATGATTCACTGCCACTGCCACAGGGTTTTTCTATTTAAGAGCCAAACCTCTTGGCTCAGAATAGGAATTTATATTTTCCCTCCCATGATCTTGTACATTGATCAACAAGATATGAATTGCAGGTAAATAAAATGAAATGAATTGGTCTAACAACTTTAACCACATGCATTTCCATAGTCCCCTGTTGCCCTTTTCTGGGATTAGAGTATCACAGAAAGAAGGGCTAAGGAACCATACTTAAGATGGTTCTTTATCAGGCCTTGGAAAATTTAGAAGGAATGATAATCCTGGTGTCTGGAATAATAACAACCAGGGGTATGTTTTTGTATGACCTTTCCCCAATGTAGCTATATACAGACACGCTGATGATAATGTCTAAGGAACAGTTCCTTTTAGAAAAATTCCCTTTTTTGACACTCCATAATACTTATACATTGTCCTACAAAATTTTAGCACTTACTGTATTATAATTGACCCTGTAATTGTATTTGGAGCAGGGTTATCCAAGTTTATTTCAGTAAGAAATCTCATAATCAGAAATTAACACAAGGGGATTACATTTATTTAATCAAGTAATTAATTAGTCATTTTCAGTTACAATTACCAATTGATCTAAGTCTGCTAGCTGGATGCCTGGTGGCAGTTATACCACAGTAGCAGTGAGCAGGCAGGAGGATTAGGTCCTATGACCTACCATTTCATATTCACTATATAATTAGCTAAACATTTTTGCTGAAAATGTTGGAGAAGCTATACTCTGGGGTCGGATGAACTGGCAAAGGACCGTGTTTTTGCCTTTCTTTCCATACCCAGTGCCTAGAACATAAAAAGTGGTTAATAAATGCTTGTTGACTGAGTGTATCTGTCCATTAGTCCACACACTGGACATCCAGGATATAGAATCATATCATATTCCCCAGTAGAATGTAAGCTCCTTGAGGGCAGGAACCGAATTGTTTGATGTTTGCATTCCCAGTACATAACACAATCCCTTGCACATAATTGGTGCTTAATAAAGGTTCGATTGAATGCTTTATAGCTAATAAACTCATATTCATATAGTACTTAAAAGTTCATGAAGTATAGGCAGTATAGCACACTATTATCTCCCTTTTACAGATGGAGAAACTAAGGTTCTGAAACATTAAATGACTCACCCCTGGTCACACACTTAGTCTGTGTGCAAGGATGGATTCAAATCCAGGTCTCTTGATTCCAAGTTCTTTCTACTATGTCACACTATCTGTTAATGTTAAATAGCATCTAATACCTTCAGTTTTGCAAAGTACTTTATGTACATTAGTTCATTTTATCTACACAACAATTCTGTAAGGCAGGTGGTCACTGGTATTCTTCTCATTTTTTTATAAATGAGGAAATTTTGGCTGTGATAGGTTGAAGTGACTTTGTCACATAGCTAGTAAGTATCTAAAGTTGGAGTCTAATTGAAGTCTTTCCTGACTCCTGAAGACTGTGCACTTAGCACTTGCACATAGCACACGTGCTTAATAAACGTTTATTGATTGATGTAGTCCAAAGTGAGGCAGAAAGAGGTTTCTTGTCAATAGGGTATAATGGTAAGGCCACTAGATTCAGGATCAGAGTTCTGGGATTTGAATCCCAAATCATTTGCTACTTGGGTGACTTTGGGTATTTGAATGACTTCCTTAGGCCTCAGCTTTCTCATTTATAAAATTCTCATTTACAGAAGTGATCTCTGTGGTTCTTTCCATCTCTATGTCTATGATCCTAGTCACTCAGGCTAGACCCCTTGGGCAGTCATTTCAATGGTGCTCCTCTTAGGTCTGTATCCCAGAGAGATTTAAAAAGGGCAGTGGGGTGTGTGTGTGTGTGTGAGGAATTATTTATATAAAAATATTTATAGTAGCTCTTTCTGTGGTAGCAAAGAATTGGAAATTGAGAAGCTCTCCATCAACTGAGGAATGGCTGAACAGGTGTGGTAAATGATTGTAATGGAATATTACTGTGCTATAAGAAATGATGAACAGAATGATTCCAGAAAAACCTGGACTTACATGAATTGATAAAAAGTGAGCAAAACCAGGAGAACATTATATAAAGTAACAGCATTATTGTGTTATGAACCACTGTAAACGACTTGTTCTCAGAAATACAATGATCCAAGACAATTCCAAAGGACTCATGATGAAAAATGCTATCTACCCCAAGAGAAACAACTGATGGAATCTGAATGCAGATTGAAGCATACTATTTTTCACTTTCTGTATTTTTTCATGGGTTTTTTTCACCCTAATATGGTAATATGTTTTGCATAGCCTACAGCAGTTTGGAGAGGGGAGAGAGAGAGGAAATTTGGAACTCAAAATTTTTTTAAATGGATGTTAAAAATTATCTTTACATGTAATTGGGGGGAAAATAAAATGTTATTTTTTTAAAAAAAGATGTTCCTATTAGCAACTTAGAGTAATCACTCACTTAATCACTAGCTCCCACTTCATCACTAGCTCACATTACAGATACTACCTCACTTTATTCTTGCAACTCTAAGAGGTAGAATAAGTTGGTAGTAGTTGGTGAATATTACTACTATCCTCATTTTATAGGTGTGGGAACTGAGGGTCAGAGACATTAAGTGACTTGGCCAAGGTCACACAGATAGTGACACTACCTATCTGATGGCTCCTTCTCTGTTTCCTCTGCAGGATTCTCAGTCAGATCATGCCCTCTAACTATAGGTGTCCCTGAGGGTTCTGTCCTGGGTCCTCTTCTCTTCTATATTACCTTACTTGGTAATCTCCTCAGCTCCCATGGATTTAATTACCATCTCTTTGCTGATGATACTCAAATCTACCTTTCCTGCCCCAATCTCTCTGCTGACTCCCAATCTCACATTTTCAACTGTCTGTCAGACTTCTCAGATGAGAAGTCCAGTAGACAGCTAATAGGGCAGCTACGCGGTGCAGTGGATAGAGTGCTGGGCCGTGAAACAGTAAGGCAATAATAACAATGTAGGTAATAACTGTCAAAATGCCTATGCAGTTCTGTATCGCAAAGTATGCAAGATTCTCCACATAGAAGGTAGAAGTAAATCATTTATTCAGACACCAGAGAACCATATACCATAACCAAATGCTCATCTCCCACAGCCAGTCAGCCCACTTTATCATAACAGCAAGGAACTTAAAATACCACATCACAGCCTGGAGCCTGGCCATCCCAAAACCTCTCTGATCCTCTGCTGGGGTCCTCCCCAAAACAAACTCACAGTACAGCTAAGTCAGCCTGTTTAGTTCTAACAATCACGAGGGCAGCCATTAGCAGCCATAATGTCTCTATCTCCCTCAGCATTTCCTGTGACATAAATTCCTTTTCCTGTCAGGAAGCTCTTCCTACCATATATGTCTTAGGCTTCCTGTGAAGTAAGCAGGTCACATGGCCTAGTAATGGTTGAGAAAGATCTTCAAATCTAATTGCTACTACAGGCCTGGAGTCAAGAAGACTTAAATTTCTGAGTTCAAATCTGACCTTACACACTTACTAGCTTTGTGACCCTGGGCAAGTCACTTCACCATGTTTGCCTCAGTTTCCTCATCTGTAAAATGAGCTGGAGAAGGAAATAGCAAACCACTCCTAGTGTCTTTGCCAAGAAAACCCCAAATAGGGTCATGAAAAGTCAGACACTGAAAAACAACTCAACAACAAAAAGACATCTTAAATTCAACACGTTCAAAACCAGAATTTATCTTTTCACCTAAAATCTCCTTGCTTCTACCTTCCTAATACTATAAAGGGCAAAACCATTCTTCCAGTCCCTCAGGCTCACAATCCAGAAGCCATCTTGGATTCCTCACTATCTCTCACCCTCCACATCTAATATGCTGCCAAGGCCTGTCAATTAAACCTCTGCAACATCTTTCAAATATGCCCTTCTCTCCTCTGATCTTGCTACCCCTCTAATACAGGTCCTTATCATATTATAAATTGATTATTGCAATAGTTTGCTGCTGGATCATCCTGCCTCAGTCTCTCCCCAGGCCAGTCAATTCTCCATTCAGCTGCTAAAGTGATTTTCCTAAAGTGCAGATCCAACCACATCACCCCCTTACTTAATAAACTCCCAAGGCTCTCGATTGCCTCCAACATCAAATACAAAACCCTCTGCCTGGCATTCAAAGCCCTTCATAACCTAGCTCCCTCCTACTTTTTTCGTCTTCTCACACCTTATCCCCTACCATTTACTCTTTGATCCCGCGACACTGGACTCCCAGTTCTGGACATTTTCTCTGGTTGTCTCCCATGCCTGGAATGCTCTCCCTCCTCATCAATGCCTATTGACTTCTCTGGCTTCCTTTAAGTCTGAACTAAAATCCCATCTTTTACAATAAGCCTTTTCTAATCTCTCTTAATTCTAGTGCCTTCCCTCTGTTAATCATTTCCTATTTATCCTGTATGAAGTTTACTTTGTCTATATTTGTTTGCATGCTGTCTTATCCATTACATTGTAAGCTCCTTGAGGGCAAGGACAGTCTTATGTCTTTTTTTTTTTTTTGTATCCCTAGCCCTTAGCACAGTGCCAGGAATATGATATTGTTTAATAAATGTTTATTTACTTCTTGATAAATATCATCTATAATCATCAACTATTACATATCTCTATCTCAAAATGTGCTAGTCCAGTTATCCTGTCAAAAAAAAGAATGATGAGATTTGTCTGGCATCAGCCTCCCCAAAAGCCCTTATATCTTTAGATAATATTCTTTTTTTTGGTGGTGGTGGGGTTACTGAATACTTTTATTCTACACACATAAGCCACTAAGGATCTGCCCTGTGGATTCGTTGGGGCTGCATTACAAATACAAGGCTCCACACAGCAACACCAGGGTTGGGGGTGAGAATAGGTGATCCTATCCAGTCACAAGATGATAAGGGTCTTCCAACAGAGAGCCAGATGATCAGGCAGTCTCTGGTGTAAGACAGTTTTTACGAAGCAGTGAGAACATCATGGAAAGGTGGAAGGGGGAGGGAAGTTAAGCAGCAGAGGTCCCTGCTCCCAAAACAAAACTGGTCTAGTACTTGGTGCTGCCCATTCTTAAGACAGGAGCATACTTCTACATAGGTGACTGGTGCCTTGGAGCTCTTAGGCCTCCTGGCCACAGAGCTTACTTGGCCCGAGGGTTTCTGAAATTCCTTCCAGCAAATTTAGCCTTGCTGCTCAGCTCTACTTCAATTCTGAGAAGTTGGTTATACTTGGCCAGATGCTCAGATTGGCAGGAGGTACCAGTTTTGAGCTGCCCAGTACACAGACCCACCACCAGATCTGCAATGAAGGTATCTTCAGTCTCCCCAGAACGATGGTGTAGTAAGAAGGCAGAATTTATGATTTTAAAGAGAATCATATATATGTCTGAACCATTCAGAACCACAGGATATAAGGAATTCTCTAAGTAGAAGGCGGAAGGATTAAAGCATTTATTCGGGCTCCAAAGTAACAGACCCATGAACCAGCCTCCCCATTTTGATATTTTGATCAAAAGCTTCCAGGCCCAATAAGGCCGCCTCACAAGAGTAACCAGGAGGCCACAGAAAAACATGATGGTATTAAACCAAATCATATTCATGCTTCCCCTCTCTGGTAAGAAGATTACCCACTGCCCTCAAGTCCTTGCTCAGCACTCCTGAGTCCACACACGAGGCGGCTCTACTTCCGGGTCAGCTCTACTTCTGGGATAGCTCTGCTTCCCAGTCGGCTCTGGAGTCAACACCTCCCCCCAGCCAGCCCCACCCTGGGCCCCACCTCAGTCATCAATCCGCACCCACATAGGTTCCACACCCAATAGGGCTCTGGGCCTGGGGCTTAGCACCCAGCAAGGCTCAATGAAATACACTGAGTTACTCAAAGAAAACAAAGACCATTTTTGAGTAGGAGGCAGCCTCTCATTCATAGCCTTTTCAATGTTATTGGGATTGGTCACTGTGAAACCATCACCTACAACCTGGATGCCTGTAGTAACAGCGAAATTCTTCCAAGCTTCCCAATCATCCTGGTCAAAGGGATCTTCAAATAGACACCACTGAATAGTCCTTGATGAAGCTCTTGCAGAGGTCTCCAAACTCAGAAGGGGAGATGCATCTGCTGTAATCATCAGGAGACTTGAAGTCCAAGTTATATTTCCCAGATCGGAAGAATTCTAAGGCAGCAACACCCATGCCAATTATGACCTTATCAGTACAGCCAGTCTTACCAATAGCATTCTTTAGCAGGTCCAGAGCTTCTTTATTCTCCTGGATGTTAGAAGCAAAGCCACCCTCATCCCCTACATTGGTGGTGTCCTGTCCCGATTTCTGTTTAATTATGCTCTTCAGGTTGTGATAGACCTCAGCTCCAATGTACATGGCCTCCTTAAAGTTTGCTGCTCCATGCACGTTCAGAGCTCCCTGACTGCTCAGAGGTAAAGGCTTTCTCAATCCAATGGTGGATGTAAAGCTTTGATTCAGGCAGTAGAGCCCTGTCTGTTGGTCTTTATTTTTCTTCTCTGTATTTTTTTCTGTTTAATTAAAGAAGATCATTGACCCCTTTTAAGTTGCTTTCTTAGTAAAGCAGATAAAAGAATCTGCACTAGCAGCCATCCTGGGTGTGCCAGTGTGGTTGTTACTATGGGGGGTGGGGAAGGGAAGGAAGAAATGGGGAGAAAATTTGTAACACAAAATCTTGTGGAAATGAACGTTGAAAACTAAAAATAAATAATTTTTTTTAAAAAGAAAGAAAAAAAACTTTGCTGCTCCAACAGGGAAGATCATGAACTGCTGCATGGCTAGCTTGTTACCAGCATGGGAGCCACCATCTATGACGCTGAAGGCTGGAACTGGAAGGATGACTTCATCATTGCCTGCAAAGTCAGCAATATGGCAGTAGAGGGAGACACCTTTCTCAGCAGCTCCAGCCTTATAAACAGCCAGAGACATTCCCAATACGGCATTTGCACCAAATTTAGATTTATTCTCAGTGCTATCTCTATCATCAATTTGTCAATCTTCTCCTGCTCCACAACATTCAGTTTCTTGCTAATCAGGGTCGAGGCAATAGTTTTACTGATGCGCTCAGCTGCTTTTGAGACACCTTTCCCCATGAAGCTGGTCTTATCACTGCCTCAGAGCTCCAGGGCTTCATGGATACTGGCAGAAGCACCACTGGGCACAGGAGCTTGGAATTGACCTTTTTCAGTGTAGAGATCAACTTCAACAGCAGGGTTTCTGTGAGAGTCAAAGATCTCTCTTGTCTGGATCTTGTAAATAGACATGTTGAGTTTCTGGATGGGGCTTCCTCTACTGGGCTCAGAGAACAGAGGCCGAGGGGTCTAGATAACATTCTTTAAAAGGATATTTATAATACTTATTAAATTTCTATATTTGTTGAATATCAACCTTATTAAGGAAAGGTACTAAACTTGCGATTTCACTAGCATATGGAATTCTCAGAGGGAAGAAAACTTCCCTCTGCTATTGCAGGTTGGTACCTTCTCTGCAATTTATAGTCTCAGGCAATCACTATGGGTACTGGAAGTTTAAGCACTCTGAACAGGAGAAGATGGCCTGTATATGGGGAAGGCAGGACTTGACCATACATCTTCCACGCCTTAAGGCTGTCCCTCCATTCAGTATGTCTCAACCTTACAATTTAGTTGTTGTTTTTGCTGTTGCTCATTTCAGGAACTTTTGCTTTACATGGAGCAATGAATTGGCAATACTTTTTCAAATCTATTTAGCAAGTAGCAATTAACCTGATCTATGGTTAGACTTCAGGGACTCCATGAAGGTGGTGAGGGGGAGGGAGGGAAATTACCTCTTTCTTTTCAATCATCTCTAACTGAAATTTAGAGAAAACATCATTTTAAGAAGGGGTCCATAGGCTTCACTAGACTACCAAAGGGGCCTATAAGACAAAAAAGTTGAGATCCCTTCTCTGAAAGAGTTGCCCAGAACAGAGGTTAAGTAACTTGCCCAGAGACACAACCAGTTATGTGTTGGGGGCAGCACTTGAACTCAGGTATTCCTAGCTTGAAGACCAGCTACGCTGCCTCTCTTATTTATAGCAAATTCTGGAGGAGAAAAAACAAAAGGACAGAGGTACATTCTAAAGAGGTGCTGAAAACTGTTATTAATTTCTCTTTAAGAGAACAAGGCAAAGCAAAGGGTAAGGAGCCACGACTCCGCAAACACTGGCGGTTTACATACTACAAGTCCCAGCGTACAAGAGGTCGAAGAAAAGACCACATTTCCCAGAACGCCCCGCGCATCGCACTTGGCCTCCGCGTCATTCTGGGAATTGTAGTTCTCTGGGCAATCACCTGCTCCCGGCGCCGGGGTTGCCTTCTCAGCTTGTGTAAATTCGAAGAGATTCCTCCGACTTTCGGAAGGCTCTAAACTTGGTGGGGCCCGAGGGCGGCGAGTTCCTTCTTTCCCTCCTTACTTGACGCTAATTCGAGGACATCCAAAAGGCTCCGCCCTTCCGTCCCACGAGCAACCGCGTCCCAGCGAAGCTACTTGTCCCTTGGCACTGGCCGTAGCCGACGCCCATCCCTCTTTGTGTGATCGGCAAAGCCGAAGAACCGGCGAGAGGCGCTGGGGCCGTCAGCGTCCAAGGAGCGGCGGAGGCAGAAGACCCAGTTCCGGGCGAGCCGTGGTCAGTCAGACGGGTTCTCTCTATCCCGCGCCCGCGTCAGGTGGGTCGGCCTTTCCCTTCCGCAGCCCCCTCACGCCCGAGCCTCAGGGCTAGGCCGGAAGAGAGCCGCCCGCTTGCGTGCACGGGGTCGCCGCTGTCAGTCGGCCTTGTCCTGCGTGGGCCCAGGGCGGCTCTAAGGAGGAGGGCACCGCCCCCGGGAGCCGCCCATGCCCGGCCAGGCCCGGGACCTCCCTACGGGAACTGGGCGCTCGGACCACCGAGCTCCCGCAGCTGCATCCCGAGGACACTCGCGCCCCTGCTTCCCCCTCCGGCCCTGGCTCCGACCCCGCCGGCCGTCCCGTAAAAACGCCCCGAGGGGCGCCTCCAGCCCCGACCTGGCCGGTCCGGGTTTCGGAAGCCCCTTGAGCTCCCCAAACTCCTGAGCTTCCCCCAGGAGTGCGCACCGGAGACTCCTTCCCCCGGGGAGATCGCGGAGCCCCAGTTGTGCGTGTCCGTGAAATTTTAGTTGCATGTCTGTAACTAAAATAAAAGCTCCTAAGCAAACATGCACTTAGATGGAGAGCTCCCTGAGGACAAGACCCGGGCTTTAGGCGACTTGAGGTTTTCTCTGCATATACTACTATATCTCGGATATAATTTAGCAGTTTGTTGGATGAATATGGGCAGTATAGGAGATGCCCATTAGTTATCAATAGCGGACTCTATATTAGAGTTTCATAACCTTGGGCCGTGAACTTGGTTTGCTTTTCAAAATATAATTATTTCAATATATTTGGTTTCCTTTGTATTTTACTTGATACATAAAAATATTCTGAGAAGGGTTCCATATTGCCATACTGCTATAGGGATCCAAGAACTCCTGGACCATATCTGTGTAGTACAGAGCTGGAGAAAAAATGAAAACAGGATAAATATTTTTCGTACGATTTCTGTTTTCAGGTGTGTACAAGTGTTTCATCTTTATTTTTTTTAAGAGTATACAGGGGAAATACTTTCTGTTATTTGGGAGAGTGGATGGTTGTCAGTTTGAAGTTCAGAGCCTTCCTTACCCATCAAGGGGAAGTATTACCTCCTGAAATTTCTTTTGCACTTTAATAGTTGGATTTTTTTCTTTCCTAACTTGCCATTTTTAGTAGTATAACAATAATGATAATTTTTCGTGTTTCTTTAGAATTTTCCCAAATACTTTGAAACATTTTTAAAGCCATAGTTTTCAAAAACATTAATACAGTTTTAAAGAGAAGCACAGAGAAATTGGCTGTTATTTAATAAATTAGTGGTTTGAAGTAGAATACAATTCGCTGTCTATTAATATAAAATTATCTTAGCAGCAGTGACCCCTAAATATTCACTAGTCAGCTCTTTTTGGAACCAAGAATGATAAATTGTGCCCATTTAATTATTTCTTGAAGCCCTGCTTGTACAAATAGATCCATGTCTTAATAGTATTTATCCATGTCTTTAAGTATTTATTAAGTAATCTGTGCAGTACATTTTGCTAGGTCTGGGTCAAAAGACAAAGCAATTTGCTAGGTCAAAGACAAGCCACAACACCCTTCTCCCTCCACTCCTCCAGTCACTTAAATTCTACTGAGTAGCTGCATTATAAAAACAAAAAAGTAGGTACCTAATAATTGGATTTGAAGCAGAGGACACCAACAGTTAAGGAACAAAAAGATCAATGTCACTGGATCCTAGAGTAAATGGGGGAATAAAGTATAAGAAGTCTGGAAATGTGTGTGTTGGGGGGGGGAAGAGGATAGATTATGATGGACTCTGAACACCAAACAGGATTTTATGTTTGATCTAGTGGAGTTCTTTGAATGGGAGGGAGGTAGTGGGACATGGTAAGACTTGCATTTTAGGAAGAGAAATTTGAGGGATGAGTGGAAGATGTACTGGAGTGGGGAGAGACTTGAGACAGTTGCAGTATAAAAACAAAAAAGTAGGTACCTAATAATAGGATTTGAAGCAAAGGACACCAACAGTTAAGAGGATGAAGAAAGGCTTCCAGTAGGAGATGGCACATGGACTGAGCTTGAAGGAAGCTGGGGTTTCTGAAAGGTAGAAGGGAGAAGAGGAATTGCATTGCAGGCATGGAGGACAGCCTCCAGGCAAAGACATGGAGTGGGAAAATGGAATGTCACATACAGGGACCTAGCAAGTAGGCTGATTTAGTTGGAATGGTAAGTGTGTCAAGGGGAGTAAGTAATGTGCAGTAAACCTGGAAATACCTGGAGCTATATCGTGAGGACTTTAAAAGCCAAGTTCCTTAATGAGTTTTGCATTTCCCTAGAGGCAGTAGGGAGCCACTGAAATTTCTTGAGGAGGGGAGCAACACACTTGTGCTTTCGGTAGATTATTTTGGCAGCTGTGTGGAAGATAGAGTGGAAAGGGGAGATACTGAAAGGCCTCAATTAGGAGCCTCTTGCCATAGGCCAGGTGAAAGATAATAAGGCCCTAAAAAAGTGTAGTAGTCATGTGAATGAAAAGGAAAGGGGAGATAGAAGTGAGAGGTGCTGTGGAAGTAGAATTGAAATGACTTAGCTACTGATTGCATATGAAGGGTGAGGGACAGAGATGGAAATAAGGGTGACTAGGAAGACGGTGGCCCCAATGAAAACAGGGAACTTTAGAGAAAGATTGTGTAGAAAGGATTAAGTTCAGCTTTGCATATGTTACCTTTGAGATGCCTTACTGCCCATCTCACTTGATGTTTAATAAGACAATTTATTTGTGTTTGCCCTTCTTATCAAAGTAGTACTTACAAGCAATTTTTGCATCATGAGGAATTTTTTGTTACTATTCAGTTTAACAATTAAATGAGTCAGTCAGTAAGTATGTATTAAACCCTTACTATGTTCCAGGTACTGTCCACTCTCAAGGAGGTTACAGTCTAGTGGGAAAACAACATAATAACAGCTATATACAAAGAAGATATATACAAGATAAATTGGAGATAATCAACCTAGGGAAGGCATTTGCATTAAGGGGAATCAGGAAAGGCCTCTTGTAGATGGTGGGATTTTAGGTGGGACTTGAAGGAAGGATGCAGAGGAGGAGGAGAATTTCAGGCATTAGAGACAGCCGGTGAAAATGCAGTGATGTTTTGTGTGAGGAACAGAAAGGAGGCCAGTGTCACTAGGTTCCAGAGTAAATGGGTGAATAAGGTATAAGAAGTCTGGAAATATGTGTGTTGGGGGGGGGGGGTTGGCGCGGGGGAAGAGGACAGATTATGATGGACTTTGAACACCAAACAGGATTTTATATTTGATCCAGTAGAGTTCATTGAACAGGAGGGAAGTAGTTAGACATGGTAAGGCCTGTATTTTAGGAAGAGAAATTTGACATGAGTGGAGGATGTATTGGAGTAGGGAGAGACTTGAGACAGGGAGACTAGAAGGCTATTGCAGTAGTTCAGGCATGAGGTGATAAGAGCTTCTGTCAGGGTATTGCAGTGTCAGAGGAGAGAAGGAAGCCTCTAGAAGAGTTCTTGCAAAGGTAAAATCTATGGGACTTGGCCACAGATTGTATATGGAGGGTAATAGTGAGCAATTGAGTATGACACCTAGGTTGTAAGCCTGCTTGATTGGGAGTGTGGTGGAGATAGCAACAGGGAAGTGAGGAAGAGGGGAAGGTTTGTGGGAGTGTGTGTGAAGATAATGAATTCAGCTTTTGACAAGTTGAGTTAAGAATGTTTTCAGGACATCCAGTTTGATATGTCCAGTAGGCAGTTGGAGATGCAAGACTGAAGGTCTGGAGAGAGGTTAGGGCTGGATTAGATGATCATTGGCACAGAGATGATGGTGACCATCATGGGATGATCATCCCATGGGAGATGATGAGATGATCAAGTGAAATAGTATAGAGAAAGAAGGGATGAGGACCCAGGACAGAGCTCTGGGTTACAGCAAAGGGTGATCTTTATGGAGATCCAGCAAAGGAGACTGAAGTGAGGTCAGATAGGTAGAAGGACAGCTAGGACAAAATAATGTTATGGAAGCCTAGAGAGAAGAGAGTATCAAGGAGAAGAGGGTGATTGAGAGCGTTTATTTATTTTAGATTTATTTATTTATTTATTTTTCTTTAGTTTTCAACATTCACTTCCATAAGCTTTTGAGTTTTAAATTTCCTCCCCTTCCCTTCTTCCCCTCTGCCCCTCCACAAGATGGCAAGCAATCTGATATAGGCTCTACATGTACATTCATATTAAACATTTTCACGTTAGTCATATTATAAAGAAGAATTAGAACCAATGGGAGGAATGAGAAAAAAGAAACAAAACAAAACAGCAACAAAAAAGAGAGCAAATAATATGCTTCAATCTGCATTCAGACTCCATGGTTCTTTTTCTGGATGTGGATAGCATTTTCCATCATGAGTCTTTTGGAGTTGTCTTAGATCCTTGCATGGCTAAGAAGAGCCAAGTCTATGAAATCACACACTGTGGCTGTTACTGTGTACAATGTTCTCCTAGTTCTGTTCACTTCACTCAGCATCAGTTCATATAAGTCTTCCCAGGTTTCTCTGAAGTCTGCCTGCTCATCATTTCTTACAGCACAACAGTATGCCATTACATTCATATACCACAACTTGTTTAGCCATTCCCTAACTGATGGGCATCTCCTCAATTTCCAATTCTTGCCCACCACAAAAAGAGCTGCTATAAATATTTTTGTACCTGTGAGTCCTTTTCCCATTTGTATGATCTCTTTGGGATACAGACCTAGTTGTTTTGCTGGGTCAAAGGGTATGCACAGTTTTATAGTCCTGTGGGCATACTTCCAAATTGCTCTCCAGAATGGAGTGTCAATTAATTTGAACAAATATTTATGAAGCATCTTCTGTGTATAAGGTCCTCTGCCAGTTTGGGGGGGCGAGGAGGAGAAGAGACAGGAAAAATTATACAGTTTCTATTAGCAAGAAACTTAGCGTCTGATAGGGAAGGGTTGAATGTGGTGAGGCAAAAAGTTTATGGAGAAATTGACCATTTTAAAATGGGGACATGGTGTAGTAGAAAAATGATGAGACTGGAGTTGAGAGACCTTGGTTTAAATGAGAACTGTGCCACTTAATGTGTGTGTGATCTTGAACAAGTTGCTTTGCATTTCTGTGCCTGTTACCTCACCAGTAAAATGAGAAGGCCGGGTTAGATGACTTTTCTCCCCCACTCCTCACTTTCCCTCCCCAGTCAGCAAGAATTTAGTAAGTCTCTAGTGTCTTCCAGGAACTGTGCTAAGAGCTAAGGATATTTAAAAAAAAAGTTAAAAATGAATGAATGAATGAATAGAATTAGGCTCTGCTCTCGAAGAGCTCACAGTCTAATGGACTAAGCCTCAAGGTTGGGGAACCTGTGGCCTTCTAGGTCCTCAGGTGTGGCCTTTTGACTGAGTCCAAGTTTTACAGAACAAAACTTTTTATTAAGGGGATTTGTTCTGTGAAGTTTGGATTCAGTCAAAGGGCACCATTTGAGGACCTAGAGGGCCATGTGGGCTTTGAGGCCACAGGTTCCCCATCCTTGGACTAAGGCAACACAAGCAACATTTTTCTGGCTCAGGTTCCTCCTGTTGCTGCCTCAGCCTCTATATTTCATTTCATCTCATCTGAAAGTACAGATAAAGGATACTTACATAGAGTGATCTGGTTATTGTCATAGAATTTAAAACCAATTACCAGACCGATTCCTTTTTTTATACTCAGTTTCTGGGTGCCCTCCAAACCACTCAAAAACAGAAGTTTTGCCATCCTACATAGAATATACTCCTTTCTTTTCCATCCATTTTGTTCCATCCTGGGAGCTCACCTCACCTGCTACATTTTCAGTAGATTCCTCTTTCAGTTAAGGTGAGTAATATTCCATTTTCTAGGACTCTTCCCCCTTTTTGATTTTTCTTCTCTAACCAACTACCTGTCACTGGTCTACCTTCTCTCCCCCATCCCCCCAACTTAATTATTCAACAGCTTACAGGGTAGACACAGTGCAGAGTTGTATAAATCACTCTGGGGTACTATATATAATGCTTATTATCTCTGTCTTCCCACCATAGACTGAATGTTAGTTCTTCAGGTCAGCTTAAAAGTGCTGAGTCCCTAGTGACAATATAGGTGTACATCCTTGGCATTACAGAAACAGTCTACTGAGCTGACTGCGTATGGGATGGAAAGTAATACAAGCATTCCCTCTGTAAATAGGTACAAAACAAGGTTGTCCAATTTTACCACTCTGTAAAATAGTTTTAGAAATGCTCCCTATGTTAATAAGACATGAAAAAATCAGCATGATAACTCATATATGTCTGAGAAATCAAAGGAACTTGACAAAAAATAAGTTCCACAGGGTAGCAAAATATAAGATGAGTCCTCAAATTATCCTCATTCTTAGATACTAGTAACAGAAACCGAGAAGTACTAAAAAAAAAAATACTGCTCATAGTAATGACAAAAAATTAACCTGTAATTATTAACAAAAGAATTTACAAAATATTTTTTTCAGAAATGAAAGGCTTTGCCATCTATAGAGAATCGCTCTTCTTTTTGGACTTTGCACATGATATTCTCCACAGGCTGCTTGTTTATACCTCACTTGATATTGATAATCAGAAGATGATGGAATAAAATGATCCCTGTGATTGGCATCTATCAAAGAATTTTATATGATCGTAACATATACATGGGAAATACCTTGTTGGAAATGAACCTTTAGGGCTCTTACTGATCAATCCCTTTTTTTCCTCCTGCTCAGCAAACAGTAAACACAGCAGAAGCTAATATTTTGTACTCCTTTCAATACAAGATAATTTGGGAGGAAAAGGAATAGCAATTGAAGAGTTCAGGAAAAGCTTCACTATAGAACGTGGGACTTGAGTAGTATCTTAAAGGAAGAAAAGGATTCTAAGAGGCATTGGAGACAGCCAGTACAAAGGTGTGGAGACAGGAGATAGAGTGTTCTTTGTGAGAAGCATAAATCAGTTTGGCTGGATCACAGTGTGAAGGAGAATACATAATGTTCATTGTGGACGGAAGGGTAGTTTAGAGTCAGTATAGGGCTTTAACAGCTAAGAAAACAACCAAACCAGGAGTTTACATTTTATCTTAGAGGCAATAGAAAACCATTGGAGCTGAATAGGGAAGGACCATGATCACATCTGTGCTTCAGGAAAATCACTGACAGCAGTGTTTAGAAGAAGAACAGTAGTAAAAGTTGGAAGACCTAGAGACTAATCCAGAGGTTATTGCAACAATCCGGGCAGAAGTAATGAGGACCTGAACTAACTCTAGGGTCTTAGCTGAGTGAGTGAAGAGGTCCAATGAGAGATGTTTTGCTGATAGGGCAAGATTTGACGGCACATTGAATGGGATGAGAGTAGGGTGAGAGAAAATGATAAGTTGAGGATATGCTGAGATTATAAACATGAGAGACTGGAGAAATGGTGGTGGTTTGCACAAAAATAATGAAGTTCAGAAGAGGGGATGATTTGGGAGGAAAGATTTTTTAGGGTGTTGAGTTTCATATGTCTTTAGGACATCCAGTCTGAAATATCTAATAGTCAGTTGGTAATGTAGAATTGACATTGAAGCTGGATATGCAGATACGTGAGTTATTTAAATAGCCATGGGAGCTGATGAGGTTACCAAGAGAAATTGTAGAGGAAGAGGAGAAAAGGGTCTAGGGCAGAACCTTGATACCCACAGTGAGGAGTGCCTTCAAATTCTAAATCTAGGATTCTTCAGTCAAAGAAACATTCATTCAGAAGGCGCCATCTGAACTGTGGAAATGAAGACAGTATTTCCTAGGCATTGTGAAATACAAAAGAAGAAAAAAGGGTTCAGTCTGCACAAATGCATCAAGTTGGAGATGGGAAGAGGGAATCAAGAGAAAGCTAAATACCTAGTTTGGTTGGAACATTGGGTACAGAAAGAGAAGGAGCAGAGTGAAATAAAGCTACAAAGGAATCAGACTGGGAAAGGACGTATATGCTAGTTATATTTTATTCTCTCTATACACTTGGCAGCACAGAAATGACTTGGGCAGACCAGTGCATTAGGAAGGTTTCTTTGGAAACTGTATGAAAGCTAGATTAGAGGCAAGGTTACCAGTTCAATTCAGGAAGTATTTATTAAGTACCTAGAAAGTGTCAGGTACTGTGCTAGATGCTGGGGAGATAAAAAATTAAACTCTCTCTGTCTTCAAGGACCTTCCCACTCTATCAGGGAAACAACATGAACAAACACATTTTATATTTGTAAATGCAAAACTTAAAATACAAATTAATTTACAAAGAGGAGGACATTAGCAAGTGGCAGGGTCAGGATAGTCTTCCTGGAAGAGCTGACACTTGAGTTGAGCTTTGAAGGAAGCTTAGAGTTCTGTGAAGTGGAAGTGAGGAAAGGGCAGTAGAATGTCCTCTATGAGGTGGAGCACAAAGCCTTAAAATGATTAGTTCCGTTTTAGTCATGTTGAGTTCAGAGTGTCCACAGGACATTGAGGTAAGATGTCACACAGATAGTTGAAATGGAACTGAAGAGCATGGAAAGGACTTGGTCCTGGATATACAGATTTCAGAGTTATCTGCTTTAAGCATATAATTGAAGCCTTGGGAATGGATGTGATAACTCAGAGAGTGAAAAGAAGGCCAAATAAATAGAGCACACACACTCTTAAGGGGTGGGGAGATCATGAGCCAGCAAAGGTAAACCAGAAAAGGTTGTTGTCAGGGAACCCAGGAGAGGAGAGAATATTCAAAAGTTGTTGTCATTTGCTGTCATTTTTGACACTGTCAGCTATGTCATTTGCTGCAGAAAGACCAAGAAGGATGAAGACTAAGAAACAGCCTTTATTTCTGATAACTAGGAGGTAATTGGTGACCTTGGAGAGAGAGGTTTCATTAGAATAGTGACGAGTTAGGAGTGAAAGTATAATGAGTCAGTGGAGGGAGCAAAATATACACTGCTCTTTTTCAGAAGTTTCTTTTTACGGATCAGAATGTCTATAGGACTGTAACATGAAGGGTTGACAGCATTGAAGGAGAGGTCAATGGATCAAGTTCTCAGAAGAGAAAAGAGAATAAGATCAAAGGCAGAAGTAGAGTGATTGGTATTGACAAAGAGATTCACCTCTCCTTCTGAGGCTGGCATGAAAGAAGAGAGGTCAGGTCAAACCATAATGAGAGGGGAAAATATACACAGTTAAGTAGATAGCCAGAAATTTTAGGAGAAAGAGCGCACTACCAACTAAGGTTGTGGAGAAAGGAATTATGTAGGAAGTGGCACCCAAGTTAAACCTTGAAAGAAGCTAGGAGTTCCAAGAGGCAGTAATGAAGAAGGTGTATGTTTCAGGAATGGGTGATGATTTAGAGCAAAATCATTTTGATTATGACAATTTTGCACAAACAAATCTAATGCGTTTAAAATTTATAGGGAGACAGATTATTGGTAAAAAAAAATATTTGCAGTTTTTTTTATTGCAAAGCCACTGATAATTAGGAAAATGAAAATTAAAACAACTCTAAGATTCCACTTCACATTCATCAGATTGGCAAAAAGGAAATTCCAAATGTTGGAGAAATTTCAGGAAAACAGACACACTAAAGACATTGTTAATGGAAGTATGATTTGGTCTAGCCATTATGGAAAGCAATTTGGAACCATGTCCCAAAAGTTATTAAACTTTATTGAATTGAAGTTGTTAAACTGCACACTTTGACTAGGACTATGCCCCAAAAAAGATACAAGATAGAGGAAAAGAGCCCGTAGGCATACAGATATCTATTGCAGCTCTTTTTGTTGGAAACTAAGGGAGTGCCCTTTTATGGGGGGAAGGGCTAAACAAATTGTGGTATGTAAATACAATGGAATATGATTGTGCTATAAGAAATGATGGAAACTGGGAAAGACCCATGATCAGATGCACAGCAAAGTGAACAGAGCTAAGAGCAGTTTACACAATGACAACATTAATAAAAAACAACTTGGAAAGATTTTAGAAATCTGATTAATGCAAATAATAAAACAATGAATCTGGAGGACTGACGAGAAATGAGACATACGTATTTAGACATGGACAAAGTGAGAATTTGTTTTGTTAGACTGTGCATAATTATTGCGAAGATACTTATTTTAGATTTGAATTGTAATGGAGTAGGCAGTATGAGAGAGATAATAAACACTTGTTAAAATTAACTTCTTTTAAAAGTGTGGAGATAGAAGATGAAATATATTGAGTTAGAAGGGAAGCATCTTTAGGTCACTGGCTAAATGTGCCTAAAGGGTATAACCTGGAGAACAGACCTGTGATTTCATTGTTATAAAGATCCTTTCTCTCTACCTCCCGCTCCCTGCACCCCACTTTGCCCCCACTTCAAGAAAAGCCCCCCTTGAGGCAGCTAGGTGGCACAGTGAGTAGAGCTCTGGCCCTGGAGTCAGGAGGACCTGAGTTTAAATCTGGCCTTAGACACTTGACACATATTTGCTAGCTGTATGACCTTGGGCAGGTCACAACCCCAATTGCCCTTCCTTGCCCCCTCAAAAAAACAAAACAAGAAAACCCCTTCTTATCAACACAGTTCCACATCTTGGCAATTTATAGTCTTAAGAGACGTGCCTGCAGAACTAAGAATATAAATGACATGACCAAATTCACATAGCCAGTGTGTGTTAGGAGCAGGACTTGAACCCAGGTCCGATTGGCTTTGAGGCTATCTCTTAGGCCATCCTGCCTCTCTACCCAAGGGTGGATAATGTGAAATAAGTCTAAAAATGTAGCTGGAAGTCAGATTGTGGAGAGCTAAAGAGTTGAGGATTTTCTAGTTTTAAAAAACATAAAATACGGAGGGGGGCGGAGCCAAGATGGCGACTGGAAAGCAGTAACTGGCGTGAGCTCCCCACCAAGTCCCTCCAAAAACCTATGAAAAAATGGCTCTGAACCAATTCTAGAACTACAGAACCCACAAAGGGGCAGAGGG
>CM053622.1:632103230-632211677 GCA_028646595.1 Phalanger gymnotis | reverse complement strand
AGAAAGTAAGGGAAAGGGGGATGGGAGGGGAATGGGGGGACGGAGGGGAGGGCAAACTGGGGAACAGGGCAAACTGGGGAACAGGGCAACCAGAGTGTACGCCATCTTGGAGTGGGGGGGGATGGAAATGGGGAGAAAATCTGTAATTCAAACGCATGTGAAAATCAATGCTGAAAACTAAACATATTAAAAATAAATTTAAAAAAAAATACACTATTGTTCAAATAGAAATGATTTTGTTGTTCACGTTTGTAATCTTTCCAACTGCCAACTCTTAAGAAATTATGAAACCTTTTGCTTTACTGATGGCATTTGTTTAAAGTGTGTTTCTTTAATAAATCTAACTTTAGCAAAATTAAGTTATTGCCAACATTCTGATTATTTTAAATTGTATTTTCATTAAGGTCACAACCATGTCAGACAAAAGTGAATTGAAGGCTGAATTGGAGCGGAAGAAGCAGCGGTTAGCTCAAATCAGAGAGGAGAAGAAGAGAAAGGAAGAAGAAAGAAAGAAAAAGGAAGTAAGCTTGATTATGTTTTAATCTGTTTTTAATAACCTGCTTATTTGTTTGCTTTATGATTTCATAGTATTTTAAACTGTAGTAATTTTAATTTTGTGAATCCAACTCTAGTTTCATGTCTATGTCATTTTAAACAAACCTTGAATTCCTCAATGGATCTATCATTCCATTGATGTGGGTGCTCCATCCCATATTAAAGATAACAACTCATCCATGCTTTTTCAGATTCCTTCCTTTCTTCTCCAAAAGGACCTGCCTTATGTGTGAGACTTCAGGTCTCTTAAACACTGAGAAACAGATAGTGAATGCATCTCTTAGGCTTCCCACCTTCTTACTCTCACTTCGTAATTGGCCCACTTCCTTTGCTCAGCCTGTATTTCTTGGAAAAATCTGCCTTTTATGCTGTTTATTACGTACAGATCATCATTGGTCATTTGCCATAGCCCATTTATACCCACCCTGCACATTTCCATTGAACTGTGGGTTACCTATAATTTTTATTCTTTGGAGATTTGGGTATTCTGTAGTTCACCTACACAGCCACATAGTTATCAGATTATCGCTATTAAAAAGATGAGATTTTGTGTCACCTTTTTCTGTTGTTGAAAATACTTTCCCGAGTCAAAGTTAGTTCAGTTCAGAAAACATTTATTAAATACCTACTATGTGCACAGTGCTTGGAATACAAAAGCAAGAATGAAATAGGTCTTGCGGTTAAGGAATTTACATTCTGCTCAGCTTCTCTCTTCCTTCTCTTTAATTCTGGTTCCCACTCATTGTTCATCTGTAATTCCTGTCCAAGATTAATATACTAATGGACTAACTCAGTAAACTCTACCCGGTTGAATAGTAGTCTGGACAAGAGGTGTTCTTCAGTTATTTGGCTTTCTTGTATTCTTTTAAATAATCAGAAATTTAATCAAGGAGGTCCCAAGAATGTATAATTTTTCCCCTTATCAGTCATTTGATATCTTTTCCATTTTAAAATATATTGAAAATTGATCCCTCAGCTCTTTCAACATTGCTTCCTCAAGCATGAATATCTTTGTGTATTTGAGTGTATGTGTGTATGTATTTGGTATAATGCAGCTACTCTTCCCTGCTTCATTTCCTTTTTTTTTCCCCAGAACAGAAATTTAATACTATTTTATTTTTTCCAATTTAAAGACAATTTTTAACATTCTTTTTTTATAGAATTTTGAGTTCCAAATTTTTCCCTCCCTTTCCTTCCCCTTCTCTAAGATGGTAAGCAATTTGATATAGGTTGTATATGTGCAATCATGTAAAATATATTTCCATGTTAGTCATGTTGTGAAAGAAGAAACAGTTTGCAAAAGGAAAATTACAGTTTGCAAAAGGAAAAAACCATGAAAAAAATAAAGTGAAATAATATGCTTCAGTCTACATTCAGACTCCATCAGTCCTTTCTCTGGACATGGATAGCATTTTCCATCCTGAGTCTTTAGAATTGTTTTGGATCATTGTATTGCTGAGAAGAGCTAAGTCAGTCATAGTTGACCATCATACAGTGTTGCTGTTACTGTGTACAGTGCCTCCTTCATTTTGTTAAGTATCATTTTCACTTCCCAGACGCACATTAGGTACTGAGTTGGCAAGAGTACAGATGTGGTGGTTCCATAGTCCTAAGTTAGTCATTATAGAAATACAGGCAGATATGTCTCATTTTTCATCTGTTTGCTTTTCTTCCAGTTTCACCTATAGATGCTCTGTCCCAGGCCCTCTGCTCAGCTCTCTATATACTCTCCCTCCATGATGTCATCATCCCTTGGGTTTAATTATCATCACTATTCAGCTAACTCGTAGATCTAGCAATCCAGCTCCAGTTTCTCCTCTGACCTTCAGTTCTGCATCACCATTTGCCTAATTGGACATTTCAAGTTCAATGTTGCTGAGACATCTCAAACTCAGTATGTCCCAAATTGAACTTGTTATCTTTTTTTTTCCAAAGCCACTTATCTTCTACACTTTATTTCTCTCAAAGATACATACCACTGTTCTTCCAGTTTCCCAGGCTTGTAAACTTGGCGTTGTCTTCAGCTCCTCTCCCCTCATATCTGATCAGTTTCCACTGTTGTCATTTCTCCCTTCACAACATGTCTCACACCTAGCCCCTTCTCTTTATACATACAGCTAAGACCTTAATTAAGTCTTTCATCACCTCTCACCTAGATTATTGTAACAGTTTCTTAATTATTCTCTTTGCCTTAAGTCTCTCCCTCCTTCTCTCCCTCTTTTCTCTCTTCTTCCTCTACACTGCTGTCAAAGGGATTTTCCTTAAGCACAGATCAGACTATGTCACTTACCTGCTCAGTCAGTTTCAGTGGTTCACTATTGCCTTTAAGAAAAATATAAACTCCTCTTTTTAGCTTTTAAAGCCAGTTATGACCTGACCCTAAACTACCTTTCTATCCTTAATGGACATAACTCTCCTTCTCTAATTCTATGACCTAGCCACACCTGCCTTTTTCTCTCTGTTTCTCACAAATAACACCCCACTTTCAGTATGTATAACTTTGCTGTTGCCAATGCCTAGAGTGTCTTCCCTCCTTACCTCTGCCTCCTTGATGCAGCTCAAGTACCACCTTCTACATGAAACTTTTCCTGATCCCCTCAACTGTATTGCCCTCCCTTTCAAACTAACTTGTATTTACTTATATATATTACATTGCGTTTATAAGTATAAATACTTTTTATTTATTTGTATTTATTCTTTTTCCACTTATCCTATATATCCTTTTTTTTCTCTCCCAGTTAGAATGTAAATTTCTTTTGAGTAAGGATTGATTCATTTATTGTATTTTTAATCCCTTGTGCTTTACACAGTGCCTGGCACATAGCAGGCAGTTGATAAATGCCGCTTGGTTGGTTGATTGATTGATTGATTGATTGATTGATGATCTGGCATAGTTGTATGTCAGGACAAACTTTCTTCAGATTCATTTTCTCTTCCATTGATCTTTGCTCTCTTATAAAGTACAAGTGCTCCGTCATCCCCTGCTGTAACATTTTGAAAATGAGTTTATATTCTAAAGGAGTGCTGGGACCCCGAGAAAACTGAGTTAGAGTAACCTGGAACAAATTTACACGCTCAAGCCTTCTTTTAGTCAAGTGGCAAAAAGTTTATTATGATGCCAGTAGAAGTGGGCAAGGATTCTTAGGGAACCTGCAAGCTAGTGAGGACGGTACTGGGGTATATATGAAAAAAGGATAAGGGAAAGGATGAAAAGGATTCTAATTAGGTAATTTAGGGGTCCAGGTGTCTGGGAGCTATGGATGGGAAAATGCAGGGAATCTTCAGACGTAACTTTGTTGATACCAGACATTGAGGGAGTTGTCAGAGGCATGGACCTTGGGGATCTGGTGTGAGGAAGTGTCCTTGGGCCAGCCAGGAACAAAAATCCTTGGGCCAGGCATCTCTCTGTCTATTCTGATAAGAGAATGTGTTCTGCAACAAGAGAAAATTTTCTCATAGAGCAGGGGCCTACTGAGAAATTGGGAGGCTTCCAGAGACATCTTAGGGCTGGGACCCAAGTACCCCATCAGTGTTGCCTTTTGTTTCCATGTCTTTCTACTTGGCAGGGTGATTAAATGCTTATTGGCTGAGGCTGCTTCTGAACCTACTTATTTGGTCAATTACTTTACATTATTTAAACTTCTATAAAAATGATGATAACCCGCGTCAGTATCTTTTCCTTTATCCATTTTCCAGTAGCTTGTTTCAATAGGTCAGTTGTTATCTTTTCATCCTTATTCTTCTAGTTTGGTGTCAATTTTGACATTTTATCTACTAAATGGGTAGTCTGCATACAGACAGTTGATTCAAAAATGGCTTCCACATCAGCAAATAGTTATTTCCTATCTGTTAAGATATAATTACTTTCATTTTTTATAATATTCAGTGTTCACCATACCCGGGACCTCCCAACTTTTTTGGAAGAAAGAATCCATGATGCATGTGGTTTTTCACAATCTAAAAGCCTTTGTTTTTTAATCTGAAAATACGCTTTCCAACATATTTTTGACCTTTTCTCCTGTGCACTTTCACACTGAAATCATGGGGCATCATTGTGTATGTTTATATTAATTTGATTTAGAGAATCGTGTATTCTTTACAGAATTTCTCAGCAATGGATCTTGCTACGTAAACCTCATGGAATTTTTGCATGAGCTGTTTGTGAGCGTCCAAAGGCAAGATCACTAATTGTGCCATGAAATGATTGTTTCTTGTTACATTGTGGCACAGAGGTCCACGAATTAAACAAGCATTTAAGACTTTGTTATCTGTACTATACAACACTATACTAGATGCTAGAGATACAAAGAAAAAGAAAAAGTTCCTTTGTTCGAGAAACTTAAATTGTGGAGGGTAGAGGAACGGGTTAAAACCAACTCTGTCAGTTCTTAATTTATTTCTTCAAGGAGAACCTAGGCACCATACTTCCATTTAGCTGCAATTCCTTGTGGTTTCATTTATGGTGAGAATGTCAATTTGGCTTGATTCACCTTCTTCAATAATATGCCAAATTATTGGTCATTAAGGATTACACAGAGTACTGATAGTTAAATTAATATTTGTAGATGATAAAAAAAAAGGCTGTGTGATTCTTAGCACCCTCTTCTCCCCTTTTCACTGTCACTTCAGAAACAAAAGCAGAAGGAAGCCACCCAGGACTAAGGATCTATTTGTATTGTTATTTATTTCATGGGTTGTTGTGACTAGAGAATTCATCACCTAATATCCAGGCTACCGTATTCTTAGTTTTGTCTTAACTTTTCTGTATACTTGGAGACTATACAGATACCATCTATTGCTGGGACTATAATTGAAGCTTTTCCGTCATGGTAGAACCTGTCAGAGGCTGTATTCCTCCTGTGCAGCTTTCAAGAGCCCAAGTCACCTCCGTGCCTTGGTGAGGTGTTAGCATAAGACTTTTGGGGCAATAACCTAATATAACAAAAATGAAGATTTACAAAGCTAGATTAGAGAATAATTATTCATTTTTCCAAATGGGTTTTTTTCCAAAAGGAAAGGACTCATTATAGGCTTCCTTTAAATGGCAACCTTATAACTCATTTATCCTATTACTTGAGTTATAAAAGTTGAGCTTACTTGCAATTTTCCACAAAACAATGTACATTTGTATTGTATTAACATAGTCAAGCCACAAAGTACAAATAAATGGCAAACCAGTTAATTTGAGTTTTGAAATAATTTTTCTCCTCTTAATATTTTATTAATCTAAGATGCTAATAACCTGATAGTATGGGCTTAATTAGTGGCATAGTGGCCATATCCAGAATGTTACAGGAAGTATTTGATAGAAGATACGTATTTATTTCTTACTGATGAAGAAGGGGCTAGATATATAGAAAAGCCCTAGCAATATGATTTTATATGTATTGCAATCAAATGTACTTTTTAATCACTGTGTTTATTTTATAGAAAATGTTTTTTAGATAGATGGGAATAAGCTAATGATATATTTTAAATGGCACATTATATCTGAAGTCTGTTCAGAAATTTGTTTCCATGGTACTTTTGTTGATTTATTGTTTCATTGGCATGGGCACTCCTTTTACAGATGCCCCACTGTGGTTTTTCATCTTGTGGGATTCTCGTCTGCCTTTTTTTTTTTTCTTAAATCCTTCATATAATAGCCATTACTTCCTGTTTCTTTGCCTAGGGCAGTAGAAAAATTAGTAGCACAAATAAATGCTAGGAATTGCTTAAGTTCACCATTAGCAGTCATTCTATTCATGATGTGTGTTGAAGTTATTCTTACATCCAGCATAACTTTCTGTGCTGTGTTATAAGCTAGTTGGAGTTTTAAGCCAGTTACTTGATTAAATAATGAGCAACTGCCAGAATCATGATTCAGACTTGGAAGAGCTATCCCAGCATATCATCTATAGGATTAATCTATCCAAAGATGACAGATGGCCAATTATTGCTTTCCAGTTTTCAAGGATGATCATGTTATGATTGGCATCTAATTTTCCAGGACTGTCTGTAATATGATTGGCATCCAATTGAGAGTTTGTGAAACATGTTCATAGAATTAATTTAATGGGATTAAACCATGAATTGGTAGTGACATACATATTCATGTGAAGGGGACGGAATATAAGACTAAGCTAATAATTTCGTTGGTGAAATAAGCTCAGATGGTTCGCCTATCTTGATGGAATTTTTTCCCCCGATGATTTCCTTAAATTTATATTAGTACGGTTTGAATGAATTTGAACAACCTTTTCAGTTTTATCTGAGACTGTTCCCCTCTGTATCCCCTGGACAAAGTAGAAGGCTCATTGTCTCCTGTATACATGCTACCCTATCTTATCCTTCTTCAGTGCCTTTGCTTTTACTCCCCATATACTTCCTCTCTGTGCTTCCCTCTTTCTTTGTATCTTTCATGGGTGTTTGCACAACAGAATTTGAGGGCCGCCTCCCTACCGAAGTCCTTTTTGATCCGTGCAGTTGTTAAGCACTCTTCCACCCTTGAAATTACTTTATACATAAGAGATCAAACATCTTAAACATAGATTTAAGTTTGATGAACTTATTTATTTTTTATCACTGGAGGAAAGTACCCTACAAATTGTTTTCCTGCTTGTCTTTAGTCCTCCCGTCTACTGGCTCCTTCCTTTCTATCTGCAAACATACTCAAGACTCTGTATCCTGAAAAAAAATTTTTCCTAGATTTAATACCCAAATTTCCAAAAGAAGCTATTTATGCCTGTTGCCTCCATTTCCTTTTCTTTCTCTTCTCAAACCTTCTCATTACTCAACTGAAACTGCTCTCTCCAAAGTTGCCAATAATCTCTTAATCGCTACTTCTGATAACCTTTTCTCAGGCTTTATTCTTGTACTGTTGGCCACTCTTTCCGGGGTACACTATCTTCTCTGAATTTTTCTCACAGTGTTTTCTCTTGGTTCTCCTCTCTGACATCTCTTTCTCAGTCTCTTTTTCTGACTCATTGACCATATCAGGCCCCTAACTTTGGGTATTCCTGCAAGTTTTATCCTTGGGCCCTCTCGTATTTTCTCTACTCTATCATTTGGTAAAAGGTGGTGATGGCTTGTGCCAGTGTGGTTGCAGTGTTGGAGGAGAGAAAGGGACATATAAGGAAAGATGTTGCAAAGGTAAAATTGACAGCACTTGAAAACAGATTGGATGTGGGGAATAAAAGAGAATACGGAGATGAGGATGACACCTAGATTGTGAGCCTGAGTGACTGAGAGTATGGTGGTACCCCTGTCAGTAATAGGGAAGTTAAGAAGAAGAGGGGGTTTGTGGGGAAAGATAATGAAGTCATTTTGGGTCATGTCGAGTATAAGATGTCTACAGGACATCCAGTTTGAGATGTCTAATAAGTAATTGAATATGTGAGAAAGGTTAAGGCCAGATCGATAGATTTGAGAATCATCAGTATAGAGGTGGTAGTCAAAAGTAAGGGGAAAAATAAACCAAAACCCTTATGCGAGGGTTTTGTTAAGCAAAAACAAATTTCCACATTGGCCATGTCCAAAAATATATCTCATTCTGTATCTTGAGTCTATCGCCTCTCTAGCAGGAGTTGGGTAGCATACTTTATCATTCCTCCCCTAGAATTGGTGGTTGGTCATTGCATTGAGGATCATAGATTTAGAGGTGGAGGGGACTTCAAAGATCAGCTAATCCAACCTCTTCATTCTACAGATGAGGAAACTGAGGTCCAAAGAGGTGAAATTATTTGCTCAGCATCATATGATTGGTAAATGAGATTTGATCCTGGATTCTTTGACCCCAAATCCAGCATTCTTTCTGATGTCTAGTACTGCTTCTGCACTTCACACTGAAATTATTTACAACTAAAATTCCTGAGCTGTATACAGATATTCCACAATGCATTTTGGTGGAAATTGAATGTTGGCTAGGTCTGCCTTTATGAAAATCTTCATGAAAACTTCTGCCATATTTGGAAAACAAATTAATATGGACCTTTAAAATTTTAATTCATTCCTTTATAACTTATTAGGAATGTATTTTGGTAGAAGAGGGAAAGTATTCATCTAAGTATTTTAGAAAAGATTTGTTAATCTCTTATGCCAAACTTGGTTCATATCCTGAGAATATGTAATAGTAACTTACTTTCATCAATCTGTGATCTCACTGATTTGAGACCAGTATGGATTGCAGCCTCCATTCCTGCTTTCATACCCTGTGTGATTCTGGTCCTTGTAGGATCCTTTTATAAATCCTCCACAGGTGATCAACTGAATGTAACAGAAGGCTTCTAGGTATTTTAATGTTGTTTGTATTGCTAGGCTATCTATCATATTATCCATCATTCTTATGTGATCAGCTCACATCTTTTTCTTGCGGTGCATCTTTGCTGATATTTTTTATGCTGCTTCCCCATAAAGAATTCATCATTCTTAATGTGTTGCAATCTAATTAGACCTACCATATGACTTTCCATTACCCTTTGGTTCATCTGCATTGTTCTACTGACACCATGTTGTTCCATGAATTCATAGTAATATATAGTATTGCCAGGAGACTTAGTGTTAAAAGGTGGGTCTTTGTGTCAGGGAACAGACTGAGATCATTAAAAATTGCTGGGCAGTTTCTCAAATGTGAATCAGCTGGCCCTAGCTCAATATTATCTTTAATGGCTGATTCAGAACATGTGTACTGATGCCCTAAGCACAATGGGCTGCCTGTGCAACTATATGTCATAACCTAGGCAATATGTATTTTTCATCCATTTGGATTTCTGTGTTGATTGTTAAACCAGTTTTTATTGAGTGACTCTTGATCTAATTGAGGAATCCCTGTAGTCTTCTTGGATTCCATATAATCAGTACAGTGTCTCCCACAGACAGAAGCTTCTGGGAAGTTCCATTTTTAAGTAATCTGGCTTACATTTGGCCTTTACCTAAGATATCCTCTGATAATCTTTGAAGAACATGTTCCTGTTTTATGCCTGCTTGATAGTGATAATTGGTGGGCAGTTGAACAAAGTTTTCTGTGGCTGCCAGTATAAGGGAATCTTGTATGATTTAATGCATGCATAGGAGGCACCTTGTTAGAGAAAGTGTAAAGCTACATTTTACTCTGCCAAATCACATGCTTTTAAAAAAAATCAACAAACTAAAACATAGTGGGATCTTGTAGTCATTATTCCTATCTATGTTATGTGACACTGAAGATGTGACCTGCTGCAGAAAGTCTTCTGCAAAAGGATACCCTCAATATGTACATAAACTATTCTTATAAAGATTTTACAGAGATGAGAAAGTAGGCATACCACTCTGTGGGTAATAATGTAGCCGGTAATCTTTCTGTTCTTTTGGAATTTTCCTCTTTTTGAGTTACCTTGAAAATTGATCTGTGAATACCTAGCGTATCACTTCTGACAGTGATTTCTTCTGTATGTATTGGGTCAGATCTAATCATTCATCTTCACTTCATCTTCTTTAGTGTCAATTTTACTTGCTCGCTGAACGCATCATGTACTGAGGTTCTTAGTAGTCCCATGAGCAGATTATGGGAAAGCAGATTACTGGTCTGTGGTCCCATATTGGGTAGGATCCCTAGGAACGTTTATGAAAGGACATGGACAGTAGTCACACAGGTTAAGAAACTGTGGCAAATGTCTTATCTTCTACACCATTGGAAGGAGTATCTGATTAATGAGATCATAGGTTTATCTCACAAGTTGTTGTGAGGAAAGTACTTTGTGAATTTTAAAGTAAGTAATAAAGTAAATCATTATCACTACCATTTTTTATTTATATTTTGGTTGCTTTTATAATAAAATGTCCATTTAAAGAGAGTTTAGTTTCTTCCAATAAATAGCTTAAGAATCGCACAATTTTTAGATCCTTTATCAATATTTTAAATTGTTGGTGGTCTAAACATGATTCTTAGCATCCTTTTCTGCTGCTTTGCCACCATCATTATGCATATGAAAGATACTGCACAGGATTGTTAGTTTGAATTTTTTGGAGGGGGGAAGAGGGAAGGCAAGCCAATTGGGGTGAAGTGACTTGCCCAAGGTCACACAGCTAGTACATGTCAAGTGCCTGGGGTCACATTTGAACTCAGGTCCTCCTGACTCCAGGGCCAGTGTTCATTCACTGCACTACCTAGCACCTCTGTTACCAGAGCCTGGGGATATCTGTTACTTAATAGCCACCCTCCTACTAACGAGCCTGTTGATGTCCTGGCTGGTCCCCAGACATGAGACTCAGTCTTCTTTTTAGCTTGGTTGAGTATGCAAAAGCTTGTGCCCTACTTACATAGCGTTGTCCCCATTGTCATCATTGCCTTCTCCTTCTCCTCCTCTGCCCCCGTTTAAGTTGTTTTTCCACAAGAAATTTTAAATGTCCCACACCACAAGTAAGTTGAATTTTCTATTTTTTTTCTTTTTAAATTTAGACTGATCAGAAGAAAGAAGCGGTTGCTCCAGTACAGGAAGAATCCGACCTTGAAAAAAAGAGGCGAGAAGCAGAAGCATTGCTGCAGAGCATGGGGCTGACGCCAGAGTCTCCTTTGGGTGAGAGTGGGAACATGTCCCTACATTCCAGATTGTGTCTTTAGTTTAGTTAAAACGCAAAACTGCCAAAAAAAATGAACAGGTTTGGGATGGGGGGCACACTTTCCTTGTGTCTGCCCCCTAGGAGCATTAATCTCATGCACCATTTATTTGGAATTGTCTTCATGTATTAAAATGTATCCAACACATGCATATCTGGGCAAATGTTCAAAGTATCGCAGACTTAATTATATTTACCATCATATACTGACTCGCTAGTTCATTATGCTGACTTTTCTAGTTAAATTAGGCTAAGTGACTATTGCATCAAAATGCATGAGATTTTGCCTACTTGGAAGCTGGAGGAGGGGTATAATGGGTTGACTTTCTGACAGTGCTGATACTCAAGAGAATAGAAGTAGAGAGAAGATGTTTAAAGCTTCACTCCACTGCCCCAGCTGATAAGGGGAGATTACACAGAGGTTGTATCCCTTGGGACGATGATTTCACTGCTCTGTTTGCTCTTTTTCTGGATTATTTAAAATTATTAGTAGACCTAACCAATAAAAATCCTGAAATGGTAGTAAGTATACCTGAGGAAAACTCAGTCACGTTATTGTGAGAAAGCATTTTAAAAAGTATTTTAAAAGTATTTTTTATTGTACTGTGCTGATGCAGAAGTATTCTAGCTAATTGGTTGTGCTACAGAATAATTTAGACACGGGTGACTCCAGCTCTCCAAAGGCTTACAATGTTGTTTTGGATTTGGAGTAACTCCAGTGATGACATTTTCGGCAGGTCTAGTTATCCTTAAAATCTTCATCTCTGGCTAGTTGCCCTTAATTCCCCTAGTTGCCTAAAAGTGGCTCTCAAAATAATGTCATTGTTTGGTCGTTTACATGCCTGATTAGAACTGATGAATGTTAAAAACTAATAGGGAAAATGAGTTTCAGATACTGAACCCTTGATATAATGTAATCCCCAGGCTCCATACTAAAGATGCATACTGTTGCCAAGTCAGTATGATAAAGAAATCCTTATGGTGTTCTATAGAACCTAGCTGTAGCCAAGAACAAAATCAATTTACTTTAGGTAACTAATTCCCCATTGTGTTAGGAAAATGCCTCTCCTAAGCCTAAAAATTATTTACAGATTATAGACAAGAATTTTACAACACTTTGGCCAGGTAAAACAGGGGTGAGGAACTTCTGGCCTGTACCTTAGCTTAATTTCATATGACCAATGAAGTAAATATAGCAAGAGTGAGGAATGCGTATGCCTTTAGTCATAAAAGTGCAATAGGACTTTAAAGTTTTTGAGTGGATATCCCCAAAAGGCCTCAGATTGGGTATTACTATATGAAACTCTCTGTCTTCTGTATGTGTGTATGTATATGTTTCTCAATGTCTCCATCATTCCTTTTGCTTATTTTTCATTGTGTCATGTTTTTTATTTATCATCTGTTAAAATGTTATTAAATGGGAGCATGGAATTGGATAGGGTAGTCAGGAAGACCTGACTTTAAGACTTGTCTCTGTGATATGCAGTTGTCAGCAAGTCACTTAACTTCTTAGTGACCCAAGCAACTCTTTAAGACAGTACATTTTGGAAGTTGCTTGTCCATATTGGTAGAGAGAGTATTCTTCACTGGAAGTTCCCTACTCCAGTGAAATCATAGAAATCATATTTCTCCCTTTCTTACCTCCAATTTTTAAAAATAGTAATAAAGATTAAGATGATATGTAAAATAGCATATTTCAGCTCTCCTCTTGATCAGATAGAATAGTTTCAGAACCTTTGTGAAGCTCTCTGAATGTAAATTTCTGTTTATCACTTTCTCCCAAAATTTGTGCAAGTTATGCGTGTTGTCTCTATAGAATAGATACTTTAGGAATTGTTTCATTTTTGTCTTTATACCCTTGGTGCCTAGTATGCTACCTGGCACTTATTAAATACTTAGGAAATGCTAATTTGATTGATTAAAATCAAAGATGTGGAGACAGCTTAAATATTCAGTAGCGAATAAAGATTAATGTTTGTTCTACATTCTTTTGAAATTTTTGGTAAGAAACAAAAGTATGCTTTATTCCGAAGATAGACTCAAGTCTTGGAATAGACTGCAGTGACTCCTATTCATTCCAAGGCAGATTATCAGACTGTTAAAGGAACATTATGAAGCATATGTCTTTGTAAATGCATGTCTTCAGAATACCATGCAAGCATGGTTTGGAGGCTTCCCTACATGTTTGGACTATGGAGAGTCATTACTGGTATCTTTCTTCCCACCCCGCTAAAGTGTATCTGTAACAACTTATGTTGCACAGTGTTTCTAAAGGGGAAGAGAGAGATTGCTGGTGATAGCTATTTTAGGTATGTATGATCAGAGGATGATTTTATTCTTATTCTTTAGTGCCTAATGTGCTTGCACATAGTCGACTCCATAAATGATTGCTTAATTGAGTTCTCTATCCTCTCTAGGATTATACTGTGAATTAACATGCCCTAACCACATATTCATGATTCAGGTGACCATTTCATCTTTCTTTGTGGCCCTTACTGACAGTTTTTTAAATAGCAGAGAGAGGTTCCTTCTGTGTGCCTCAGTGCTTTAGACACATGTAGGTTAAAGAATTATTCTTTTTTTCCTTTGGTAAGGAGCTCTATGGTCAACCCTTGATTTTTTTTTTTTAGGTATTCGGACAAAGACTTTATGCTTTATGTCATTTAAATTGTATATGATTAAGATGGTGTATGGCCTCCCATCTTTCAGAGTACCTGGAATATTTGAGAGAAGTAACTGTTGTTTTAATGTGGAAGTGGAAAAAAAAGTTTGTGGAAAATTAGTATTTTGATATTATTACTATGGTATTTGTATTTCTGTATATATGTATATAGAAGTTACATACAGATTGTTTGTTTATTATCTTTTTCTATCCAAAGTTGTTCAGTTTTCTTTTGTGGATATTGTTGTAAAAGGAGAGGGATGGATTTGAACCCCAAACCTTAGTTAAGCCATTATGCCAGTTTAAGGTCCTCAATGAATGGAGGAGAAATGCTAGAATATTTTGTGATGCATAATTATTTAAATAGATGATTATAATCAGTAACATTTTGGGACTAAAGTGCTAATATTTTTTCTCTAGATATTCAATTTTTATTGAATTTTCTGTGATCCCAAACAATCCACAAAAGAAGATATAACCACAGTATACATGATACATGATAAGACTTTATTCTAACTTAAAGTACACCCCTTAAGCCATTTTGAGTTAATTAAAATTACTAAGCACCAAGTATATTTAAAGACTGTTACATATTAGGGCATCAAGAAGAAAGTGGGGAAAGTAGTGGTAGGTAAACTGGGTATTGTAGGAAGAGATTTTCTCTTCTCTTCCCATTCAGGCACTGCAGTGGCCTATGCAAATGTACTAACAAAAGCACAGTGCCTGCCCTCAGGTGGCTCACAATATAGTGGAGGAATCAACATGCAAACAACTGTGTGTCCACAAGATATATATAGTGCAAATGGGACATAATATCAGAAGGAAGCCATTAACAGTGAGGAGAGGGGAAATAGGAAAGGCCTTTTGCAGAAAGGAGAACTGGCTACCCGTTTTGTCACTAGGTTATATTATTATTTATGAATTGTTTGAAAAGACAAATTTTTTCCCTAATGATACATTTAGGAAATTTTTCAGAGGACCATTTTTTAATGCCGTTTCTCCAAATGACTAAGACTAATTTTTATTTTTTGCTCAAATTCATATTACTTAGTGTTTTGTGGGGTAGCTTCTTAGCAATTATCCATTTTTCATCAGAGCAAGTTATTCTCTCACAAAGTATCTCTGAATAAGTCATGGAATGCCACATTATCTTTGAAATTTTTGAACTGTGATTAAGCAAGCAGATGAATGTAAGAAAATCTTAATTTATGTGGTGTCATTCAAAAAGATATAACAACTTTTAGTTAACAAAGAAGTATTTGGTTTCTTTTAACCAGTCAAATTAAGCCTTCTCATGATCTAGACCAACAAGCTTAATTATTTCTTCCGTAAATGTTCCTAACCACTGTTATGTTTGTCCAACACCATACCTGGTTACAAAGGAAGTAGAATATTGGAAGATTGTGTCCCTGCCCAAGGGGCTTGAAATTTAAATGGAGAGAGTAGGTGGGGAGGGGCGGGGAGTAAATATGTGCATATTTACACTTTATATAAAACCAGCCTTAGTTGTCAACAGATATAAGGAGTGTTAGAGCACTGAGTAGTTAGAAAGAAAAATGGAGATGGAAGACCCTTTAGCTTTATTTTTCGTAGCACATTTTAATTATATTTCCCCTGCTGTTTTTTAGCATAGCAGAAGCTAAATATTTGAGATTTACATTTTAGGAAGCATGAGAAAGACTGTGGACATTAGAGAAAGCCAAATAGAGCATTTTCCTTATCACCAGAATCTTTGATATAGAACATTGTTTCATACTTTTCCAGCATGAAGACCCCTTCTTAACAAAAATGTTTCAGGGCCCACACTGAACAAAGAGTTATACAATTCGTATGTGTTAATTGAGCTCATCCATGATGACTAAAATCTATTATGAATTAACATGGAAATGGCAATGCCAAGTGAAAATAAAGATCCCAAATCGCCTGTGGTCACTCTGCCATCCTCATCCTACAGTTGGGAGCGCCTGTTATAGAATTTTAATATACCCACAGCTAAATTTTGAGAGATTACTGAAATTTTGATGAACTTATTCTGAAGAGTCTTCACTGAAGAATTAACATTTCACTCAGTTGTGAAGGACGGGAGAAACATAGGATATTTAGTGAGAGTATGTGATGAGTCATAGTTTAGAGACCGGAAAAGTAATCTGTCCCCATTTCCTTTCTTTTGGAGCTTAGAGGTTCAACATAATTGATTCTCATCCATTGGATTCAATTTTGATTTTTTACCCAGGAGCAGTCTAAGAACTGTTACTTTAAATTTTCTTTACTATTCCTTAACCAGCTAACAGGCAGCTATATTATTTTTTATCCTAGAGAGGTTTAGGACTGATGCTGGACTAGTCTCCGAGGTCAAGTCATGTCTAGGGCACAAGCATTTATAGATCAGTCACCTGCTATGTGCCTGGCACTGTGCTAAATGCTAGCAATACAAAGAAAGGCAAAAACAGGTCTTGCTCTCAAGGACCTCATGGTCTAATGAGAGAGACAGCATGGGAACAGCTAGTACAGATAAGAGCTATATAGGCTAAATTGGAGATAATCAACAGAGAGAAGATACTAGTATTAAAGGAGATTGGGAAAAGCTTCTTGTAGAAGGTGGGATTTTAGCTAGGATTTAAAGGAAGAGGCCAGGAAACAAAGATAAGGAGAGAGCACATGTGAAAAGACCCCCACATGCTGTGACTGACTTTTGGTTGCAGAGAAAGGAAGGTACCTTTTATATGTAAAGTTTCTTTTTTGCATGGCTGTACTATTGAATATTCATTATTTCAATTGTGGAAGTAGACTTGATTTAAGCTTCTGAGACCACTATGGAAACTCAGAGTGATCTTCCTTTCCATTAACTGTATTGAGTAGTTCAGCAGAGGAGTGGTGGTGATGAGATAGATAGATAGATAGATAGATAGATAGATAGATAGATAGATAGATAGATAGATAGATAGATATTGGTATATATATATATATGTACATATGTATGTATATGACGTATCCTTTTGTCCCTGTAGTAAATTTTGATTATCAAATAGTAAGATCTTACTAATTTATGATTTAAGAAGTTGGGGGAAAAGATTTTTGGCTACCTTGCAAATTTGATATTTCTGTCTAGAAGCCCAAATTAGTACTGTTTTTTTAACCTAATTTTTTGATAGTCATTGATAAGTGAAATGACCATAAATTTATTAAATTGAAAGAGGATGTCTTAGTCATTTACAAAGAATTAAACAAGTAAAAGATATCCATGTCTTGTCTTTAAAAATGTTCCTTGTAAATTTAAAAGTAGCTTTAGAGATGATTCTTCTTTAGAAATCTAAGATATATATACATCTATATCTATCTATCTATCTATCTATCTATCTATCTATCTATCTATCTATATATGTGTATTTAAAATTGTCCCTTGAGTGTTAGACCCTGAAAGAATGTTATTGAAAGAAGTAACTATTTATTGCTTTCACTAGGCCAGGTCACAGAAGAACTCATAAATTTCAGTGAGTGAAGAAAGGGTTAGAAATGCACCCTGAGTGAACATAGGGTGAGCCTGATGTGACCCTTTCCCATTTCAGACATTAACTTCTTTGGAGCCAGTCTGGATTTTTTCCTTTACACCCAGCACCTCCCACCATACTGTACTCCTGTAGACACTCCCGTGATATCTGAAGTTCTCTAATCCAGTAGTTGTTTTGCTAGGCTAATTACAGACATTCGAGTAACTGTTGTGTGCCTGGTTTATACTCAAGACAACATCAGGCTATATTTTAGATGCTCAAACTCTTGATACCTGCTGGTTTGAAAGTATATAGAAGCACTTAACAATTTAAAATGCATAAGCGACTTTATTATTTCTATAGATACTATAACTTTGGAAAAAAATGTTCAAACATTTAATTCACTTATAGCTGAAAAATATGGTTTTTATTTCAGGAGAATATTATAGTGAAGTAGCCATTTGATATAAAGTCAATTAAAAATATGTTAATATTGCATATTGAAATATTATCTGAAAGATACTTGAGCTCTGAAGCCGTCATGGTATAATTTAACCAGAAGATGGCAGCGATGATCCTCCTGTACTACCTGCAGTAATAATTGTGAAATATTACTAAATTCAGTTGCTTGGAATATGTATATCCTACTGGCATTTTATAATATGGCATTGAAATCTTCCATCTCATGGGATAAATTTTTGCTCTTTTTGCTTTATCTACTGCGAAAAATGTACATTTCTCTATAAGAAGGGATTGAGAATATTTTGGGGGTCTATATCTTTGTACACTTCAGTTATTAATCTGAATACTGGGGTAAGAAAGTTAACTTTAGTCTCGCCTTCTTCAAGTTGCATGCTGTCATTTTTTTGTTGTGCATCACTTTTAAAAGGCATGTTGCTTTATGGCTTGTTTGCATTTTTTACCCAAATTGCTAGAAATTAATGGACTCTTTAAAGGAGACATTCATTCCTCTTCTCTAAATTTTTCTACTTTTAAAGGAAAAAGAACTGAAGTGACTTGAACATGAATCTTGCTGTTTAAAATTATCATATTAGGGTTAATTACCTTTGACTTAGAACTCTTATAATACTTAAGTGAAACTTTATGGTCTAGAATTACTTTGTAGTTGTAATTTTATAAGTAATTGTTAATGTTAATTACCATATTATGATTTTAAAAGAAAAATGTTAGCATTGAAGGAATGGTCTCCTTTGAAAGGTAACGCTAATGTCTAGTGGTGGCTCAGATCAGAATGCACTTCCATAGTTGTTTTTAGGTTTTTTGTTTGTTTGTTTGTTTTTAATATCAAGGCCAACTGCATTATGTCAGAGGAACTGCATGAATGTCCAGCATGCATTGTTAACTTTGTCTTTTTTCCCTTTTTTTCTACTGTTCATTTTCACTCATATGTTTCTTTTCTTTTTTTTTTTGTTTGCCATTTTCCTTTGTGTTAATTATTTCATGTTAAATTAATTTTGAAACATCATAAGCTGTACAACCTCTTCGAGTAGTAACAGCGGATACCTGTCTATTTCACTATTTAGTCCCTCCTCCTATGTCTCCATCTTCCAAATCTGTGAGTACTCCAAGTGAGGCTGGAAGCCAAGACTCTGGAGATGGCGCCGTGGGATCTAGGTACGGTAATTTTCTTTTAATATTTTAATGATGGAATGCTTTCATTGCCCAAATTCTGTTGATACTTTAGAAGAATTCTAAATAACAGTGTTGAATTAGGGTTGATATTTTGAAATCTGATTGGCATAAATGTTGCTTGTATTAAACTGGGAAAACTTATTTTAAAATACTTTAATTTTATTATACTGAGTTAAATCAGCAGCAGTGATTGCATGCCATTTTATGTTTTGATAAAAATAGGTCCAGATAATATATTTTAAAATATTTTTCTTTAAACCCTAAGAAAACTTGTTTATTATGTGATCTGTTTTTGGAATTAATGAAAAATAGTATGGAAAGTATCTTCTGGGATAAATTCTTCGTGTAATAGATGGGTTATTCTCTCTTCTCAGTATTAGCATGTTTTATTAATTACTGGTTTTACTCTGAGGAAAAAAAATGTTGCACAAAGCATTAGGAATAAAAGAATAAGTGCTAAGAAAACACTCAACCTTTTTCATTGTTAGTATTTCCTGAACTTACCTTCCCTTTATTAAAAAAAAAAAATCCTTTCTAGATTTGTTTTAGGATCCTGAACACATGTAACTTCCCAGCAAAGAATTTCAGTTATAATTTAAGTTGCTGCTGAAGAACCTTTTAGGATTTGTGTATTAACCCTCCAAATCCTTCTACTTTGGTCATAACGTTTTTCTTTGTACATCTAATAGTATTTGAATTGTGCGTTTTGGTACTTTGAATTAGGTATTGAAAACATTTAAAAATATAGGCAGCTTTCTGCTGTCTCTGGCAGTTAAAGCTAAGTGTATGACGAAAATACATATCTAATCTAAAGCTCTCATATTTTTACCAAGCAGAAAGAAAAGAAGAAAAAGAAGAAAACTATTCTTCTCCCCTACAAAATTCTTTAGTTTGTGTGACACATAGAGGCAATTTAAATATGAGTTTTTGCCTTTTTTGGCCTTGCTGATTGAAGATGAGACAAATAGTTAAGGTCCAGAAGTGGGGGAGAAAAGGAGGAAGGAAAGAAGTAAAGGGTTTGGGTGATCCATAAAATGGATGTTTTAATTATTCTTTAAATAATTAAAGAGTTCTTTTTAACAGTCCAAATAATGAAATGACATGAAGTTAGTTCCCTGGACTGTTCTATAGTCTTAACCAAAGTTCAAAGTGTTAATCTCCCAGTAGTATCATAATTGGCTAGATCAAAACATACACGTTGCGCATGCGCTTGTGTGTATATCTGTGTGTAAATTGCTTTATTAAAATGTGTCTCCTGAGACTTTATTCATTCCACTTGAACCCTACCACTAGCCATGTCCATTTCCGTAGAGCAAAATGGAAAGATGAGGCAATTAACATGGTAATTCTCAAAATAACTTGCTATAGAGATTGGTTACATTTTGATTGTAAAACTAACCTTTTTTTATCTTCCTAACAAAGACAAGGGAAATAGTTCCAAAAATCAACAGTGTTATAATTTAATAAAATAGTTCATCTGTCTTGGATCAAATTAGTGCATTCAAAAACTATAGGTAATAAAAGTCAAAAGTATTTAATAGGGATACCCTTGCAAATAATATCCCAATAGTCAGCATTTTGTATTTTATGTGATGATTCTTTTGTTTGCCAAATAAATTTCCAAATAATAAAGTGATTACTTTTTTTGCATCATCATCAGAAATCAACATCCTTCCAAACTAGTGAAAAATTTTATTATACTTTATAAATGTGTGCGTTAATGCATACCTGTTATATAAATATTACATTTAAAATTGGTTTTCAGTTTCTGATTTGGGGAGTGGGAATTTTATCATGCTATCATAGTTGACTTCACAATAGTACCTTCCCTACCTCCTTAGTTTCTTAATTTTTAAATTTAATAATTCTAATAATTTAATTGTAACAATTCTAAATTGACTATCTTTTGAAATTTTTTTTGACAACATAGATTTCTTGAAGTGTTGGAAAAGTAGCTGGAGATACATGGTATTGAGGACAGATTGCAAGATTCACTTGGAAACTTTTCTCAAATCTTAACTCTGATACTCATTGTTAACATGGATAAGTCACTTAAAGTACTTCAAACCTTAGTTACTTCATCTGTAAAATAGGACTAATAGTATGGAACTTACTATATATAAAGCACTTTGCAAAACTTAAAAGAATTTTATCTATATATAAATTATATGTTTTATTAATGTTAGTGTTCTTAGGGAAAATGATTGCATTATTTATAAGCTCATTGCTCACCCTATCGTTTTTAACATGTAGACATAACAAATTCTCTAAGAACAGTATGTTCCATTATGTTTACTGTGAAATACGCTTTGTAAGTATCAAATAATTTAAATGACATGGAATTATGTAGCAACTTTTTTAAAAAAGGAGAAAGAAGTGATATTATCTAGCAAGTTTTCCCAGATTTATTTTGTAGTTGCCCAAAAAGGAAGAGAGAGAAATCCAACTTTTTTTCTGTATACATCTTAAAGAAAATTCAAAAACCATAGTAGTAGGCAGGGCTCTAAGACCAGGTTTTGGAATTGCTTCTTCATGATGGCTTTTTCTACTTCACTATTAACTCAGATACTCCAATAGATCTGTCATCTCATCAGTATAAGCATTCTCTATGATGATCCAGGTTGTTCTTCATTCCTGAAACTCTCCATGCCCTCTCATAAATTTGTCTCAATAATTTTACTGTTACTCATCTTAAAAATTATTTTTGTAATAGTGAGAAGTTTTGAAAAGTTGAATTTTGATTCACAATTCCACTGGCATAATTATAACTGATAGAAGTCCTATGAAGTACCTCATTTAATTTTGGTAGATATTAACCTGAATTCTGTAAACCATAATAGACATTAGTCTGAGAGAATTTAGTGTTTATTTTTAGATAGAAATATCCTTAAACATTTAGGGTAAAACAAATGAATATTTGCTTGGAAATATGGCTCATTTGAAAAATAAGTGATTAGCCCCAAGCATGTCATATTACATTAACTTTTCTCTTCCATTCCAATAAATATTTGACATGATTGTTACATATATTAAACACTGATAATTTAAAGTTAAACCTGTAAGTATGTCATTGTAGAGTATGCTAATGTCCTTTCTGGTCCTATCATTTTATAGTATCTTTTTGTTAAAATTATAGTCTGATTTAGAGACATAAATTCTCAAAAGAATGGAGGGAAAATAGCTATCTAATTTTCAGAGATGTCTTAGGGTTAAAATAAGCAAAGGAATTTAGCATTAAGAGAAATGAAAGAATTGGTAGATGAATGGTGTTTCCAAATGCCAATGCACAAGACATTCTTTAATAGAAAAGGACAGAAAGTACTGAGCATTGAAAAACCAGAAAGTAGATAGGTGAAAATGGAGTAAAAGAATAGAGATGTTAAGAAGAAATATTGAAAGGAAAATTATGAGCCCCCAAAGTTCAACAAGTGAAAAGATCTAGCAAGTATACCAGGACTCTGTAATTGCATGAAAAAAAAAACCCTTTGGGAGGAGCAATGGAGCAATAAGGGGGAAGGGAGAGGAGAGAAATGTTTGAGATGCATTTTATAGACTCCCCAGGTTATAGAGGAATAGGTAGGGAGTATAGTCAATCAAAAGTGAAAAGATAAAAGTGCTGAGAACATTTCTAGTACAAAAATGGAAGAGATTATGAGAAATGAAATTTGCAACTCTATAGGAATGAACATTGTATCTTATTAATAAATAAGTAGTTTCTCAACCTGAATCTAAACCTCTCGGCAATCAAATTTTTTTTTTAAGTTCTGGTTTTTTACTTCCCTGTATTCCTCTTCTCCGTTCATCCTTTTGGCTTTCTTAATCCTCAGTGGCCATTTCCTTAAAGAAGACTGGGAAGGGGGTGGGGGTGGGGGGGAAGAAAAAGCCATATAAAAGGCAGTCAGTTTTGCTGATTATTAATAGCTGTGGTCAAAAGTTTGTCAGGAAAAAAACGTTGGCAAGAGTTGACTAAGATCAGAGTTTTGGATTATCTATGAATTTTCATTTTTCCATTTTTTTTCCATCTGTAAGCTTCTGTAATCAAAAGCTGGTTGTAGAAAACACATTGCATTTCTGCTTTGCAATGCCTTTTCACTTCCGGGTGCATTTTGAAATCAGCTCCTTGATCCATTTAAAACTATTTTATTTCAAACTAAAATCACCTCTCGCTCCACATGAAATTTTGCTATAGCAGTCATTTTATAACACAGAGTCTGAAGGCAGAACTTTCCTTGTAGAACATCTCTTGAAATCCCCTTTTAGTCTAACAAAGCCCAAGTTTGTTGCCTTCATTGCTTAGTACAAAGCAGATCTTCCCAGTCATCTCTTGTCTCTCTGCAAAGTATGCAGAATCTTTTTATAAACAGAAAATGGACTTTCGTAGTTTAGTTTTATCTTACATAAAGTTTCCAAAGCCTACTATATGCATTTTAAAAATAAAAGTTTCACTGAATTCCCAATTATTTAAGTATGTTCTTTTATAAGCCAGTTAAATTAGTAAATACAATAGACAAAATCACAGTGTCTTTACTGGTACGTATGTAACTTCTTGTGTTTTCTTTAAATGTGCAGAAATATATTTTACTAAAATTACAGCATTAATGGATTGCACGTGTTTATGTTTAATGTATATATAAGGAATGTGGTCTTCATGTATTGCTATGTATAACTGAGCTTTCATTCATAATCATAAGAATGCTGGTATGAAGAAATGTCTTTTTGTTCTCTAGTAGAATTGGAAGTAGCTGGCTAGACTAGTTTGAGCTCATTCAGACAATTGTTTTTGTTTATCCTACAGCAAAGCAAAAAACAAATCAAGATTAATTTAGGCTAAATTTGCTTTTAAAAAATAACATAAACAGTATGTATACATAATATATATAATTATATTTTAAATATTCTAATGTAATTTTTAAAGACTGAAGTTTAGTTGCTTTCAAAAACAGATGACATATAGAAGAAGCCCAAGGCAGTGCTTAACCTGTAAATTACAGCAGGGTCACATTTTGGAAACTCTAGCTGTTCAGAATCCCAGTGGAATAGTCTTTTTTGGTTTCCTTACCAAAAGGCTTATGTGTTGACTCATTTCCTTAACCAATATGACAATTTCCTGCACATATTTAATGCTCTGGGCAAGATTGTTATTATGCTAAGATTTTTTTTTTTACTAATTTTGTGTGATAAGGATGCAATAGTTTGTACCTTAACTTGCTGTTTTACAAATAACGTACAGTTTGAGCCAATCTTATTTGCTTTGTGCTATTCTTATCTGCTGTTATGCAGTTTATATTTTCCAAAAATATTGGGTATATCTTTTAACTGCTCTGAATTATATGTTTGGATCTTTAACCATATTTTCCTTACTGCATGAACTAAAGCTTTGAGTATTAACTGTTGTTGTTTCTGCTAACCAGGATGTTAGTTTAAATCTTAAACAATGAATAAACAATGCTTCTTACACATTCATAGAAACTATTTGCTTCACTAACTTATGACCTTTTTTACTAATGCTGCATGGTTGGCCTACAACCAATCAGGACGCTGCATTGGGATACTGATCCATCAGTTCTCCAGCTTCATTCCGATTCTGATTTGGGGTATTGAATAGATTTATCTTCCATTTTTTTTATAAGTTAATTTGATATTTTGTGAAGTTATTCTCATGTATAAAATATAAAGCAGTACTGATTGAAAAATGTTTGTTTTACAATTGATAGCTCATTTATCTGGCACATAAATGAATCTTTCTATACAACTAAGGGACCAAAAGTTTGAGTGATTTTTTTTTATCCTTTTAGATATAAACATTTCTAAAATTTTCCCACCTTCCTAAATAAAGTTTGCTCTAATACATGTAACTTAATAGAAATCAAGTTTGAGGGAGCTGCATGAGGCAGTGACCCCCTAGATGATTTGCCCAGAGCCACAAAGGTAGCTAATATCAGGCACAGAGTATATGCTGAACATAAATTTAACCTTTTCTAAATAATTCAGGATTATCCCGAACATTAATTATTGCACTGTGCTCTAACTGGGTAATGCTCCCAGTGGTTTTTGAGGTGTTTAAGGCTGTTTGTCCCTCTGCCAAAATCTCAAAATGCTATTCTTTTTGAATACTTTTGTCTGATTTTTTTAGTTTTTCCATTTCTCTCCCCATTTAGTTGTCATTTCTTGATGCCATCAGTGTGCCTGCTTCCAGTAGCCCTTCCATAATTTTGTATTGCTGTTTCTAATCTGTTTATGGTCTGGGAAATGAAATTAAGAATTTTATAAGAAACTCAGTTGTCAAATAAAAGCAAATGGATTCTGAGAACCTAAGCCTTAGGGCCTGAGTTTTGTGACATCAGTTTTGTTATATTCAGAAACCTTCATGGTTTACTTCTTAATTTTTACCACTTGTTGTTCTAGATTATTGATATTGCCAGATAAATGAGATTTTACTGTACTGGGGGGAGGGGGAAGATACATTTTTAATATACTATAATTTTGTTGCAATAAGGGCCAAATGCATTCAGGTCAGTAATCTGGCCCTAATGTAATTGATTTAGAATTAGCTTTTGATCTATTTTTCCACCTTCAGAAGTTTAAATGATTAATTTCCCATTTTTTAAAACTTGTGATTATTGCAATTCCAGATTACTTAAAAGTTCTCCTAAATTTTCCCATTTAATACTTAATTTCATCACATTTGCCACCTATTCCTTTCTTTAAGGCTAATATAGTCCTAAAGTAGAGAACACATTTTAAATTTTCTTAAGCCCCACACTAAATATTGAATTTCTATACTTAAAATATTTGTTGCAAAGAGTTTTTAATTGGCTAATAATTTCCATGGATCCAGCCATGTAGGGATTTTTGTTTGGTTTCAGAATACTGGAAAATGCACCATTATATGTAAAAAAATTTTAATCTAAAACCCCTTGTTAACAGGACACTTGTTTGAATATTATGATGATAGTACTATGATAACTCTGGGAATTACAGCATATATAGGGATAGGGGCTGTATCTGTGATCTTATTGGTAAAGGAAACTCCCTCTACCAATGCAAGTTAGTACCTTTTCTGCAACTTATAGTCTTAGAAAGTTGCTTAGAGCACTGAAAGGTTAAGGCACTTGCCCAGAGTGATACAGCCACTAGGTGTGAGAGAGAGGACTTGCACCTAGGTCTTTCTGAGACTGCTGTTTGAGACTGGTTACCACCCAAGGCTGGTGTTCTATCCACTATATGTATGTACACACACACACACATATATATATATATATATATATATATATATATATAGAGAGAGAGAGAGAGAGAGAGAGAGAGAGAGAGAGAGAGAGAGAGAGAGAATATAATTTATTTTGAGGGAAAGTTTACTTAAGACATTATTGTTGAGAACTTATTCATGAATTTGTTAAATAAATGCCAGCTTAGAAAACACAAGTTTGAAATCACTTGCAGTTCTAAATTTTGAGGCCTAACATAACATCCAGAGAAGTTCGTTCAAATTCCGAAAATGGATGACTTGTTATCCTTTTTCTCCACCACCCTGTCTTTCCATACCCATCTCCAAAATGAGAAAATGAATGTTTCAGTTTTTAGTCTTCCTTTGCCTTAAGGGATGAAAAAGTATTTTATTAGGGAATCTATATGATTTTATTATGTGTGGTTCTCAAAAGATAACTTATTTAATAAACATGCCTTTACTTCAGTTTGGCCTTATGTAAAGTTAAGAGTAATACAGATTAGGCAGAAGTATGATGAGAATGGTTAAATTTTAAAACCCAAGCTAGAAATAATCATGATTACCAATTTGCTGCAAAGTGAAAAACATAAAAAATAATTATTTTAAATAAAACCCCTAAAGTTACTTGGTTCATTTTGAATCTACAGAAACTGAACCTATTATTGAGTGAATCTCAATTGTTCTCTTTCCCTCACTTAGAAAATATAACTATTTCAAATAGTGTTAACTCTTTTGAAAATACCTTAACCAATAAGTCTAATTCAATGCCCCCACCCAGAAATTCATTTCTTAAAGAAATGTCTTTTAGTCTTATTTTATTCTGTTCACTCAGTAAAAATAATTTTGTGTATTTTAAAATTAGCAGTTCTATAATATTCAGAAATATCCTATGACCTTATTTTTAGTTATTTTTCTTTTTGTTAAAATGAGGCTAGTTTAAATTCATTGAAAATTTGTGATCATAGTAATTTTATTTTTATTTAAATTATAAATATTTTTAGCAATGTGGGATGAAAATACATTTTAAATTATTAATTTCCCAAACTAAAGTGGTTTGAAATTGTAAATGTATGCCGTTTGTTGGTATTAAAAAACATTTGTATTCATTTTATTTAGACGAGGACCAATTAAACTTGGGATGGCTAAAATTACACAAGTTGACTTTCCTCCACGAGAAATTGTCACATACACAAAGGAGACTCAGACACCAGTTGTGGCACAACCAAAAGAAGGTAAATATCAATTTTTGTATTTTCCATGGATTCTCAATTCTGTATTGATTTATTTTGACAGTTTATGAATTATAGTTATTTTTTTTAATTGAGAAATTGATAGAATTTTAAACTGGTCTACCTTGTTATTTTGACATATTTTGTGCAATACTTAATATTTATGCATTCCATTTTGTCATATTTTTTACTAACAACAGTCAGTTAGTTGAAATATCTTATTCCTGTTTGAGTACAATTTTTCAAAATATAAAACAATTATTTCTTGTTGTTACATCTCTATTTTAATTTCATTTTGGTATTCTCTATAATTATCTATCTATGAAGGTAAATGACAGATTCACCCATTCATAGGGTCATTGATCTAGAACTAGAAGGAACCTCAGAGGCCATCTAGTCCAACCTTCCTCTTCCCTCCAGCACTCCCCGCCCCCCATTTTAGCTATGTGCTCTATTATGTTGCTTTTATATAACCACCTTTGTTTAACATAGACTGGACTTGTACATAAGCATTTTTATTCATTAGTCATAGAAATTTTCTTTTACCATTACAAAAATCTTATTGGAAGCAATGTAGGTTAAGTTGAAAAGTACTGAAATGACACTTTTCTGCACTTTGGTGAAATAGGGGATCATGTGTAGAAATGATCCTGCTCAAATACCTCGTAGTAAATTTGACTATGTCCGATAAAATGGATGGAGAATCATAATCTCAGTTTCCATTTGGCTTTATAATTCACTTATTAAAGAGCACGTAAATTTAGGACACAAACTTCGTTAGAGAATGCTCTCACCTATAGTTGTTTTTATCTGTTCTTTTAGTCTGTTGCAGACTCTCCAGCCAGTGACTTTCTTTTTTGTTATGTTCAAGCTTTCACATCTGCAAAAATTGTCTTTTCCAGTTAACTGGAAAGGCACAAAAATTATGCCCCTAGAAATAGAGTCACTTGTAAGGTCACACAGAGAGTAGACTTAATTTATAAAAGTCTTAAAGGACTAAATTTCATAGTAAAGCCTTTTTGTGGTTAGGGAAAGGAAATGGTTTAAAACACGGATACTAATTAAAACTATGGCCCATTTAATTTAAAAATTAAGTCCTGCAACACTTAATGTTCTCCATATTTATCCAGGAAATGCTTATAGTGTTTATTAAAATGCCAGTGCTTTAATTTGGGTACAAGATAACCTACATCAGTAGTATACATTTTTACTGCCACATTACTAGATGTGTTACCTAGAAAATAGGATGCAGATAGAACAAGACTCCCTTTTTCAAGTATCATTTAACTTAAAACTTAGTGATGATGTTTTTAATGATATGATGATAAAAATCAATTTGTTAAACACCTTGGAGATTTTCAAAATGAAAAGTACCCTAATACTGTTTTTATAAACTTTCATAATATATTAACTAGATTCAATTTCTATGAAGTTACATTTTTAAAGCTTATTTTTGACATGAAAATATGAGTGTTTTATAGCATTTAATTTGATTAGCAGATTTGAATAAGTACCTACTATAGTAAGACTGCACAGACTACCCACCATTTTTTCCATTCTATTCAAATGACTTAAATAATTACACGAGTGGCATCATGGTCTACTGAATAAATTATTGTATTGAGAATTGAGAGATTTGTGTTCTTTTTCACTCAGTAATTTAGGAAAGCCAGTTAGCCTCTGTATATATCAATTTCCCTGCTGGTAAAATATAAATAATTCTGTTTAGTTTTTATGAAGATCATTGATATGATGCCAGTGAATTGCTTTCAGCTATTCAGAAGAAGACTGTATATAAGGAGTTTTATTTTGATGATTCCGCAGTCTTAGATCTGGAAACATTAAAGGTCATCTATCCCAACCCACAAATAAAAAAGTTATTTCTCCTAAGATTACTTATAACATTTTGCTGGAGATCTTTCCTTTCCACTTATGTCTCTTGTACATGTTATTTCCATATGTCTTCCCAACTTTTAGTTTGGAAACTCCCTGAGAATAAGGACTATGTCCTTTATATCTCCAGTCTCTAGAACCAAGCCTTGCTTAAGTAATAGCTTAGTAAATATTTGTTTAATAAGTGAAATCATTTCATTTTACAAATGAGGAAACTGAGTCCCAGAAAGTGTGTCTAAATGACCACATTTTATGCAACTAGTTACTCACATAATTTGTACTAGAATCCTGGCCTTGTGACTACTAGGCCAGTGATCTATTATACCATGTTATGTCTCTAGAATCTTCTTTGAACACTAATTTAAAGGGAAATTAAATTTCAGCTGTTTTTAAGTGTTAATGCAAGTGACCTGGAACAACTACACTGACCTTGAAAGAAACATAGTATCATACTTTTATTAGAATGAGACTATTATATAGACTAAATATTTTCGTTTTTGTCCTATGATTAAATCGCTTTGAATATCTTAAAATTTTTTAAGATCATATGAAAAAGTACATAGATACAAATCATTTAAGTGTTCAGTCATATATATGCCATAATATATAGAACCTGGTGGTCATCAGTGTTCCTCTGGCAGATAATTTGATATTTTCAGATGACATGAAACTGGGAGGGATAGCTAACATGTTGGATGGCAAAATCAGGATCAGAAGAAGTCACAACAACCAATCAACAAGCTGAAGGAAACATAGTAAGTCCTATGCTGAGGTTTTAAAAAATCATCTATTTTACTATAGGATGGAGGAAAATGACTAAATGATAGCTCTTACATATTTAAAAAAAAGACTCGGGGATTATAGCTTCCTATAAATTTAGTATTTGTCATCATTGTGACATGACATCCAGAAAAATCTAATGCAATCTTAGGCTATGTTAGCTGAACATAGTATCCAGAATTAAATTCAGTTCACCCTTTTTAAGTGCCTTTTGTTAAGTGCAAGGCACAGAATAAAAGATATGATAGTCTCACTATTGTTTAGTCACTTAGTCATGTCCAACTCTTTGTGATCCCATTTGAGGTTTTCTTGGCAAAGATACTGGAGTGGTTTGCCATTTCCTTCTCTAACTCATTTTATAGATCAGGAAACTGAGGCAGACTGGGTAAAGTGACTTGCCCAGAGTCGTACAGCTAGTAAGTATCCAAGGTCAGATTTGAACTCAGGTCCTCCTGACTCCAGGGCCAGAGCTCTATACTCTGTGCCACCTCTCTGCCCCTGTCTATTCATACTCTGAAAGTTTAAGGCACATCTACAATATCATGTTCATATTTTTGGAAGCACAAGGACATGTTAAGAGTGCATCCATAGCAGGATGACCAGGATAGTGAGGAGGCTCAAAACAGTGTTACATGCTGATCACTTACAGGAACTGAGGGATATTTAATCTAGAGAAGAGAAGGCTTGGTAGGGGAAAGAATATAATTGTCTTTAAGTAATTAAAAGGCCATACTGTGGAAGAGAAATTAGATTTGTTTTTTACTTGGCCCCACAGGGCAGAAGTATGAATGATGTCTTGATGTGTGGAAACATTTCCTAAGAACCAAAAAGGGAATGAGTTTGCTTGGTAATGAGTACCCCATTACTAGAGGTCTTCAGGTAAAGGCTAGGTAACACGTTCAACTACAAGTTGTAGAGGGTATTTTATTGTAGTATGGCTTATACTAAATGATCTCTGATGTTCCTTCCAATTTTGTGATTCTATGATTTTTTTTAATGATGTATTACTATTATAGTGAGGTGTTTTTTTTTCTTTCAGAATTTCTCAGTGATTGCAATAAAAGGAAAACATGCTGTTTTTAAAAGATAGCAGTCATGTTAATAATATAGCTATTTTAACAACTATAACCTGATTTCAGCTGAGCTTATCAGGTTCTTTTTAATCCATCATTATAATTTGGATTTGAACAAATATGGGTTCTAGTCTCAGTTTCGACAAGTAAATTAATATTTTTGACTCTCACTTTTCTTATTGGCAAAAGGAGAGTAATAACTGCCCCTGCCTTACATCATCACAGTGGTGTCAAGATCGTGAGATGATGTACATGAAAGCATTTTATAGCTATAAAATGTTGTATAAATTTAAGGGAAGAGATAAAGAGTAAATAAAGCAAGTGAATTTTACATATAGGTATTTCCAGATGAGAACCAAGTTATGTGAACAGTTTGAATCCAGAAACATGGTTTTGGGGGTTTTTTTTTTGTTTCTTGTTTTGTTTTGTTTTGGTTTTTTTAGCAGAGTATAGAAGTCACTGTGGCCTGACTAATGAAAGGTGAAATTGGTGAACTTAAAGCATTTTCTCAAAGTTATTTCCACCTCATCACAACAAACTTTACAATTGCTCTTCATGGGATGGGTGCATTTATTAGTAAGCTTATATGTTCGTGGGATTTTAGAATTGGAAAGGAGCATAGAAATCATCTATTCCAAACCCTTTGTTTTACAGATGAGGAAGCTGGGATTTGAAACCAAGTTTTCTGGCCCCAAATCCAGTGCTCAGTTCATTACATCATGTTGCAAATTTCATAGGGGCCACAAACACTCAACAAGTACTTACTGAATGCCTACTATGTGTGGTACACTAAATTGCCCTCTTTTCAGCAGAGGTGGTCTTTCTTCTATGACAGGGTTGAGGTGCATAATTGGAGTAGAATGATCCTTGGGCTATTCTTAAACTATGGAAATAAAGGGGGTGTTATCAAATGATGTAGAAAGAAAATTACTTCCATGTCCAGGGCTCTTACATTAAGTTTCATGGCATAATTTGTGGGGCTTGGGGGGAAAGGGGAAGAGAGAAACCCTGAAATTAGGGTTTTTATAATGGAAACACTTTAGACTTAACTATAACTGTGCTTAGCCATTGCTTTAATACAGCGGTTCTCAAACTTATCCTGGTTGGTTCCCATTTAAGAGCTATAACAAATTTTCAAGACTCACCATGAAACAAAATTGCCCAAATCTCCATTTGAGTGTAAGAGACAGTGAATTAAAGTCGTTGGTCTAAACTTGGGGAGCCTTGATAATCAGCGCAAAAATAATATCGACACAAAAATGTTAGCCTTAACCCATTGTCTATCTTCCTTTCAAAATTTTTTATGTAAATCTATTTCCCCCCTCCCCTTCTACTCCCAAATTAAAAAAGGTAATTTTCTTTTGTCTGTCCATTTTCCCTATTTTCCCCCTTTGGCTATCTTTCTTCCAAGTTTACTCTGTAAGTTGGTAGTGCTGTTTCTACACTGAGGTGCTTCACTTAAAACACCTGCTGTGAGTGAAATTGACTGGGATCATGTGATCTCAGTCAATTTCACTCACTGCAGGTAAAGAGCTTCATTGTAGGAACATGGAGCTGTGTACTCTCCACCTTCTAGCAGTGGTTGCCAGTGGATACACTACTGGAAAAGTTAGGTTACTTACTGGGTTTCTTTTACTTTTGTAAAAGTTCTTGTGACCATTTTGAAAATTGCTTTTTTAAATTGGATTCTACCTCTACCAGTTTGACAGCATTTATCACAGAATTGTTTTGGGTTTTGATTCGAGACCGAATATTGATATTGGTTCTAATTGATCTGGAAGTTTGATTTTTTTTTCTCAAATATGTTTTTTAACTTTGGGAATTAGGCTGTACACAGCTCTTGTTCTTTTATTTCTCTGTAAGGGCAAGGCTACAAAATGAGAATTACAACTCACATTTATGTGATGTTTTATGTTTACAATGCACTTAGTAACACATTCTCATTTGATGCTCGCAACAACCTTGGGGGTAAGTATAGCAGGTGTTATACTTTTTTTACTTGAAATAATTGAAACTCAGGTCCCGTGATTTGCTCAAGTTCATCAAGTGCCCAAGTGGAAGCCTTGAAATTCAAATCTAGGACTTCTGATTCCAGATCCAAAGTGCTTTCCATTACATCATAGGCTTTGCCTGCCAGATGATCTGTATTTCCTGGTTCTCATTTGAATGGTCTTCCACATGATATATTGTCTAAAAACTTTTATTGTTATTCAAGTGCATATTAATAATAGTAAATCAAAATGTTTCATTTCTTAAAGAATTTGCAAAGAATGTAATGAAACATGGCATCGTTGAGCATTATACTTGATTAAAGCATTAATTTGAATAAATGGGAAATTTGGTTATGAGAAAATGAATTATTTGAGAAGATATAAAGATTTTACAGTATCACTAGTTGGGTATAAACGGTTACCAGCCAAAGTAGAATTTTTATGGGGAGAGGGATAGGGATCAAATTCATAAGCTATTGTAACTAAGTAAAAGAAATAGAGTCATTACAGGCATCATTATGGTATTGTTAGAAAAGTAGCTCTGCCATCAGAACATAAATAACAGGCTCTTCCTTAGTGGAAAAGTCAGCCATTGATTGGTATTTTTTGTTGTTGTTGGTTGAGGAACAAAATCATTAAAAAAGACCATGTGACCTTAGAGGGTTGGATATGTCAATACATCATTGATAACAAATGAAATTGGTTCTGTTGTGTGTGTCTCAAGTTATACTAGCTTAATTTCATTGTTAGAAGGTATAGGGATTCTGTTATATTCATTTTTGCTTTGACAGAATGAAGTATGGAAAAAGGAAATTATCAGGCAAGTGGAAAATGACATTCCTCAAAATGAAAACGGTACAGAAAAGAAGTGCTGTCTTCATAAATACTAATGGAAAATCAATTCCCTATTTGTATTAAAAACTTGGTTTTTTATTTTTCAAAGGTAAAAAGTAGAATGATTTAAAAACTGAAAAAACATCCTTATAAGGCAAAGGGACTATTTGTTCCTTCCCTAGTACTTATGTGCCTCATTTTATGAATTAGATGTGTTCACAGAAATTACATAAATTCAATTTTTCTAAATTGAATCACATTTTAAAGGTACTATAGAAATGTCCTATTCAAAGAAACATTGTAGTAAATCCTTTTTGTAATGTAAATAATTGCATTTAATATCTTGTATGTTATAGGGTTGTTTTGCATTATCTTAAAATAGGGTACATGTGCCCAACAAAGCTAGAGAATGTGATACAATCATATAGAGCAGAGTACACATATGTACAATTATTGAACTTAACTGGAGACTAGCGTTATTATGACAGAGAAGAGATTCAGTAAATTATAGAATTAGAAATGTTTAATGAATAAATCCAATTTAATATTTGATTAGGGACTGATACTCATAACAAAGATACTTTGTGGGTTTTTTAAAGAGAATTTTCATTTTAATGGAATATTTTATTATTAAATGATATTTAATTTTAGTGTGTATTACATAGGTATTTTGAAATAGTTTTGTGGTGAAATATGCATGTATAGCTTTAGGATATTATTAGAAAATGCCTTAAACGTACAGCAAAATACAGATGGGAAAACTTTATCTGAAGACACCTTCAGCTTAACAAAAGCCACCCATTTCACAGATGATTTAACTTTGATTAACCTACTCTGTAGCAACAGATTACTCAGACAACTGGAACTTCACTCTATAGTGTTATTGCTAGATACAGCTTAATTTACAGCACAGCTTTTCTTTCCATCTCACCAAAATACATCACAATTTTGATGTTAACTCAAAGTAGAAATTCAGTGGTTCATTAAACCTAGTTTTAGCATTCATTGACAAGAGATTTGTCATTTTAAAAGTAACTGCTACTTTTGTGCACTCTTTACTGCTCAGTTTATAACCTTAGATCCCCTGTCAGAAAAAGCATGGAGTTAACCACTTAGCATATTGTAATGAATATTCATCAATAAATTGATGTGACATGGCAGTCCCATTTTTCAGTCTTCCTACTCCTGTGTAGTTTTTTCAAGTTTTAAATATGTTCTAATGCAGCAGGGACTAGCATGGAATGAATTTAATAACATATGTATTTATAAATTAATTGAGAAAGTAATAAACAATATCCAGAACATTCGGATATAATGAAGGAAGTATATTATTTTCAATAGCTTTATATTGGGATTCTTCCTTTTGAAGAATTGTATCCAGTTAGTGAGATTGGATACTTCAATAAATTTAATCTTTACACGGATACTAATGTTACTTAATCTGTTTTATAACTATTAAGTTCATGGCTTTTTCCCATTTTTCTTAATTTTTATAGATTAATATTTCTGAGACCTAAACTTTAATGCTGATAGTAGCTTAAAATCAGTTTTTTAAACTGGAGATCATTCTAAAACTAAATAAATTCTAAAACATAGTCATTCTAAAACTAAAATCTGGAGGACATATATTTAAATAGCTGCTGTACTATCAGATCCAAACAATACTACATATGGATATTTGGTATTGAGAGTGTCATGTATGGAGGGATACAGATCACTGCATAATATATTCCATTTACATTTTAAATGTTAAAAGAGAGAAGATCTTCTACAAGATCTTTTCTCTAAAATATGTAGATTATGAGGTCACTTAGCACTAAAGTGCTGACCACATGCATTATGACAGGAATTTGACATGTGTCATTGAAAATGGTACTTAGAAGCAGTGTAATGCAATAAAGTTGGGGGAGGAGAAAGGGATGAGAATAGGAGGCTACTGTGTATAATGCATGATGTTAAGGAATGACTGGTTCAGGGTGGCAAAAACCCTTACCTTTTGAATTTAGAACTTTGAAATCAGATTAAATGCAGAGGTGATTAGAGTAGCAGTTAATAATAGTGTGAAAGTTAAAAATCTGTATTTCTACATGTTGGATTTTTAATTTTAAAATATTTGCTTTTCTAGTCTAATGTCATCTTTTAATTAAATGGAATTAAATAATTTTTATTACTTCTACCTGTAAAGACTAGATATCAGCTTTATATTTGAACAGTGCAGTATAGAGCTGCTACCGGTTATACTGTTTTCAGATTAATAGTCCGTTGTACATGAGAATTCATCTAAAAAGAAGTAGTGTCTTTCTGTTTCTCTGTGTGATTATTTTGCCCAAAAAAGCTTTCATTTTTTAAGTAGCACAAAAGCTGTAATTGGCATGCTTTGTAAGGAAGTGTCAATGTGCAAGAGAGTGGAGATCACTAAGAATTCTTTTACGCGTTCTTTCCCCTTTGCACCACCGCCTCCTCAGCAGGGTCACTGAGATCACTAGCTTTTCTTGAAATGGCCATTTTCACTGGCAGGTGCATTATACCCTGTATTTTCAGATTGTTTTTCCATTCTGAATGTTTGGCAGGTTGATTGCTCTGGCTGCATTGACGGAGAAAGGGCTGACAAATGCGGTTGGGCTGGCTGAAAAGACAGTGATTACTGTTTTCCTTTGTGGCTGATTGAGGCCCTTGAAAGGAAAAATTTTAACCTTCACCATTTGGTTCAAAAGTAGGAGCATATATTGAAATCATTCATGCCATTTATCCTAGTTCTGTAAACTTGTCAGAACGTAAAAATCGCTCAATTTCAAGTAATGTAGGATTGGCATACGTCATTATCATTTTGATTAAGTTGGAGGTTGTATCATTGTGTGCATTATGCAGTGTCATTTAAAGCTTTCTTTCCTACAGATACTGTTATATTTTTATTGCCTATACTATAGAGTTAGAAAGATTTTCAGAGCTCTCTAAACCTAACACTATGTGTGTGGTTTGGCAGCTGGTATGGCCTACAAGCTGTATTTTGTTTGCAGGGTAAAGGCTTGTCTGTAGACCTCCTGGAGTGTTGGTAATTGCACAGGCTTGCCATTGGGGAAAGACATGATTGGAAGCAGTCAGGCAGAAAAATGTTATGCCATCCCATTGCCACCTCATAGCAGAAAGACACAATCCCAGCAGTACCATCTGGTTGCTGCTATCTAGTCAGCTGGCCTGGCTGCTGGGACCATGGTTTGGCAGCTGGTTCCCATCCTTTGACCACTCTTTGTGTATGTTGTATGTATATGTGTGTTAGATAACTTTGAACATGGGTCAGGGAGATGACTATGACTAACAAGTAGAGTCCCCCTGTTGAATAGTCTTATTACTTGAGATGAAACATGCTGCAGACTCCTGCTGCCATTCCCTTAAAGACAGATGAGAAATCTGTTTAACCAATAAAAATGAATGTGTCCTTCCCACAGATCCATTCTAGGATGCAGAGGAAGACAAAATAGGCACTGTATATTCCATAACACTTTAAATAAGTAATTCGATGTAATTTTCTTGTTTTCAGGATTTGATAGGACAGGTGGAATACAAAAGTCATATAAACCTTGCCTGTCATTAGGCTACATCATTGTTGACTGTTATTTACTGGAATTAAGAGAAGACTTTTTTTTTTTAAAAACGTTTACTGCCAAATAAGATGATGATTGTGATGGAAATTATTTTATATTAATAATAATAATAGAAAATAGAATATGGTCACATTACTGTGAACTTTAACAAAATCTGCCTTTTAGAATAGCAATTGGAAAGCTTAATCTAGGCCATTGTTATTTCACATGAAGATCTATTAGTTATTGAGGAGTTTTAAATCACAAGTAAGCAAGCAACTCTGTAGGTTATTTCAGACTTTTGATTTTCCATATTCTACACATTAAGGTATAAGCATGTTACACAAAACTGTACAATAGTTGTGTGTTGTCCTGTGTTGAATGATAAATGCCTCTAAGATTTCAGAACTTTAAACTGGGAATTCTTTACAATTGCTTAGTTCTCTTTACACAGCACAGAATTTAGTATGACTGTCAATATACTGTATGCTCATATATGAAAATTTATCCAAAATAGGATCTGATTAACACTCTTTACTTTTAGAGATAGAATTAGAAATCAAAATTTTGTTATTTTTAAAGACAGAACTTTAGAAATCAGCACATTTTGTTTGCACCTTGCTTCATCTTTAAAATGATTTATTTTTGTATTAATATGATAATTTGTGAAGCATTATCTTGTACTACAGGGTTTTGGGGTTTTTTTCATTCTGGTAGAAATATATTATTTGCAATGATTTTATTTTTTCAGATGAGGAAGAAGATGATGATGTTGTAACCCCCAAACCACCCATTGAACCTGAAGAAGAGAAAACTTTAAAGAAAGATGATGAAGAAGAAGGTACAAATGATTTTTTTAAATGTCTTAATTTCACTTTTTAAATTGAATATATTTCATTGGGATTTACTTTTGTTCATATATTTACATAAGAGAACAGTATTATTAGAGAACAAAAGATAACTTTGTGGGTCTGTTTAAAAAAACGGGTATTTAATGAGAAAGAGTTGGTTTATAAGTGATTTATCAGATATAAGTAAATCTGAAAGAAAGAAATATTTGTTTTTCAGTCCCCCCTCATGAGCTCACTGAAGAGGAAAAACAACAGATCCTGCACTCTGAAGAGTTTCTAAGTTTCTTTGATCATTCCACAAGAATTGTAGAAAGAGCTCTTTCTGAGCAGATTAACATCTTCTTTGACTACAGTGGGAGAGATTTGGAAGATAAAGAAGGGTAATATTTAGTTGCTAAGACTTGTGGCATGATGAGAATTGAATTATTATAGATGAAAAAGTCTGATATAAGGTCTTATCCTTTATGTTTTGGGTTGTTTTTTTTAATTCCAGAGAAATTCAAGCAGGTGCTAAATTGTCCTTAAACAGACAATTTTTTGATGAACGTTGGTCAAAGCATCGTGTTGTTAGTTGTCTGGATTGGTCATCTCAGGTAAAAGAAAACAAAAATTAAATCATGTTTCTTTTTGTATGAATTAGGCTGTTATTATTGGAGGGCAGAAAGGATCATTGTTGAATTACTAATATATATTTATTAAAATCTCATGCAAAGTTCTAGAGTAAACAAACATTCATCTCATTTTCTAGAAGGGACTGAAAATTTTAATCCTTTGGGAGAATAATCCAGGGTAAAAATTAGCTGAATCCCAGTTTTGCCGATTTTAATAGAAGATAAGACAGTGTAATACATAATGTATGTTTGAATAAAATATAGTTTTAACATAAAAACAGAATTTAAACTTTTCTTATAAGCATAAATGTAGTGGGATACTGCATTTGAGCATAAAAGTAGTACTTTCTGAAGAGAGGAAACAGACATTTGTAGTTTCAAATTAATTTGTTAGTGAAAATTCAAGTAGTCAGAACATAAAACTATTTTCATTGATCTAAGTTTCTTTTCCATCTGATTTCTTGTGACCAGTACCCAGAATTGCTTGTGGCCTCCTATAACAACAATGAAGATGCTCCTCATGAGCCTGATGGGGTAGCCCTCGTGTGGAATATGAAATACAAAAAAACTACCCCAGAGTATGTGTTTCATTGCCAGGTAGGATATGAGAAACTGTCTTCCCCCATGTTGAACCTCTATCGATGAATTTACAAGTGCCCTTTTTCTTTTCTCTTGTCAACATGATGATTTCATTGGGTTGGCATTCACTAAACCACATGTATTTGCAAGCAGATGTTGACTGAAAATTAAGAATTAGTTCAAAATAGTCTTCCCTTTGTAGCATTTGTGGCATTTTTCATATTGTTTGTTTAATCACACCTACACTGTCCTTTGATGTTGTTTTTTCCTTTATTTGAATTGATTATATGAAAGGAAAGCTTTTATAAGATGCCTTTACCATGGGAAGTTTCTCATGAATGGTTTTACTGAATATACAATTAGACTATTGGCCCACTGAATTACTTATACATGGCCTGAGGAGCTGGAACTAGATAGTTTTAAGTAGAAACATATGTTCAAAGTAGGAAACAGATGCAGATTTTAAAAATGAATTTAGTAGAAAGGTAAAATTTGCAAACCTTTTCTGTTTGCAATAAGACAAAGTCTTTTCATAATGTCATAATTCTGAAAAATCACTTAACTGAATCAAAACTAGCATATAATCTGATCCTGTCAGATTACTGTCAAGACAAAGTGTGGGGCTAATTATCTTACAATTTGATACTATAATGAGGTGAAATATTTTTTGCTTCAGAAATTACTTCATTATATTTATGTAAAATGTTATATTTAATTCCTTTTTCTCTATAGCATTCTCTTAGGAAAGAAAATTCTAAAGAGTTTAAAAGCAAAAACTTTTCCATACTAAATAAGAATGTGAACTATTGTAGTAAAATGAGCCATTAAATTGACTTAATTAGAAATATTTTAACCAAAAAAACAAAACAAAGAAAATGTTCAATTGTAGCAGAAGGGATTAGTTTATTTCTGTAAACTATTAAATTTTTTTTCCACTTTTAAGTCTTAAATATAAAATTCTCACGTTTTTTATTTGCAGTCAGCTGTAATGTCGGCTACATTTGCAAAATTTCATCCAAATCTGGTTGTTGGTGGTACGTATTCAGGCCAGATTGTATTGTGGGATAATCGAAGCAATAAGAGAACCCCGGTCCAGAGAACCCCACTTTCAGCTGCTGCCCATACGGTAGGGAAACAAAATATCTTCTACAAGATTCTTCCCTCCTTGGTTGTTAGGTGCCTAGTAGCGTTTAGCAGAGTCTTCTAGAATAAGCGTTCTCTCATGTACGGATTCATCAGCATTCAGCAGCCATATTTCGTTCTGTGTTATGGAAAATCCATTTTTACTAGAAGCCCTTTTTTCTTTCAAGACAGTACTCTTTCTTAAGTGTAGTGATTTTAAAAAACAGCAAAGCTGTTCATATTAAAGATGCTTTAGAAATATATTAGGATGGTTTGGGCTAAAGGAGAATGCCTATAATTGAACCTTAGTTAGGAAGTTTGAGGTTTTGTTTGCAAAATAACCTGTTTAAACTCTTTTTACTTTGTGCCCCTTTTAGCACCCTGTGTATTGTGTGAATGTAGTTGGAACTCAAAATGCTCATAATTTGATTAGCATCTCCACTGATGGAAAAATTTGCTCATGGAGTTTGGACATGCTTTCCCATCCACAGGTAGAGTTCACTTGAGACAACCTAAAACTCTGTGTGACTAGTTATTTATAGCTATATGAAAAGATATAATTAAAAAAATAACTGCTTAGCTTATATTTTTCATACAAATTCATGATATTCAGTTTCAGTGACCTGCGAAAGTACTTTAGGCAACGGTAGGATTAAAATGGGAACAAAATAGTTTTGAAAGAGCAATGAAGATCAGAAAAATCTTTTTTAAGTAACAGTTATTGGTTGTCTGAATAGTTGTGCATATTTTTTTCTACAGGATAGCATGGAGTTGGTTCATAAGCAGTCCAAAGCTGTAGCTGTCACTTCTATGTCCTTCCCTGTTGGAGATGTCAACAACTTTGTTGTTGGAAGTGAAGAAGGCTCTGTGTACACAGCATGTCGCCATGGCAGGTGATTAGAAACTTTTGAATTATTGTTTATTTTTAAGCTTTTAATGCTGACATAGATTCTCCCTTGTAACCATATTTAAACTAACTACATCCCCTTTTTAGTAGAAATTTACATGGACCTACTTACTATGTGTGGAAAAACCACATTATTTTCAGACTTACAAAATGTAAACTTTCACACCAAAAGGAAAATGATTGATTGTTTTCCCATCTATGTTGATATATATAGATTAGCGGTTTTATTTTTCTGCTCAACATTTTCTAAATATAAATGTTATAGCTGTCATGCCTAGAACTGACCCTTCAGATGTACATAGAAAGGTAAAAATTACCAGTTGCATTTCAGTCAATGTTCATTTGAATTTGAACTTTATCCTGGTCTTCCTGATAATTGTACAGTAACATCACGCACACATCTTGAATTGACTAGTATTTCTCCTGCTGTTCCATCTGTTTTGAAATTGTCTAGCTGTACCTTATCAATTTCTTCCTTAAATAAAATTGAGCATCTAGGTTTCATCTCAAACACAGATCACTCTTACTTCAGAGCTCTTAGGTTAAAAGTAGCCAAAATTATATCTCTTCTGTGTAGCATTTCTTTGCCTTTCACTATTCCATCAATTCAAGTATTGAACTGCTCGGGGTATGTTGTCAGTACTTTAATGTTTGTGATTCCAAATTTTACTTATAGCTTTAGAAGGGTTGCTAAATTTGGACAGGATAACATCCAATATCAGTAATGTTGCCCTTTTCTTAGAATTATTTCAATGTGTCATGCCCACAGTAAGTTTAGAAAAATTCTGCCAGAGCTTGATATTTAAATATGTGTATATTGTCTGTGTATTGAGAATCTGGCTGCAAAGAGACAAACGTGATTGCTTTTGTTTTCTAAAACAGCAAAGCTGGAATCAGTGAGATGTTTGAAGGACACCAAGGACCAATAACTGGTATCCATTGCCATGCAGCAGTTGGAGCTGTAGACTTCTCACATCTTTTTGTCACTTCCTCATTTGACTGGACAGTGAAGCTTTGGACAACCAAGGTACCTAAAATGTTTTCTGGTCATTTTCTCAGTGTCTTGACACAAGGTGGTGCTCTGATATAAGCCACATAGGGAAGTTAAACTCTCAAATTGTTTGGGAATATTAATTTGTTAAGTCAGATTAGACTAAGATAAAACACAGTGATATGCTATATGTTGTATAGTTTGCATTTTTTTTCCTTGATATGCTGAGCAAATCCAATAATGCCACACTTACCCAGACATCCAGTTTCTGGTGACCTTCACACTCAAGAACATTGCTGTGAGAAGACTTATATGCACCCTAAAAAGATGTCCCAAAGCCTTGCACTCTAGCCCTGTGTTTAGCTGCATAGCAAAGGCCTTTGTTCTTTATTAGAACGTCTTTGCTTTGGTTTTGCATAAAATTCTTAACAAGTTTCTTTATCTACTAACCCATAGCAGATTAGACTCCTCAGATAAGAAAGGATATGAACTGTTGGGGCAGTTACAATACTGATAGCAAGTACCAACTGGCAGTGAAGGACAAAATAGAAAAAACCTCGAAGCGTGTCCAACTGCATCATAGTTTAAAACCTAGAATGGTAATGGCTACAGTGAGGATCATGAATCATCAAGAAAAGAATGGATTGTATTCAATATCTTTGTTTCAAAAAGGCAGACAATTCTAAGATATCTTAGAGAGTTTTCTGTCCTAAATGGCAAAAATAAGCAAAGGTTGGTTTTAGATTCACTTTTGTCTTCCTTTCTTCAAGAACTTAATAGTTCACAATTTTAAAATTACCTTTTTTATAACAACCTTTTGAGATAGATGGTGCCAAGTACTGATTTACAGATGAAGAAACTGAGGTAAAGTACAATTATGTAATTTAACCGGGGTATACACATAGTAACCATTAGAGCTGAGTTATGAACTCAGGTCTCTCCAAGGGTGCTGTTCTTTTATGGAAGGAGGTTAGAGGAAGGAAAGAAGGAGGGTGAGGAAAGAAGGAATTGTTAAGGGCCTACCGTATGACAGGTACTCTACAAGTACCTGTGCTTATTTGCTCCTCAATAAGCTTAGGAGGTAGGTGCTGTTATCCTCATTTTACTATTGAAGAAACCGAGGCAGGCACAGGTTAAGTGACTTGCTTAAGGTCACAGCGCAAATAAGTATCTCAAGATGGATTGGAAGTCAAGTCTTCTTGACTCCAGGTCCAGCACTCTCGCCATTGTGCTACCTAGCTGCACCTAGATCTGCCCTTTTTTCTTCCTCACAAAATAGGCGCTAAAGGTGAAACATTCCATGAAACACCAATGCCCTTTACTGATGCTTTTTTTTTTTTTGGTCTTTGGCAGGAGGAAGGCAGGGCAATTCAGGTTAAGTTACTTGCCCAAGGTCACACAGCTAGTAAGTGTGTCAAGTGTCTGAGGCCACATTTGAACTCGGGTCCTCCTGACTCCAGGGCTGGTGCTCTACACATTTTGCCACCTAGCTGCCCCTTGACTTTTTTTTTTAATCTAATTCAGAAATTAGCTTAGAAATCTTGAGTTACAGCAATATGTCCAGGTTTAACCTTAACTACCATAGAAGTTAATGTGTTTTCCAAGGCCATCTCCTCCTTTTAATTCAGCTTATTGGATGAATTGATTGACTTCCAAAATTCATTGACTTCATATGTCTTCACTATCTATTTATTGGTCCTTAATTTGAGACCTCCAATTTTCCCTGTCCTCAATAGCCTCAATTCTGAGATTGTAAATATCTAATTGGTGTATTACTTTAAGTAGGAAGTGATCTTACCTTGAATAACATTTCAAGCTTCTGCTTCTGAGGTATAAGACCCCACCTGCCCAAGGTCACTGCACAAATACTTAACTCTTATTTTTCCAATATGGAACTATCTCCTTTATAGGCAAGGCAACAAGATTCCTCTCTTCTAGCTGAGTAGGCCAAAGAAGAATTCTCCCATTCAGTGAACATTTGTGAAGAATGGCATAAAGAGGATTCTTCCTTAGTACAGGTTGGACTAGAGGGCCTCTGATGGAACTTCTGACTCTGAGATTCAGTGATTGTTCTTGTAACTCTCTCAACCTGTACCTTACAAGGAGCTGCCAGCACCAAAAGACAGGCATGAATGTCTACTGGGTTTTTTATGTTATTCTTCATATCACTTTGCCTTTTGCTGTTGTCACAAAGAAAGTTTCCACACATCTTTCTTCCTTCAGGCTCTATGAGGCTTTTTACTTTTTTGACTGTAGTATGCTTTCTCTCATAAAGGTATACAAGCAAACTGTTCTAGTTTATTTTTACATGAAAAGGGTCACTCATGCTATTTCAAAGATTGTGATATGAAGTCTGCTGCTGGCTCACAGGCCCAGCTTAATATTCTGAATAACTCGTGTGTCTTAATTACCACACTCCATTCCTAAAGATTGCCCTCACCACATACCACCCTCCTGTGTTTATGTAGCCCAAGGAGTGGAACCAAGTATGATATCATGTATCTTCACATTTACTCCAAAAAATATTAAGGGTTCACCTATTCAGCATATGCATTTACACATTAATGCACCAGTTCTGCTTTGCACAAGAGGAGGAGAATATTAGGTATGTGTGAATGACAACCTTATCTCTTCTAAAAAATGCCCAGAGGTGAAACCTTGTGAGTAAATATTTAAATTCTGATCCCCAACTTAATTCCAGAGTTTATTATTTTGATCGTGTAATTAATTCTGCTTTCTCATATTTAACTTAATGATATCAATTTCCATCCTCCTTAATAATTTTCTAATGATCAGCTTTTTAAAAACAGAACATCATGCCAGTTTCATGCCAGACTTTCATAACCAGTATTTTCAACTTTGTGCATTTAACAAACACTGACTACTTCGTATGTCCTCTAGCAGTGAGGACATAATTCCATTCAACACCTCTTCTTTTAAGAGCTTTGATCTCCCAACACAGTTTTCAGTATTCAAATTTAAGCTTGGAGAAACTGGGAGGACTAGACATCCTGTTCTGTTGAAACTTTGTGCCCCGAAAGGTCTGGCATAGCCCCAGCATCAAAACAAGATTTCCTGCACTCCCTCACTCTTCCCACACACCCTTTTTTCTTTTTCTGCTTCTTCTTTCTCCAAGTCTTCTATAATCCCTGGAAATCTCAGTTTGGCTCTGTGTCTAATTTGGTCTAAAGTAGTTCTGCTTGTGTAGCCAGCCTTTAATCTCTGCCTAGTCAGGAAATTTATAAGGCAGTTGCACAGAGTCCCAGATCATCTAACTGTTTTCATTACTTCTTTTTCCTAGCACAGTTATTTAGGTGTTTTCAATAATGCAAATAAGTAGCAAAAATGCATTTTGTTTGGGCCAAAAACTGGTCCTTAAATTAAAATTTTAAGGCCAAGAAATTATCTCTGCTATGTGGATGTCGGCATTCTAGAGACGAGTCTTTCTGATAGAGCTGCCCTCCCAGTCCCCATTAAGTACTGGACTTGGAAGCTAGGAACCAGAGAATACTAGAGGTTTTAAATTGTTGTGAGAATAAGAGCTTCTCCAAAAAAAAAATTCTACAAGTAAAATTGGTGATTACTTGAGAGCTCTACCGTAACTTTGCTCATTACATGTTGCCATTAAAATATAGCTAACTTTTTGGGGAAATAAATCTTTAGCATATGTACAAAACATTTCAGTCTCTGAATAAAACCTTCAATGACAGATCTGTCTTAAAGTTGACTGTTCTGACATTCTTTGATAATCATTAACTGCTTAGAATATTGGTTCTCAGAATTTCTTATTTGGCAGTGTCCACAGTCTCTCATATCTTTTGTGACCCCTTTCATATTAAGAACAAACAAACAGAACACCTCATCTCGGTACCTTCCTCGAAGCAAATTATGTTAGAGTTAGATGAGTTGGATCAGAGAGCCTTATCTAGTGTTTGAGGGAAGTAAGATTAAACTACCAATTCACTGAGCCTTTATCAAGCACTTATTATGTGCCAGGCAGGATGTTAGACACGGGGGATACCACAAAGGAAATAATCCTTTGCTGTCAGGGACCTCACAGGCTATTGAGTGGGAACATGTACACAAGTAAATACAAAATATGTATAACATAAATTTAAAGTAATTTTTGAGAGGTGGTAGGAACGCTAATAGCTGATGGAAGCGGAGTGTTTGGTAAGGGCTTCTATAGGTTGTCCTCGAATGAATGAAAAACTGTTTGTTAAGCAGTGTGTCAAGCACTGGGCTAACCTCTTGGGATATGATTACAAAAGTAAAGACAGCCCTGTCTTCAAGAAGTTCTATTCTTACGGAGGTAATGATCCATGTTGGATGAGTGGGTCCTCTGGGGAACAGATTGACACGTTCTATACAAGAACAATAGCAGAGTTGATTTGGTAATAGGTCATGGTCCCAGCAGTGGAAAGGGAGTGGGGCAGAAGAGGTAAAGGCATTTGTGTGGTGGCATAGTGGGAGAAGAGATGATGGGAGAGTGGTAAGTGAAGTAAGGCATGTAGCTAGGGCTTTCCTTAAACATTAGTCTAGGAGGGTTAATCACTAATCAGGCCACTGGGACTATAGAGTGGAAGAGATGTGCCATAAGAGAAGAGGCAGAAGTGAGAAAGGGGGAGCATTCCATGCATGCACGGCAGTCTGTTCAAAGGCGCACAGGTGGAAGATGAAATGTCGAGTATAGGGAGTAGCAGCTACTCCAGTTTGGCCAGAATATCAAGTGCACGTTTGAGGAGCGGGGGGTTGGAATTATTGTGAAATCATTTCTAGAAAATTAGGTTGAAGCCAGACTCCAAAGGCCTTTAAATGTCAAACAAAGGAGTTTATATTTTATCCTGAAGGTAACAGAGCCACAGGAGCTTCTGAAACAGAATTCCCCTGCTCAGGCTTGTGTTTCAGAAATACCAATTTGAAAATTATCTGGAGTATAGATTGAGAGGAGAGAGACTAGAGGCAAGGGATCCAAGTAAGAGACTATTCTACTAGTGTAGGCAACAGTCCTCGAGGGTCTGAACGAAGGCATCGGCCATGAGAGTGGAGAGATGGTATGGATGTGAGAGGTGTTGACTATGGGGAATGAGTGAGAATGAAGAATTGAAGATGACTCCATGATTGCAAATTTCGGTGGCTGGAAGGATAATGTAACACTTGACAGAAATAAAGAAGTTCAGATGACGAGTGGATTTAGGGAGATTTGACATGTTGAGTTTGAGATGCTTATGGAGTGACCAGTGTCCAGCAGACCTTTCCTGATGTGGGATTTGAGCTTAGGAGGGAGATAGAGGCTGTGAGTGGACATGTGAGAGTCAGCTGCTTAGAGATCATTGAAATCACAGGGATATTGTCTTTGCATTTCTTCAGAACTACCACCTAACTTCCCCTTTGAGTATACTACTTAAAAATACAGCTATAATTGCCCAATTTTTCTAGCCCTATATTTCTCTCTTTAAGGATTACCAGCAATATAGTCTTCCCTGATAACAGAAAATCATATATTTATTCAGTTAATAATAACCAACATTCATATAGCACTTTATGTTTTATGGAGCATTTTATATGCATTATGTCATTTGTTCCTCAAAAGAACCTTGTGAGGGAGGTAGCAAGAATTATTATCCATGTATTTATTGATGAGGAGCCAGAGACAGAGAAGTTGTGACTTGCCATGGTTACATAGATAGTTAGTGTTATCGGACTGAATTCAAACCAAGCCTCTCCTTATTCCAAGTCTAGCATTCTTTTGTGCCTCCCTGAAAGGAAATGTAAGTGCCTCCTATGTGCAAGAATTTGTTTTCTTGGAAATCATTTAGTCCAATACCTTCATTTTACAGATGAAGGCTATTGAGGTTAAATGATTTGTTCAAGGTCCATGAAACCAAAACTATCCTACTTCTGCCATTTTACTCCTTCTATTATGTCATAGCCCTTCAAATACAGAAAGACATCTATCATGTCATGTCCTCTCCTGGTTAAACCAGTCAGATTCCTTCAACTGATGCTCATATGACATGGGCCACAGTCCTTACCATCCTAATTGCCCTCTAGAATCACTGTTTGTCAATGTCCTTCCTAAAACGTGGCACCCAAAACTAAATGCAGATTCCAGATAGCTGCGGTACTGTCACCTCCATTGTTTTGGAATTATGCCCATATTAAACCAGCTGGCTACCACACCATACTGTTGACCCATTGAGCTCACAGCTCTCCAATCACGCCACATTTTTTTTTTGATCCGGACTTTCATCTAGCCTCTTCCTCTATTTGGGTGGTTGATTTAAAAAAACCAAAACTCTCTTGGTTCCTATACACTGTTCAGATTCCTAAGTCTCATTAACTCCTGTAATCTAGAATACTTGTAGTCATGTCAGCCAACCTCCACTCCTGGTACCATTTTATCATTTAGCCGCATGTTGTTCACCATTGTGTCACGTGTTAGTCTTATCAGTCAGCTGAATTATACGTTACCTGAAGGCAGGAGCAGTGTCTCACATTTCAATATCCTCCATTTTATTTATTATAATACCAAACACATGGAAGTTATTTAGTAAATACTCCAGCTACTCCCAAACTTATTTGTTGAAATGAATGTTATTGGGTCAGAAAGGACCTTAGAGATCTTTCAGTTCAACTCCCCTCATTTTATAAATGAAGAAACTGAGCTCTAGAGGATCAAGCCACCTGTCCAAGTTTATAGAGCTAACAACTGGCAATGGTAGAACTACACCCCAGGTGTCCTGACTCCTTAGGCCATTGCTCTTTCTACTCTAGCTACACTATATTCCAATTCACTCTTCTTTTCCCAAAGCTATCTGGAACTTAATCATGAAATCTTAATTTATCCCCAAAAGGCGGTACATGATACAGTGGAATAATCACGAGATAAATGCAGTGGAATATTATTATGTAGTAAAAATGTAAAAATTATGAATGTGATAGAGTCTGAGAAATTTGAGAAAACCTGTTCTGTAAAACCACATTGAGAGACTTTAGAGCTCTGATCAGTGTAGTGGCCAGTCAGGATTCCAGAAAAACTGATGAAGTAGCTTGCTTTCTACCTTTGAGCAGAGAAGTGATGGCTAGAGGTATTAAAAAGAGACACACATTTATAGATATAGCCAATAGACTGATCTATCAGTTCAGCTTGAATATGCTTTGGTTGTAAGAAAGAGCTTGGCTTGTGTTGGGAGGAGGGGGAATATTGGTAGATAATGAGAATGATGCAAAAAAAAAGATCATTAATAAAATGTTAAAAATATAAGAAGAGAGCAAAAGGAAATATCGAAAGCTGTGTCCTAAAGACTCATTACCCTGTGGTCTGTCTCCTGATGATGAACTTCTGCAAACTTAGCTACTCTAGTTTTTAGGCAGCGGACATTAGCATCGCAGGTCCAAACTCAGATTCTCCCCAACTTGGTAGGACTAGCCAGAGCCTCTGCTTGACTGGCATAGCCATATGGTCACCTCTTTGTGATGAGGCATCAGAAGGACCTTAGTGGAAGCAAATAGGAGATTTTTTTAAAGTAACCCATAGCCTTATAATCTTAATTCATAGCCACGGTTAATACCATGGTAACGTGAACCATAAGAGTAGTATTTTTTGCATATTATATTTCTTAATAATGTAAAATATTTTCACTATTTCTTGACTGAAACATTTTTTGCATGTGCTAAAACTAACTCTTCTGTTTCAGAATAACAAACCTTTATACTCATTTGAAGACAATTCAGATTATGTTTATGATGTGATGTGGTCGCCCACCCACCCTGCCCTCTTTGCCTGTGTAGATGGCATGGGGAGACTGGATCTGTGGAATCTCAACAATGACACAGAGGTGAGCAACAAAATGACAAAAATTGCACTGGAAAACAGAAAATTGGAGATTTATTGAATAATTTGTGAAATTCCCTTTATCCCAAGGAATGTAAAAGGGGCTATGTGATTGCAGTTTCATCACAAAGAAGCCAAATAAGCTTCGTACACTAAATAAAAAAGAGCCTGCTGTGAAGAACTGAGAGGAGGAGTAATGTTGGCCAAGAACACTGGGGAATTTCCTTTTATTTCTCAAAAGGACTATCATGTCTCTAATGCCCTGGCAAAGTCTCCATTCACAAGGCAACTGGGGTACTTTACACTAGGAACATAGAAGTTTGATAGTTGCCAATAGTTACTATATGTTAACCTCAATTCTGAGTTTCTGAAGTGACTGTTAGCCTTTCTGTTAGAATTGTGTATTGTTCATAGACTACTGGCTAGGCCTTACTTGTATTTGACTGGGAGGGAAAATATTTTAATGTTTTTTCATAAGTAATTGAAAACTGCTATTTTTTATCCCAAAATAAATAGAAAAATCACCCAAACTCTTAATTTATATGCTAGAATTTGCCATGAAATCTAACCATAAATGAGATTTCCTCAAATTATAGCCATATGCAATTTACCAGCTGAAGAGAAGCTTATAATTTTCTTAAGATTCTGTATTTCTGTACGGTAATGAAATGATGTTATAGCATTAGCACCAAATGTAGCATTGCCACCAAGAGCAGAGCTTTTTGTACTGTCTGTACATATCCTAGTCTCCTGCGTGTTCTCATCTATTTTTCTGAGGACCCCTCTCTATGACCAGTGATTTAACTTCTGGGCCTTTAAGTTTTAATTATTTTTGCTTCCCCAGAGCCAGGGATTTATTTATATGCAAGAAGAGAGTAATTTGAGGGTTTTAATAGTCTCTGATAATGTAGGGAATTATTGGTGATGATTATTATGATAATGATAATCCATTTATTGAGCACTTTATGGCTTATCAAGCACCTTCTGTATTATGAAAGTTAGTAACATTTTTCATTCACAGAGGAGTGTAAACCGTTGTTTATTATTGTACCATAGTATCCCAGACTCGGGCCTGGAGAAGTGCTTAGACGCGATCTAGGCCAAACCCTTCTTTTTTTTTTTTTTTAAGATGAGAAAGTTGAGGCCCAGAGAAAGAAAGCAGCTTGACTGGTATTTTGGATTATTTACTTTCAAGTTTCTTAGAATAATCTTAACCTTATATCCTTATAACCTTGTATCTTTAACCAGATAGTTTTGGAGATAAATTTTGGGAATCATTTTTAAATGTAGGTCATTTGTGTTACACAGTACAACCAAATTTAGACAAGTACTAATTTTGTTTGTTTAAATATCAAACTCTTAGGAAGAGAACTACAAATACTGCATTTTGTTTGACATTAGATTGCTGTTTTAAATACTATTTTTATACAAGAAGATTTTGAGGAAATCAAACACTGTTTATTGGGTGATTGAAGAAATCCCTCTTTGTCATGTTTAGATAGAATAGAGGTTAATAGTTATGATCTGCTTTATTTAGATTGGCTAGAAGGGAAGAAGTTTTGTTATTTCCGTCGATTGTCACTGTCGTGGTGTCATTTGTCATACTAGCAGCCTACCCTGTTGCTTTAGTTAATTCATTGACCCCTTTGTGGAACAAGATGGAATACCACTGGAAGCCTGGGATGGTGGTTTATAGAAACTGAGGGGTATGGGTGAAGGAGATGCAAACCACAAAAGGCACACTTGTAGTTTAGAATTAGACCATGGTCTTCCTAAAAGGAATTTTGATTATGTATTTTAAAATTGCCTTACTTCTTTTAAGAAGTTTGAAAAGAGGCGGAAAAACAATTATTTGATCATGAAGAAAGAAATTTCCTTTAAAATCAGGTTTTAGGTTATAGAAGAATTTTCTGTATAAAGATTTAAATAATTTTCTCAAACTACTCTCAAGAATTGGTTATAATCTCATTCGTAAAACTAGTATGTTTTGACAGAAACAAATGCTGGAAAAATTCTATATCTATTTTAATGTTTGTTTTCCAAACATATAGCCAGACTAGAAGAAAGAAGAGTTATACTGTTTTACATGTTTATAGAAATCCTGATGAAACTTTTAACAGTGCACTGTATTTTAAATGAATTCAGGTGCCGACTGCAAGCATTTCTGTGGAGGGTAATCCTGCTCTTAATCGTGTGAGATGGACACATTCTGGGAGAGAAATTGCTGTAGGCGATTCTGAAGGACAGATAGTTATATATGACGTGGGAGAGGTATGTGGTTCATTCTTCATAATTCTATCACAAGTACTTGCATTATAGCAAAAAGTCTCTGTGAATGTGATTCTGGCATCATGGTGGTGGTTTGTGCTCTTTACGAAACTGTATGTGGTTGTGAAGACTAAACAGACCGACCAGAGTGAAGTTTCCCCCCGAGCTGGCTAATTCTGGAGTTAGTTGCATTTTCTTTTTAAAGTAGATAATGTGACACCAACACCACCCCACCTCCCAATAGAGTAATATTTAAAAGGATTCTTTGATAATGTATTTTATTTCTAATAACTAAATGTGCTGCAGAACCAGAAAAATTTATAAAGAATTAGAACCAAGTTTTCTGGTGTGTCTGCATTGATAGCAATGTACAGAAATGCTTTTTTGCTTGTTATTGGATTTAATCAGACCAGGCAGTGGTCCAACCAGAATTTTCTTGTTTGATTAACTCAGTGGTAACCAAAATGTTAACACTATTATTTGGTGATTGTGTGAACTGAATTAAGAATCCAGAGACTGATTTTAAAATCATCACGTTTAGCACTATAATTTGGAAAGGTAGAAAGATGCTGGTAAAATTTTCAAGTCTGTAATTATTCCATGTCTGAATTTAACAACATTGGTAGGGAAAGAAAGAGAGATTTACATTAATATCATATTTCCTACATTCAGGAAATAGCGTAATCTGATAAATGAAATTTGAACTAATATTCAGGGTTGTCAAAAGATCTAGATTTTATTCTTATCTTTCTTACTAATTTGAGTCACTGAATTCTGTGAGTCATAAATAAAACAGGTTCTTTCTATCTTCCCTCTTCACAGCGTCCGTTCTGCCCCAAACCAAACACAATTTATTTTGGTCGTTATCAGATATATCAGTTTCTCATTGAGAAGGTCATGGCAGGGGAAGGATTAGTAGGAAAATCTCTAAGTCCCCCTAGTGAAAATGGAAGAGGAGGAGGAATTAGGAGAGCAGGGAGGAAAGCCAGAGAAGGGAATAGGAATCTGACCTTTATTAGTGCATGTGAATACTTCCTTTTCTTCTAGTTTCTTCTTCCTTTCACTCTTCCTTCTCTTTCCTCCCTAAACTGCTTCCCATATTACAACTCCTTTTCACTGAGGCTGAATTCAGCTAAGACTTATCTCATTAAAGTAATTAATGCCATGTAAATGATCAATAGACAGCCTTCTTAGCAAGCACTTTAATCCTAACTATCCAACTGCCAAACTTCTAAAGAGCAAAACACACAGAATCAGCATTTTTTAATGGCATGTAGCTTACACATCCTCCACCTTTGCTGTTGGCTCTGTACTCAACAAAGCTTAGTCATCAGAGAGTAGAGAAGTTAGCCTAGCAAAAGAAAATCCATAAAGTGCTATGTAGGCATTATATTTACAAAGCATCATTATTATTGTATCTTGTGCTGATGGTGATAATAGAGAAGTCGTTTCTAGCGCTGTCACAACACATTTCACAAACACCATTCTTTTTTTCCTGTAAATGTTGTAAGTCATTGTTATAGTCCCTGTGATTATAGAAAGGCCATTCAGGCCAATGATTATTTTTTAGTGGAAAAACTATTTGAAAACAAACAGAAATGATAGTGGGTAAGATGATCTCTTAATTTCTTTCAGCATACACAAAACATTTTCTTTCTTTTAATAGCAAATCGCTGTTCCCCGCAATGATGAATGGGCTCGATTTGGGCGAACGCTGGCAGAAATTAACGCAAACCGAGCTGATGCAGAGGAGGAAGCTGCCACCCGCATACCTGCTTAAATGGGCTTTATGCTAGTAGTGGATTGGGGACTGATTCTAAGTAGAAATTAAAACTCATAGCATGCTTCTGTCTAAAGGGAATTGAAGGGTGATCTTGTGGATTAAACTATGGACTTAAAACACACATAGCTCTTTAATGCAAAAAAATTCTTGCAGTGTCACTTTTTATATTCATATTGTTATTGGATTTGTGTAATTTTTAATACAAATGACTTTTGCAATATGCAGTTTTTTTCTGAATACTTACACAGGCATATATTTGCTATATTAGTATCTTGAACTTTTTTCAACCTGTAACAGTATACAATTATTTCTGAAAGGTGTAGATTGCATAAATTCCACATATTTTTCAATAATCACTTCTCCAGGTAAACACAAGATAAGTTAATCTCTGACCATGAATGTGTAAGAACATTGTTTACTGTTAACCATTAAAATGCATGTACCCACTCAAATTTTCATCTTTTCTGTCCTTTTTCATAGCTGTGCTTCTTTAAAGTAGTGCTAGCTATGGCTACAAATAAAAGAATCAGTCTATGTCAGATCCAGACTTTCATTTTGAGTCACTGCATGAAATTTCAATGTATCAATCACTGTTACACCTCTTTGTTTCTATTCTAGTTCCAGTAGTTGCTTGCATAATCTTTTACTGAGTATTCTATGCCAATACATCATGCATTGATATTTAGGGCATGGAAGTGGTAATTTTTTTCTAGGTTGACTTTTTTTTTTTTTGCTATTTTTCTTCCAACCAGGACATATTTCAAAGGGCAGGCAGATCTTGTAATTTTTCCCCTTGTTTGTGATATAACTATCTCTAGCTAGCTCTATTTATAACTAGATAGATAGCTATTTATCAAATTACCTACTATATCTACTAATTTTTAGATAGATCTCTCTGTATAGCTATGTATAGATAGAGGTCTATGTATAGTTTCTGAAAGTAAGAATTCTTTTGACTTGAATCAGTTTTATAATTTCAATAGAAATGGAAGACACAACAGATTAAGAAGTCAGGTTCTCATTATTGAGAATTTAACCTTGTCATGTTTCTGTGTAGGCATTTTGTTTGCAGGTGGCAAGTTATAAAGGCTTGTGTAACAATCTATATTTAGAGTTGGAGAGGAATCAATTTTGAGTATAGTTCTAAGGAATTACCTTTTCTTCATTCATACTGTTGCCAACATGTTTATAGCCTTCTACAAAAAAAAAAAGTGAAGAGTGAATTAAGAGGAAATAAAATTCAAAAATCTCTCCATTTTTATTTTGGTAACAGTTGTCATAAAAAATTTGGGAGAGATGAAATTACTAAAAGCCTACTACAGTGCTTAGGTCTTTTAGGACTAGACCAGTGGAGGTTTGGCAGGTCATATACTTCAAGTATAGACCTAACCAAGGACCATATCTGCCATCCAAGAACCACTTCTTTCAGAGAGACTCACTGCGTATGTTTTGGAAAGTGTCAGGGTCAGGGTATGCAGCAAGTACAGTAACAAGTAAAGATTGTCTCTTGAGGTGTATAAGGGTTGCCGTTATCTGTTAGAACTACACTGATGAAAGCAGATTCTTGAAGTCTTGAAGAAAAATATTATATTGGTTTTGAGTATTTTATGTGTTTTCACTTCTGATATGCTTAAGGGGAAGAATCACTAGGCTGAGAGTCAGAGGCCTGGTTGCAGCCCTATCCTGATTAAGTTCTGTGACCTATTTGCATGTTTCATTTTCCTCATCTATAAAACGAAGAGCTTTAAGTCAGAGATGAAATGAAGACCTTTCCTGATAGCCTGTCTTAAGATTCTTTCTCTTTATTCCCAATTATTATCTCTAATCAGGACTATTAGAATGTGCTTTTTTCCCCTTTAGTTTGCATTTTTTGAGACACAGAACATCAACGTAACCACAAAAGGAGGTTTTGAAAATAACAATGTGCAAAGTGAGACTTTAGGAAAAAATGTCTTCCTTCAGTCACTGGCATTTTTAGAGATTTCTAAGTTTGGAAGGTTTTTAAGAACTGAATTTCAACCCAGACATCTACAGAGACTTTAATTCCTTTGGTATCTACCAGCAATGACCACTCCTTTCTGATCTGGAAATATTACCTCTATTTCCTTTATTTATCCCTTTAGTTTTTTTTATAGATGCATTTTGAATGGAGAATCAAAATGTATTCCTTTTGGTGGTTTTCCTTTAAGTTAAAGTCTGCCTATTGCCCATTTTGCAATACCATTTTGAAATAATTACTATCCTATTTATATGGAATTTCCTGAACCTTTTTGCTCAAAGAATTATCAAGTCGTTCTTTCTCTGTGCTCTGTGGGTTGAAAGTTCTTTGGTCTTTTCTTTTTTTGTCTTAGAAAATACCAAATGTTGAGTTCCAAAATAGGCTACTACTTAGCCCTGCAGTCTTTCGTATCACATTTTTATTGGCATGGGAACAATTTTTCTTTGAAAGTTATCTTATTAACTGATGTGTATTCCTGGTACGAACTTTTGCTCGGATATAAAAGATAAGAGAATAAAAGAGCACTTCTTTCTTAGAGAAGACTATATATAATACAAATAAATCCTTTTTCCTTTTCACTTCAATTTTCAAAAGGTGCTTTTAAAAACTATTAGGTGGTGTGTTGCTCTTTAGTACTTGATACAGAGGCTCTATTTTTTGGTGATTTTGTGGCCGAATCCGTTTTCCTCTTCTGTGAGTTACCATAGTAATATATTAGAAAAAAAAAAAGCTTTTCACAGAACCCACGAAATTTGAGAGTTGGAAGGGACCTCATTGGCTATCTAGGCCACCTCAAACACAAAAAGAATCCCCATTGTAACATACCAGTGGATATGTTACCCGTTGCTTAAAGACCTCCAAAGAAAGGAAAACCACCACCCACCACCACCATTCCATTTTCACCATTCTAATTGCTAGGAAATTATTCTTGACATCAAGCATAAATTTGCTTTTTTGCAACAACTACCCATTGCTTCTGCTTTGGTCCTTTTAGGACCCAGCAAAACAAGTACAATCCCTCCTTCACATGATAGCTTTTAAGATGTTTGAAACCAACAATGACCACACCAGCACCTTCTCTTCACCAGGCAAAATCTTCCCAGTTCCTTTAACTCATCCTTGCATGACATAGACTCAAGGTTCTTCATCATCTTGGTTGTCCTCTAGACAATTTTCAGTTTATCAATGTCCTTGAGTCATCATGCCCAGAACTGAGCACAATGCTCCAAAGATGGCATATGAGAGCAGACAATGGTGGGATTTTTCTGTAGTGAAACTGTGAGCTTACTGTTTCTGGAAGCTACACCTCTCTTAATGCAACCCAAGATAGCACTAACTTTTTTGACAGCAAAATCACACTACTGATTTGTATTGGGTTTGCAGTCCACTTTTAATGGACATTTACTTCTTTTTCATTATGCTATCTAGCCATGCCTCCCTTAACATATAGTCATGAAGCTGATTTCTCATACCCAAATCCAAAATTTTACATTTACCCCTACTGAATTTCATATTATTAAATTAAATCCAGTGTTCTAACCAGTGAAGATTCTTTGGATTCTAACTCTGTATTATAATGCTTTACCTCCTAATTTACTGTCATTTGCACATTTGAGGAGCGTAACATTTATGCTTTATCCCAATCAGTGATAAAACCGTTAAACAGCAGTGGGTCAAGCATAGGTCACAGAGGTACTCCACTAGAGACCTGTCATGTTAAAACTGAACCATAAACAACTACTCTGAATCCAGCCATCAAACCAGTTCTGAATCCATCTGATTATGTTACTACCTTTTCTGTATCTCTCCACCTTTTCCAAAAGAATTGTATTAGACTTTTAAAAAAGCTTTGCTAAACTGTAATCTACATAAGTGTTATCTATCTATCTCTATATATATACACATATATATATGTTATTTATATATATATATATGCATTCCTTCATCTACTAGTTTATGAGTCCTGTCATAAAAAGAAATGAGGTATCTGGCATGACTTTTTGGAGGGGGGGCACAATTTATTCTTGATGAAATTATTCCATCTCTTTGTAACCACTACTACCCTATCTACATATTTACCAATGATTTCTTTGATGATCCATTCTAGAATTTTCCCAGGAATCAAAATCAGGCTCATTGGCCTATAGTTTGTAGATGGCTCTCCTAGCTTTTTTGAAAGTTGAGATATTTGCCCTTCTACAGTGTTGTGGTACCTGTCCCATTTTTCATAATCTTTTAAAATAAATTGTATCTCTATATTTTGTATTTGCATCATTTGTATCCCTCCCAGAGGGCTACCCCATATAACAAAACAAAGATTTTTTTTTTTAATTAGCAAAGCTGATCAGTAAATCAAGGAACTCTGAAAATATATGCAAAATTCTATACTTGCAGATTCCTTACTCTGAAAAGGATTTGGGGGAGATGTCATATCTCTTCTTTGAGACCCAGCAAGTTCTTTGTAATTTTGCAATATTCATTTTTTATTGTTTTGTGATGGTGGTTCTTCCCATTAACATTGTTGTAGTCATTGTGTATTTTTTCTCTTGGCTCTGTTTACTTCAGTTTGCATCAGTACGTGTAAGTCTCCATGCTTTGCTGTATTTATTGTATTTATCATGTCTTATAGCACAGTGCTGTCCCATTATATTCATGTAACACTGTCTAGTCATGTCCACTCAATGGGCATTTACTTTGTTTCCATTTCTTTGCTGCTGCAAAAAGTGCTGCTATAAACATCTTGGTGTATGACCTCCATTAGGTTTTTTTCCTAGCAGTCCTCTTTAGTTAAAGGGTATGGACTTTTTAGTTACTTCACTTGCATGATTACAAATTGGTTGTACTAATTCACAGCTCCACCAATAATACATTAACGTGCCTGTTTCCACAACCCCTCCAACATTAACTATTCCCATCTTTTTCCGTCTTTCACAATTTGCTGGATGTGAAGTGAAACTGCAGGATTTTTTTATTTGCTTTTCCCTTATTAGTGATTTGGAATATTCTTTCATACAGATGTTAGTAATTTGTATTTCTTTGTTTGTTGATATCTTTTGACCAATTAGTTATTGTGAAATATTTTGGGGGCATATACATTTCCATTAGTTCCCTGTGTATCTCGTACACTAAATTCTTATCAGAGAAATTTCATAGAAAGGTGTTTTTTTTTCCTCATTCAACTATTTCCCTTCTTATCCTTGCATTAATTTTGTTTGTGCAGAAGCTTTTCAATGTCATGTAACCAAAGTTATTTACTTTATCCTTTGTAACTGCCATGTAATCTTTTGTAATTATCCCTTGTTTGGTTAAAAATACATCTCCTACCTAGACGGTGAAATGTGTTTGATCTGCTTCTTGTAATTTTTATGGTATTATCTTTTTGATAAATAGTTGTGCAAGGAATAGGTTAGGTACACAAGACACAGTAGTAAGTAACTATAGTAATCTACTATCTGTTAAATCCAGAGACTCCAGCTTCTGGTATAAGACTCACTATTTGACAAAAACTGCTGGGGAAACTGGAAAATGGTATGCCAGAAACTAGGCATAGACCAACATCTTACACCCTATACTAAAATAAAGTTAAAATGCGTACATGTTTTGGATATAAAGGGTGACACCATAAGCAAATTAGGAGAGCAAGGAATAGTTTACCTGTCACATCTATGGAGAAGGAAAGAATTTATGACCAAACAAAAGATAGAGAACATTATGAAATGCAAAATGGATAATTTTGACAAAATTAAATTAGAAAGATTTTGCACAAACAAAACCAATGCAACCAAGATTAGAAGGAAAGCAGAAAACTGGGAAACAGTTTTACAGTCAGTGTTTCATATGAAGGCCTCATTTCTCAAATATATAGAGAACCGAATCAAATGTATAAGAATAGAAGTTATTCCCCCAGTTGATAAATGGTCAGAGGATATGAACAGGCAGTTTTCAGATGAAGAAATTAAAGCTGTCCATAGTCGTATGAAAAAATGCTTTAAATCACTATTGATTAGAGAAATGCAAATTTAAACAACTCTGAGGCACCACCTCACACCTATCAGATTAGCCAATATGACAGAAACGGAAAATGATAAATGTTGGAGAAGATGTGGGAAAGTTGGAACACTAATGCATGCTTGGTGGAGTTGTGAACTGATCCAACCATTCTGGAGAACAATTTGGAACTATGCCCAAAGGCAACCAAACTGTGCTATCCCTTTGATCCAGCAATACAACTCCTAGGTCTGTATCCCAAAAAGATCATACAAATAAGAAAAGGACGCACATATACAAAAATATTTGTAGCAGCTCTCTTTGTGGTGGCAAAGAATTGGAAATTGTGGGGATGCCCATCAATTGGAGAATGACTGAACAAGTTGTCGTATATGAATATAATGTAATATTATTGTTCTATAAAAAATGATGAGCAGGCAGATTTCAGAAAAACCTGGAAAGGTGTATACGAAACGATGCTGAGTGAAGTGATCAGAACCAGGAAAACATTATACACCGTAACTGTAACATTGTGCAGTGATCAACTATGATAGGCTTAGCTCTTCTCAGCAATATAATGATTCAAAACAATTCCAAAAGACTTGTGATGGAAAATGCTATCCACTTCCAGAGAAAGAACTATGGAGTCTGGATACAGAACAAAGCATACAGTTTTCACTTTTTTATTGTTTTCTTTCTCATGGTTTTTCCTTTTGTTCTGATTGTCCTCACAAAATGACTGTTGTGGAGATATATTTGACATAATTATACATGTATAACCTATATCAGATTGCTTGCTGTCTTGGGGAGGGAGAAAAATTTGAAACTCAAAATCTTACAAAAATGAATATTGAAAACTATCTTTACATGTAATTGGAAAAAATAAAATACTATAAGTGCAAAAATAAGTAAGTAGATATAGAATCCACTTTGAACTTATTGTGGAATATGGAAGAAGATTGTTGTCTAAGCCTAATTTCTGCCCAACTGTTTTCCAGCTTTCCTAGCAGTTCTTAACCAATAGAAAATTCTTCTTAAATAAATGTTGCTCATAATCTTTTAAATATCAGTGACAGTGACTCCATGGTCACCTGTCTTTCAGGACCTAAAGATATAGTTCTTCCTGGTTGGGTGACTTTAAATTCATCCAAGGACAATAAGGTGCTGTTTTATTAACTCCTTAATTATATCGTGTACTCCCTCCCTATTATTTTTGTCTTCTCTTTTCCAATGCAAAAGTCACTTTTGGCACAAAAAACAAAATAAGAATTGAGCATCTCTGTCTTCTTACCCTATTATCAATTATTGTTAAGGTGTTGAAGGGGGCTGGTGGCTAAGTGGTTAGAGTGCCTCAGGAAGACCTGAGTTCAAATGTGACCTCCACATATACTAGTGGGTGACCCTGAGCAAGTAATTTAACCTCTGCCTCAGTTTCCTCAGCTGTAAAATGGAGAAAATAAAAATACCCACCTCCCAGGGTTGTGAGGATCAAATTAGATAACATTTGTAAAGCACTTAGTGTGGTACCTAGTAACTGATTGTTTTCTTTTTTTCCTTCATTGTGCCCATCCACTTGGAGGAAAAAACATTCTCCCTTCTTTGAGCCTCCTTTTCCTTCCAGTATTGCTTTTACAAAATCCCGCTTTTTGTTATCCTTAGCTTCCTTTCCCTCTATAAGCCTCCAGTCATTCTGAATGTTAGCCTTTCTGACGTTATTTCTGCGAGACCATGCCATACTCATACTTACTCTGTTACGTGGCCTTGTTTCCATCCTCAGAACACTTCTTTTTAAAAATCTAAGCTAATTAAAGAGTTCTTTTCTTCCCCATTGGTCTTAAATCTTTTTTTTACTCCCAGCCCTGTTAGGCACACTTTCTCTGAGGCATTTTAGTCCATGAGATCTCACCCCAATTTCTCCTGAACCCTTTGAAATCTACTTTCCCAAAATCTAGAGTGTATGTAAAGCTGTGTATGGATTTTTACATCCTTCCAGTTTAAACTCAAGGATGGAATGGTCACTCCTTTCAGGATTCTCATATTTCCATCCTAGCATCCAGCTTTTGCCTATTAATAAGCACCAGATTAAGAATAGTATCACTCCCTTGTTGGATTCTCCATCTTTTGAAGTATATAATTATCACGAAGGCAGGTCAGAGAGTTCTTAGCTACTCTGGTATTGGCAAAGAGAGAACTCCAGCAGTTGGAAGTTCCCCATCACTGCTATTATGCCCTGTACCTGACGTGATCTGTTTCCCAAATTACTCAACTATTCCTCTTTCTGTCCAGGTGGTCTGTAGTATACTGCAGTGACAAAATCCCGTCTCTTTCTCCTTCCTTTGATCTTCATCGAAAAACTCTGTCACACTTTTCCAAACTTGGTTCTTGGATGTTCTCGTCTTCGTAATATTCGATGCCATCCTCCCCCTTCTTTTGTCTACTTGGTTTCTTTTGGCTAAGGTATACCCATTTTCAAGGACAGGAACCTCAAAGTGAAGCTTCATCCTGTGGCAGTGTGGAAAGAGCCCTGGCTCTGCAGTCAGAGGATCCAGCTTCAGCTTCTCATTCTGCCACCTACTGGATCTGAAACCTTCAGCAATTTGCCTGATTTGGCTTTGCCTCTTGCTTTAGTTAAAAGTAGGAATGAAGATCATAATGCTTTTACTTCTCATTTTCTGCCCCACCGCCTCCCTGAAGTGATCGTGAGGAATGTGTTTTGTAGACACATATCTTCATATGTTGTATGTGTGTATACACACCCGTGTATGTGGTATGTCATATATGTATGTGTCGTGTGTGTCATGTATATAGGAGTCATTGTGGTGAAATGGAAGAGAAACCTGGACTTCAGTGAGGAGACTTAAATCCTGTCTGGTGCTTACAAGCTGTGTGACATCTGAGAAATTACTTAGGATTTCAGCTTGTTTTCTCAATTGTAAAATGATAATACAATACCTGACTCACAAAGGCATTGGGAGGAAAGTTCCTTATAAACCTTAAAGCACCCTCTAAGATATGGTTATGTTAGTGATGATGTTTCTCCTCCCTTGCCAAAAGGGAATGAAGGAAAAAGAGGAATTCCTAAAGCTGCTTTGGTGACACTAGGCCCTCCCAGTTATCTCTAAGGGATGCGATAACATTCTTGACATAACATTATCTGGGATTCTCTCACGTAAAGAATAAATGAGCCGTGTGGTACTTTTAGAATTGAGAATAGTTGGTGGGGAGAGAGGCAGAGTGGACAGACACAAAGGCAGCATGGCGGAAGACCTAGGTTCAAATCCCACACCAGATACTAGCAGTTACAAACTAGGCAAGTCATTTAACCCATCAGCCCCGATTTCCATATTTATGTGTTTTTGTTTGTTTTGGAGTATTTTATTTTCCCCCAATTACATGTAAAAACAATTTTAATTATATTTATTTGTTCAATATTTAATATCAATTAATAATTTAATATTTGTTTAATAATCATTTTCAAAACTTTGAGTTCTAAATTCTCTCCCTTCCTACCACTTACCCCTCTTCCCCCCCCCCCCACATTGAGAAGGCAAGCAATTGGACATAGGTTATACATAGGTAGTCATGCAAATCAATTTCCATATTTGCAAAATGATGGTGATAATATTAGCTATCTCAGGACTGTTGCAAGGGTCAGATGAGATAATATAGTACTTTGTAAATCATAAAACACTGTAAATGTGAACTACTGTGCAACTAGACATGAGTTTGTTCAGTTGTTTTCAGTTGTGTCTGATGCTTTGTGACCCCATTTGGGGTTTTCTTGGCAAAGATGCTAGAGCGGTCTGCCATTTCCTTCTCCAGCTTATTTTACAGATGAAGAAACTGAGGCAAACAGTGACTTGCCCAGAGTCACACAGTCAAGTCTGGGGCCAGATTTGAATTTAGGAAGATGACACTTCCTAATCCAAGCCTGATTCTCCAGGTGCCCATAATCAGTGTCAAGATTTTTAAAGCTACAAAGACCAACTTTACATTCACTGGGGCTGGAGTGAGGCACTCTGCCTTTCCATTTAGAAAGGAACTGGGAGGAACTATGATCACTTTAATAAATGGGATTTTTTTTTTAAGGGTCAAGGATTTTTACTTCTTTTGTGATAAAAGTACATTTAGAGGAAAAGGTTGATGTCTTTTATAAAATTGAAAAATTCACTCATAGAAGCTATTCACTGATCCATTCCACAGAGCACATTTTAGTCCTTTAGAAAGTTCAGACAACCTTTTCATGTGGAAGTGTTGAAGAAAAGGATTTAAAAACTCTTAGAGAGAGGGACTGAGGAAAAAATGCTCAGGATGAGCCTGTTTTTTCCATGTTGTGAAACTACATTGGCTCATTTATTCTATTTTGTTCTAATACTGATAGACCATAACACCCCCACACACACCTCTATCCCACCCCTCTTAATTTGAAGGAAGGTCTTGAATGAAAATCTAGTGTAAAGCATATAATCTTGGCCTTTCCCCCTTCTCCCCTTCTTTCGTGCCTTGTCTTTTTTTTCCCCTTTTCTTGACTTTCACCATTGAACGTTTATATCTTCAATCTGTCAGTATTTTGACATTTTCTAAATATAAAAAGCTGTATAATTAAGTTTGTGTTGATGGTACAGAGTGCTAGGTACAGCTTCAGCTGCTCCAATGCTGGGGGAGCCAAGTTCTTTTCAACATGACTTAGCCCCACAAGTTCCAGAGTTTGGGCCCATGTCCTCGTTAGAATGAAGACAACACTGCATGGAGAAGCCTCATCTCTTGTGAAGGTATCATTGGATTCCTTTTAGGGTGTTTTTTTCTTTATCCTGACTTGGCTCAGAAGCCAAAAAAAAAAAAAATAAAAGAGGGAGTGGACCCTGGCTAGGGCTTTCCGAATAATCATGGGAAGAGTTTGTAGAGAAAAGCTCCAGTGGAATTTTTTTATTTCGCAGTTCTTAAAGGGAGAAAGGAATTTCAAAATCTTCTACTCCTTTGATTTTACAGATGAACTGAGGCCCAGAGAGGTGAAATGATGGAGTCAGGGTTTGAACCCAGATGCTCCTTCTACTCTACATTGACCAAATGAAGTAAATAAGAAATTGTCTTCTTAGTGCCAGTTCCTACTGTTTCACAGATCTGGGGGCACTTTGGGTTTTGCTGAAGAGCAAGTTTCACAAAAATAAAGGTGTCCATTATCCCCCCTTTAAAAGGGGCATTAAGATAACCACATCCACCTGCAATCCTTTAAGCTGCTCTTTCAGTCACAGTGTTGCCCCCCCCCCAAAAAAAATCTCTCCTTTTTGTGTAGAGCGTTACATTTTTCAAAGCTTTTTCATGTACAGGAAACTGTTAGCAAGTCTTACATTTTGGAAAAGCTTCCCAGGTTTCTGACCAGAGCCAAAAGGAGGTTTAACAGTCATTCAGATTGTAGTCTGTTTGACAGCAAACTGGGCAAAGTGAAAGGTACAACTGACTACATTTTGGTACCAATAATATGCCTGCTAACTAAGGCACACTTTCTTCTAATGCTCTTTACGAGGTCGAATGGATCTTAGACATAGTTGATTTTCATTATGCAGTTTTTAAACTAGAATGGCTTCAGAACAGTCAATCAGTAGGGTTTTTTTTTTCCCCTTTTGCAAACTTTTTCAAAATCATAGCATTGCTTGTTTCCTAACTGATATCTCAGGTTGACTTCTTTCTGTTCATTACTAATGCAAAGCATGGAACAGCTTATATTCAAACTGGGCTTTTGAAAGAAAGACCTCACCCTGTGTGGTCACTGCTGTGGAGGTATATGGTAAGGAACGGTACCTCTCCTTCCCTCTGTGGTGGGTGACTTGGTTCTAAATGCAGTAAGGCAGTGATGGTGAATTGAATGGGAAAGTGTGGAGAACACACATTCGTTACCGAACGTGTCCTGACTGGATTCCAGAAAGCTAACACACCACCAGAAAATCAATTTATTGTTCATAGAGAGTAATTTTATTGTCTTTGAATTTTCTCACTGCATAATCCTTTTAAAAAAAGTTATAATAATGATTTGCATCAAAATTTTAGACTTTTCCTTTTAGAATCAGGAGTAGAAGAGGTATACAAATGCCTGTATAGTTGTATGAGATAAGACATGACATGACATGACATGACTTTTCAAGGAGAAAATGGGTTCTTGCCCCAATAAGCTAGCATTTTTACAAAGAAATATAGACCTAAATACATAGTATAAATAAATGCTTTGCTCAGTCTCTGGCTCTCACTTTATGATTAAGTAACTGAATCATAGTCAGTAAAATAAAGTGTGAGGAAACCTCTGAGGGGCAAAAGAATCTTGTGCTTAAGTTGCAAATTGATGTTAAATGGAATAAATTGAAATGACCTATGTGTCCTTTTTTTTTTTTTTAAAGGCAGCTAGATTGTTCAGTGGATAGAGTGCTAGGCCTGGAGTCAGGAAGACCCGAGTTCAAATGTGACTTCAGACAACTAGCTCTGTGACCTTGGGCAAGTCATTTAACCTCTGTTTGCCTTAATCCACTGGAGAAGGAAATGGCAAACCACTCTAGTATCTTTGCCAAGGAAACCCCATGGACAATGTGGTCCACAAGATCACAGGGTTGGACATGACTGAACAATGGTCCATTTTTAGACACATGAAAATAAAGGGCTAGAATAATTAACAGGTACATTTTAATGCTAGATTTTTTAATTGCTAGGCCAACGTGTAACTGCTGCTCTCGAACTTGAATTTTCCTACAAAGACGCAAAATGATAGGAAGTCAGAGGCAGAAGGAACCTCAGAGGTCTTTTAGTTCAGTCACCTCATTTCAACAGATGAATAAACTGAGGACCAGGAAGGTTAAATAATTTGTACTAGGTCACACACAGCAATTTATTGACAGAACTGCGACTAAAACCCAGTATTGTGCCCCGCCCCATCCCCCACCCCACCCCAGCCAACAGAGCAAAATGTGTAAATTGTGTTTTAATATTCAATTACTGCCCAAGGAACCCCTGAACTCCCAGTCAGTAATTAGATAGGTCCTATTTTGGGATGTTTAAGAAACTCCAATGGCTCCCCATTGCCTCTGGGATAAGGTACAAAATCCTCAGGTTGGCAGTTCACATTCTGCCAACCCCCTTCATAATCTGGCTTCTTCCTCCCTCTCCAGGCTTATGGCACATAATAAGTTCCAGCCAAATTGGCCTATTTGAAGTTACCTCAGTTTGGCACGCTACCTCCCACCTGGGCCTTTGCAAAACTAGTCCTCCCTGCTTGAGAACAGCTCCTCCTCTCAAAATCCCTACCTTCTTTCAGGGCTGAGCTCACTCGCTAGGTCCTGTGGAAGTCTTTGCTGTTCCCCTCAGTTGTTAGTTCTGGCTTCTTCCTTCCTCGCGTTATCCTGCATAACGTCTTTTAAAATAAACCCTGCATAACTGAAGGTCATTGGTTCATAATCCTCTTTTTTGTTTTGTCTTGTTATCTGTGGATGTTTGCGTGTGTCAGTCTATAATTTTAAAAAAAGAAAAAAAAATTAAACTTACCCTCCATTAACTTACCTGTTGACATTTAAATCTTCCCAGTCGGGAGAAGAGGGCCCTCAGAAGGAGACATTTCATTCTGCCTCTGTATTCTCAGTGCCTTGCACAGAGCTTAATAAATACTTGTTGGGTTGAATTGGGAGACAGAAGAGAAAGACAGTCTGAGACTTTATGGGTCCCTGGATCTGCTTGGCTTAAATGGTGAGCATCATCTTATGTGGATGGTCTACTTTGCCTTTTTCTGATCTCCAGTGACAGAGCTTTCTGGTTCATCCAAACTCTGCTTTCTAATTGCATCCCCAAACCTTTCATCATGTCTATCGCTACAACAAACTTCCTCTAATATAAAGATTTCCAAGGCCTAACTAGTGGCCCATTAATTTCAAACTCTAGATACAATAAAGAACTTGGACGATACTTCAGAGGTCGTTGTGGTTAATGGATGCTGGCCACATCTTTTCAATCTGAGATGCTCAAGTTGACAGCCAGAAATTCAGAAAAGGCCCATCCTTTCATTGCAAAATGAATATCTAGTCCCCTCTGAAATGCACTAGTTACTTGGCCAGTATTTATGCCAATGAAGGCCTTTTGCATTTTTCTTAAATGAGACAAAGCCTTGAGAGTAATTAACACTCAACAAGCTAACGTTAACAAGTGAGTATTTCTAACAAGGTCAGAGGATGCAGCTCCTGGGTATTGTGTGCACATGGGATGTAGAGTTGAGTGTTTTAAGGAGTGCTAGAGGTCTCTGCTCATACTCTTGCAGCTCTTTAAAATTAGCAAAAGGCTGAATTAATAGTAAGGGCTTTACTTTCCTACCCCATTCTGCAACTTAAGGCTTGGCCTGTTTAAGCCTCCACAGTAAGGCCCTTATAGTTCAGACACCCTGGGCCTTTCCCTGAAGCCAAGAACTATAGTTTTACGGAAGGCAGTGTTCTATAGCAGAAAGGTCATTGAATTTGGAACCAGGAGCGCAGCTCCACAGCCTAGGACCTATGTGACCCCAGGCAAATCAATTAACCTTTCTGGGACTTTCCCCATCTATAAAAGAGAGGTAATGATATTTGCACTGCCTACCTTAATGCTATTGTGAGGAAATTGCTTATTATTACACCACACCAATTACAGCACCAAGTGCACAGACATTAATATGGCGGCTCAGGAAAGCAAAGGCAGAGCTAAGATTATTAATTAACCTTTAAATTTGCAACTCTAGCTCCTATAAGCCTTTTTAGACACATTTTGCAAAATGAAGTGTTCACTTTTTAATGGTGCTTCAGACACATTTGCTTATTCAGTTGTAGAAGGTGGGCTTCTGAACAGGCTAGCTCTGGGTTATACATTCATGAATTTACCAGGGCAACCAATGGTTGGAATTAAGTGTTATGGCAACCACAAAGACAACTACCATCCTATCATACAACTGGGTATCTCCCCTGGATATGGTAGGTAGGGCTACCCAAGGCCTAGGGTTCAGGGTTTTCCACATACACTTTTCAGTAGTCACTGCCAGATTGAGTTTGTATGTAGACCCAGTCACCGATTAGTTGAAAGTTCCAAATCAAATCAAAGTGACAGCCCTGGTATGACTCATGAGAATACTGACCATCCTAAGAAAGTCAGCACTGTCCCGACACTCAGTGGAACCTGGGAACAAAGGGATGAGGGGAAATGGATGTTTCACTAACCTGCTTTGCAGCTTCGTTCCCCTCATTTCTTATGAATGTCAGTCATCACAGCATATTTTGTTTAAGTAGGGAACACTGGCAACTCTGTCCTCCAAGAGATTTTAACCCATTAAGAAAGGAAACGATCTCTTCTTTGCTCCTCCCCAAATCCACAGTTTTTCTTCAAGGTAGTTTCAGCCATTAAACACATTGGGTCCAACCTAATTAAGAAGGCCTGAAGCCGTTTGGAAATAACTTGCTGTTGACAGAGCAAGTGTTTTGAGGCCTTGTGGCCTGAAATCCTGAACCGACTGTGGGAGAGCCATCACCTATGTTCCTGTTCAAGCTAGAGCGTCTGCATCTCCACCCCCACCCCCACCCCAGTGTAGGACACAGGGTGGTTTTCTGTGTCTGCAAGCCTGCTCCTTGGAGATACACATTTATACACAGACACCTAGCCCTGACTGCCAATCATATATTAACTCATCAGTAGCAGCAACAGAATTTCCCTAAATACATGTGATAAAGCAAACCGAACTAACTGCAAGTCAAACCAGTCCTATTCCAAATGGGGGATGTAGCTGACAAACAGCCTACTTACATATAATCTGGTCTCTGCAGAGTGAGTTTCTGTCCCAAAGGAAAAAGCACCTTAACAAAAACCTTTACAATAGCCAGCCAAGCCGTCTGTTATACTTGTTTTCTTTGTTTTTAAACACAGGGAAATAAAACATGTATATTCATTATAAAAGCAGGCTGAGGACAAATCTATACACCAGCTTTTGGGGGTGGGTGTTGAACCAGACCAGAAAGTACTTCGTATTTTATCTACTAAGGAAGATCCAAGTACAAGCATACATTTTTGGTGCGCAGTTTATTTTTGATTGGAATCATGTCCATTTGAAGGCAAATAAAGGTACAGCTTCAAAGCTCCCAGCCCGTTGCCAAGGCAGCCTTTCCTGTTCTGAAAGGTGGAGCCTCACCCCTGCAGTATCAGAATAAAGCAAGGCTGCCAGAAAAGAACCTGGCAAAAGCAGCACTGTCCAGGAAGGAACCTATGACTGAACAGAGAGGATTATACCGTAAGCCATGATAGAAAGGGGATATGTTAAACACAAGTGAAAAAACCAAAAACCGACACACAGAAGTCATCATGCTAGTCCTCTGGCTGCCATTAGCATGCATCTTTTTTCAAAGAAAGTGCTCTCCAGGCACGTCACCGACGGCACTCATTCTGCCTTCGTTAGCAAATACTTTTTTTTTTAATACCAGAATGGAAAACCCATTACCATGAATTCAATACGTCCTCTATTGATGCTTTATTGCCTTGTCACCAATAAGAGAATGAATTTAATTTTAATACATTTTATTGTCACGTGATTCTTCATAAAACACTTTCAAACATTCTGTACATTTCCAGCCACTCAGAACTGCTCTTCCTTCTATAAATGTCACTTGTTGGGTGAAGGTGCCAAGATGTCTCTGTACAAAGATGTACATATGTACAGTCACTAAGTGCAAGCCGTGTCAAGCGGAGTCTAGGGCGCTAATTCATGCCAGAGTTAGAAAAAACAAAAGCAAACATTTCAACACAAGACTTAAGCTTGAAACTCTTTTGCGGTTGTTTTTCTGTGCAAATGATTACTTTATAAACAAATATATGTATATATCATATAGAAAGAACTGGTTTAAATTCTCAGTTCAGCTAGAACCATGCAGCTGACTGAAAAATGACAGTGCTGCTCTCCTAGGCCTTTCTCCATCACAACTTTTGGCTGCGCTGAACACTTGTCTCATCACTGGGATGCCACCGCCACCTTTGGCTGAACTGCAGCAACAACAGGAGACTTAAATTTGGGAAGATAGAGGCCAAACTTGTTCTCGATGCCCGCAAAAGTGGCTGTTGCCAATCTGTATCCACCGATGTGATCAGGGTTGGCGGGAGGAAGGTCAGCAATGCGTGATTTGGGGGTAGGTTCTGAGCCCGAGGGCTTGCTGTTGGTAGAAAGCAGTAGAAAGAAAACAAATATGATCCATAAAACAGAGCTTTAGCGAGTAACAGTTGTACTAAGTATACAGTGTGTAGGCTCCAAAGAGGGCACTGCCCAAGAATGGGTGGGCAAGGCCAGAAAGTTCTACCCTCTAAGGGAAGTCCTCTACTGAAGCTACACACTCTAAGACATGGTTTGTAAACATGCTGTTGCTGAGACAGGGGTGCTTTCTGAATCTCAACAAGGGGCAAAAGGGGCCTTCCCAAAGGGAAAGGCATCGATTCAGAGTTAAACTTGTCATCTTGGAAATTGGAGCGCATGGCAGAGGAGAGGGGTATCATGATCAAGGTTTCTGTTGTGTAAGAAACAGTGGAAAGGGGAGGCCTGAATGCCAAGAATTTGTCTTTCTCCTACATGGTCTGGGAGGAAAGAGGGGGAGTGGGAGGGGGGGCGGAGAGGGAGAAAGAGAGAGAGAAACTGTCAAAGGTTCCTTAGACAGAAGAAGCTCTCAAATGCAAAAAAGCTATAGTGGGAGGTGCTGTCCTTTGATGGAAACCTCCCTTGAGAATATCCCTCTATGTTTACTTGGATTCAGTGTTCACCAAGCAGCCTCCTGATTCTGTGACTTGGCCTCCTACACAGCAGATGTACCTGGAAGGTAGCTCTTTATAGATAACTGGAACCAGTTTTCAACCACGTACAACTGCTACCATAAATTAACAAATTCACCTTTTGTGGAACTGGTTAATGTGGACTATACCCTTGTCTCCACCCTCAAAATGATCAGAAACCTAGGTCTAGAAGGGATCTTGAACGCTGTGAAGCCCAACCTCCTCATTTGTAAAATGAGGAAACTAAGGCCCAGGGAAGTTAAGTGACACGTCCAGTATCTCACGGAAAATAAGTGGCAGAGGTGGGATTTGAACCCTGGCCATTAAAGCCAGTGATCTTTCCACTGTACTACCCTTCTCTTCCTAGACGAACAAAATCATATTTCTCTTGATCCTGGACCCACAGTGACCCCATTAATACCACCTATGAGAACCTGGACAACTTACTTGGGCTCCCTAGGCCTCTGTTTCCTCATCTGTAATTGGGGGTAGGGAACCTGCAGCCTTGAGGCCACATGTGGCCCTCTAGGTCCCCAAGTGTGGCCCTTTGACTCAATCCAAACTTCACAGAACAAGTTCCCCACCCGTGGGCTAGATGATCTCAGAGGTTCCTTTCTATAACTACTGAAGCCCTTCTTCCAACTATAATAATGACAACAGTAAAAGCTAACATTATATAGAGCTTACTATGTGCCAGGCAAACAGTACTACTGTCTCATTTGACCCTCACAACAACCCTGGGAGATGGGTGCTATCATTATACCCATTTTACAGACAAGAAAACGGAGGCAAACAGTGGTTAAGTGACTTACCCAAGGTCACACAGCTAGTCAGTATTTGAGGCTAGATTTGAGTTCAAGTCTTCCTCGCTCCAGGTAGTACTCTATCCACCCCACTACTAGAAACCCCACCTATCTCCCCATGCACAGTCATGACTCTCTTTACCACTATTTGAATTGAAACAAGTTATTTACAATGGGAAATTCTCAATCTTTTTTATATCAGTGCAAAAAAAATATTACATGTACTCTACTCTGATATATAGTAATGACATTTATCTACTTTGAAACAGAAAACTACATTTATTGAGTGTCACGACAAAGGGATTCATGATTAATGGAGCCATGAAGAATGAAAAACAAAACATTTTGTTAAAATGAAGGTATTTCCAGATAACACTTTGTTACCTCCCTTTGTTCTCCTTGAGATAGTTAAGTGAGAATCTACAGGATATTCCATCTCATTCTCTTTGGTCTCTCAATACCACTAGTTTACAAGTATGCATCCCAGAAAGGTCTTTTTCTACCAGCCCTCTAATAACCTCACAAGACTTAGCATAGCTCAGCTCTCTCTTTATAAAAGAAAATCCGCAGTAGCACTTACAGGCCTCCAAAATCGATATAGAACCATCTCTGTAGAAGTTCATAGGTGACCAACGTAACCCCAAACTGGGGAGAGGATCGGAACACTCGGGCTGCAGAAAGGGAGGGAAACAAGTTGGCTGAATTTAGCAACGAAGGATGGATCTGGCAAAGTAAAGAAGGAAGCATTCTACTTTAACTCAGCCCCTACCTGCGGTTCCTTTCCAGAACGCTGACGGTCCTTCTTCTCTCAGTATCTTTCTGAAACAGTCAATAACACCGCTGTATGTTGTCTGACCGGCGCGGGCCGCCACTTGCAGCCTTGTCTTGATGACATCAGCAGGGGTTACCAAAGAAGCAGCAGGTACACCTTTCAGGAGAAAACCACATTTAATTCACCCAAAGTATCCTGTAAGAGAGAAATACTTCTAGCCTCTAACAATATAACTACCAACTTTAACCCTTGAGTGAAACTTAAACTTTCTTAAACAGGCACTTGGGTGCTAATGGGGAAAAAAGCATAAGATGACTGTTAGCCGCTTTAGGGGTCAGGGCAACAACATTCTGTGTTTCTCCTAAATTAGAAATGTCATATTTTGTGACAAGAATTGAAAATAATTCCACAATATATGAGTCAAAAGAACCATACGAAAAATTATGCTGTGATATAAACAGAACAATTCTTTTCAAGGTTCCTTCAAGCTGCTTTATCAATCACATTAAATACCTCCCTTTTTCTTCTCAAATAAGATGCAAATATTGTCATAGGTAATAAAAAAAATGGTAAGATGATGGCATGTATTTAGTGAGCTGCTAAATACATCTGACACCAACTTGTGTTGTTAGCTGGCTCTTGTCAATCCCACCTTGCACTGTGAATATTAATAATTAGAACAGCCCACCTGCAGTATGGGCCAACATAAGTGTAGGTGACCCCCGTTGGTACCAGTTTCTGAAGTGAAGGCCAGTAAAAGCAGGCCAAGGAGGAGGACAAACCATCAGTTTAAGAGAAACAGGACAGCTAGCTGTTTAAAGGGCATATCATTTACTGGATCTGAGATTCCTGGGGTTACACTGAGACCGATCAGCAGGATTCAGAAAATGGATTTCACACACATAGTACATTTATAAAAGCAAAAACAGGGAACAAAGGTATAACACAAAAAGAATTTTTAAAAAAAAAATCAATTTGACCAGAATACCACTGAAGCAGCTTAACAAAGTTAGAAGGGCAGATATGTTACTGAGAAAAGCGAATACCACCTCACTCTTGTACTGAGTTTAACTACAACTTGGGGTAAATAACTTTCCTAAGTACAGCATTCAGTACTTTCCTCAGTGGCCACATACACTTCAATCATTTGTGGGTAAAAATTAGAAATACTCACTTCTAATTTTGAAAATTCACATCAAATGGCTGTGGGTGAGAAGCTGAGACTGACAGCATTTCATGGCAATGACATTTTTGAGAACCGTCTGAGTTTGGTTTGGTTTATTTACTTGGCTTTCCCAACTGAAAAAGAAACCAACCACAGCTCAACCCAAAGGCTGGGCCTGGCCAGTTCATCTCTTGCTGCTTTTTGTTGTCGATTTGGAAATTACATGAAGAAAGCTAAGGCATGGGAGTGCTGACCCCAATTTAAAATGGGGAGACTTCAGTCAGAATGAGTGAGCTTCAGAAAGGAGCTAGGCCAGCACACCATAGCAAGTACAGAGCAAATAAACTCTCTGGCTTTCAACTGTCCACATTAATAAAGATAAGAGGCAGAGTAAAGTAAATAATTTGCTGAAATATGGTAATGCCTTCCTGCAGCTCTGGGGGTAACCAACCTTGGAAGGAGTTTCTCAATCACAAGCTAAAAAGCCACGGGCATCTATCCTATAGATGCTGACATGGCCCTCCCCTGTCCTGAAGGACCTGAGGAAGCCCCTAAGCACCTAAATTTGGGAAGAGAGGGATCTTCAGACTGTCCTGCTAAATGTAGCAGAGTCGTGCTGCCAGAAAACATTTCCTATGAAAGCAGTGTCTGGACCCTGGAGTCAGGGCTGGTAGGTCATGTTTTTCAGTCTGGAGATACAATTTAAGGTCATGCTCTTTCCTCCTCCTTTCTCTTTTATACATATACATATGCATATATATATATCCATTCCACATCTTGGGGGTAGCGGTGTACCCCCCATGATCGGGAAAATCCAGGTAAAAATTTTTGGCCCTCCCTTCGTACCAGAGAAGAAGTCTGAATTACTATGGTATTAAGAGAGAAAATATGTTGATGATATACAATACCATAAATATGTTTTATGCATTTTTGAGTTTCTAAACTTTTTTTGTGTTGTCTGCAAAACCCCCCAAATTCCCATTTAATTTCTAATGCCAACCCGTAATATAGCAAAACCTCAATGGGGAAAGCTGAAATGTGGAAGGGGTAACTGTACTTCCTGGATAGGGGATAGGGACTAGACCTGAGATTTCATTGGTACAAGAACACCTAAATGAGGAATCTCCCACTAATTTGGGTTCGTTCCTTCTTTGCAAATTACAGTTTTAGAGAATTTCTTAGAATTCTGAAAAGTTATAGCCAGTGTACGTCAAAGTTGGCACGTGAATCTTGTCTTCCTGGATGAGGCTGACGCTCTGGCCGCTAAATGTAGAGACGCTGCAACATGCAAGTAAATGTTAAGTGATTTGGGACTGTGTGACCCTCTCCGCTGTGTCTCTGTTGTATACTGACAGTGCACGAGGAAACCTTGTTTCACTTTACCACTCCAAATCAAACATGAGCAACAGAAGTGTGAGGTTATAGGCTGAAGTGGGAAGAAAACAGACTCTTATGAAGACACCTTTTAAACTGGAACCTTTCCTGTACCCGATTTATAACTAGACAAACCTCTTCACCCTTCTGAATCCTCCCAACCTCCCCCATCCTCAATCACCTTCTAAGCTAGAAGTTCCGCCTCACCCAAGATTTACAGTAGGGTAGAAGCTTCTGAAACATGTAAATGATGAAAGCCCAATTTAGATGGGCAGATCTAATTTGGCTACAAGTTGCTAAGTGGCATTAAGCTGTTTATCCACATTATGCAAATGTAATTAGCTCTCATCAGAATTAAAGTATATCCCACAAAGGAGACTAGTGATCATATTTAAATGAAGTCATCTACAAACAATAATCCTGGCTCTATAATGGGAACAGGTACCTGTAGATTCTATATTTCCAAGTGCAAAGAGGAAATAAAAGGCTCTTTTGATTAAAAAAAAAAAAATTACTGTTACCTGCCATAGCTCCAGCTGCCAGGAGATTTAAGCCTCCAACCCGTCCATTTTCATCAGCTAGGAGGAGTTTGCAATGAGCATAAACAGGAAAATAGATGGCAGAGAAGGGAATGTCTCGGAGGAAACACGCTTTGGCACCCTGTCACATACAGAGAAAACAGTGCACACCAGTTGTATAAACAGGGAGAATTAATCTAGCAAGTTACCCAAGTGGGAAAAAAAGGTCTCCAGGTGAAAAGCCACTCACAACTTCAAGAGTTTTCAGGAGTCTGGCAGGAGAATAAGAGTGGGGGCAGTAGTTATTAGAGAGGGGGCCTCTGAGGAGGGGTACACACCCATAGTAAGGTCTAAGATAACTTATTTCTAACCAGGAGAAGATTGTACAGCATAAGAGCAATACTGTAAGGATGCACAACTCTGACAGACTTAGCTACTCTGCTCAAGACAATGATCAAAGACAATTCCAAAGGACCCATGATGAAAAATGCTATCTACCTCCAGAGAGAGAACAGGTGAACTCTGAGGGCTGATATACTTTTTCAACTTTCTTTATTTTTATTATTTTGTTTGTGTTTCCTTTTGCAACATGGCTAATATGGAAATGTTTTGCATGACTTCACACATATAATCAAAATCAAAGGGTTTGCCTTCTCCAGGAGGGGGTAGGGGTAGGAGGAAGAGAATTTGGAACTCAAAAGTTTAAAAAATGTTAAAAAAAATTTACATGTAATTGGGAAATAGTAAATAAAATAAATGGAAAAAAATTTTAAATTTACTTTTGGTTTACAACACTCATTTCCACAAATTTTGAGCTCTAAATTTTCTCCCTCCCCCCATTCTCTGCTGCACCCCGCCCCCCATGGCATGTAATCTGATATAGGTTCTACATATACCTTCACATTAAACTTATTTTCACAATAGTCAAGTTGTGAAGAATTATAACCAATGGAATGAATGATGAGAAAGAAGAAACAAAACCAAAAAGAAAAAAAAAAGAGCAAATAGCGTGCCTCAGTCTGCATTCAGACTCCGTAATTCTTTCTCTGGATGTAGATAGCATTTTCCATCATGAGTCTTTTGGAGCTGTCTCAGAACCTTGCTTTGCTGAGAAGAGCCAAGTCTATCAGTCAGTCATCACAGATACTGTGTCTATAATAGTGTATAATGTTCTCCTGGTTCTGCTCCCCTCACTCAGCATCAGATCATGTAGGTATTTCCAGGTTATTATGAAGTCAAATGAAAAAAATTTTAAAAGAAAGTACTTAATAAATGCTTCTTGATAAAGGGGAAAAAAAAGATAACTTCTTTCTAAGGTTCTCTAAACCGTAATGAATATAGGTACCTTCAGCTGGCCACCTGAAGAGTGGAACACTATAAACAACTAAGGAGCTATTGGTGCTTCTGTCAGAGACTCTTATTTTTAAGATTAATAGCATTTCTATATATAACCTATATCAAATTGCTTACCATTTTAGGAAGAAGGGAGGGAGGGAGGGAGAAAAATTTGGAACTCAAAATCTTATAAAAATGAATGCTAAAAATTATCTTTACATATAATTGGGAGAAAATATTCTTTAAAAAGAGATTAATAGCATTCCATAACATTATAGGACTGTAGAAAGCTAGAATGGACCTTAGCAGCTATCAATTCTCATTTTACAGATGAAGAAACTGAGGCACGGAAAAGTTAAGTTACTTCCCAGTGTCACACAGCTACTAAACATCCTGAAGGGGGGTGGGGGGTCTAAACCCAGGCCTTCTTGACTTCAACAAGAGGGCCCTATTCACAGTCTCACACAGCCTCACTGCTGGTTGATCTGGGTGGGTCAAGTGACTTAATGTGTATCTACCTCTGATGAAAGAGGAATACTGGGGAATAGAAGAAATCCTGGTCATGATTTAGTTCAAAATCACTAGCAGAGTCTCCCTTTGCTAATGAAAGAAAGCCAAGAGGGGTAACAAAGAACTAAGTCAGTCTACAGCAAAATATAGTAACTACCAGGGACCATAGAGGGTACTGTTACTGGCCTCCTACTGAAGGGAGGCATCAAAGCTGGCAAGCAGAGACAAGAAACAGTGACCCCATCTATTTCCCTCATCTGGGGGAGGGGAGTAGAGGTGGCAAAAATAAGGACTTTCAGCTCTGGCTGCCAGTTTAAAATTACCCAGAGACAACCTGCCCCACCCAATTTCAGTGAGTACCTTTCCAAGCTACATCATCAATTATCCATGAGCTACCAACTGCCTGGTCTTTACCAGAGCAGATGAGAACTCTATTTTCATAATTTTTTTTCTGACTTTTTTTAAAAGACAAATGTCAGTCATGGAAAAACTCCAAAATCTCCTTAAGGCACTGTATAAAAAGAAATAATTTAAAGTATCCACACATTAAGCTGGGGGTGCGATAGGGGAAGAAATAATGAAAGAAGCAGGAAATCCCAAATCCAGGCCCCAAAGTCCCAAGTATGGGTGCTCTCATCCTGCCATGGAATTGTGGTGGCAGGGCTCTCTAGACAACACCAGAGCTGTGTGACTCTAATCTACAGAATTCCTAATAAAAGCTGCCACTACAGAGGCACATTTACACGTTTCTAAAGTGTTAGCTCTATAAATAAATCCACTTCCAGGAGGATGCTTTGGAAGCACAGTGCACAGCTGCCTGTAGGTGCAGAATTTACCCCCTTGTACCAGTGAAGGGGATGGGAAGAAAGACTTCCTTGTTTAAGAAAACTAATAGCTTCTGCTCCATTTCATCTGATCTGTAATGATGGGAGTAAGTATACCTGCAGGGAAGGAATCTGTTGACTGGCATTTTGCTAAAGTACAGTACGGTGTGGGCTTTTTTTTTAAAATGGAATTCATTATTGACAAATCCTACCACTTAACTTCTTAAACATCTGAATCCTACCAAACTCCACTACTGTTTCCTGGTCGTCAAATTATTAAGACAAAGGGAGGCTCCCACTGAGAAGATAACAATGGAGATAACAGATTCAAAATAAATGTAAGACAATTTGAACTCCAAAACAAGCACAAAGGAAAAGCTGAGAAACTTTTCACAAACCCCCACCAAATGAAAAGCTGAGCGGCTGAAGCCAGCAGGTCTGCAATAGACGCCTCCCTGGAGAGAGAAATAAAAGCCCAGTGACTGGGGTTGGGGGTCAGAGACAATGTTTGTATATCCCACTACCACGACTACAGGGTCAGGTGTTTTTCCTTTTGTTTTTTTCTCCTCCAGGGGCCACCCGGCAGGAAAACATTGGGGTTGTTTTGTTTGTTTTAAATGTGAAAAGGTCTTGTTCAACACAGTTTTGTTTCACAGTCTTTCCCATCCATCTAAGGTGTAGTCAGTGACTACCTTACCTTGTAGAGCCCAAAGAGCCCCAGGTCTCGAAGAACATTCAGAGCACTGACTCTGGGCCCCGTGGTGATCTCCCCGGCTACCTGCAATCGAATCTTCACAATCTCCAAAGGATTAGTAAAGATGACCTGAGAGCCTCCAGCCTGCAAGATAAGGAAGGAAAGAAACTAAGAATTTCCCAAGTGGGGAGGGGGAAGGGGATGATGCTAGGGGACCCAAAAAGCATCGTTCAGTCAACTAGCCTTTATTATGTGCCAGGCAGTACTAAACACAACACCCTGAAAATCTTCCCTACCTTACCTGGGTTGGTTTGCAGCTGGCCTCTCCAACCTAGGCCAAAGAAACTAATCCCCATTGTTGGCTCTGGCCCAGTTCCTGTTGCATTAGATCTTTTCATTCCCTAGGCTGGAAATGTGAACATTGTTTGTGGGTTTGTTTTTTCCAATCCAGTCTGTCCCTAACCACCCTTTTATGGTAACTAAGTAAGGACCTCTATAGGGAAAGTGAAATTGATGGGAAGGTACAGCTTTTTCTGTTCTACTACTCTAAATCTTTTCCCAAAAATCAGTATATGACATGTGAAAAATCTAGTTACATATGGGGTATAGATGCACATGATCTACATACAGGTCCAGAGAAGTTGTGAACTGACTTGCCCAAAATGATACGGGTTGATAGGATATAAACCTAGGTCTTCTGATTCCAAGACAAGGCCTATAATGATATTCCTTCACATTTAATAAAAGCTTATATTTACATAGCTACATATTTTATACTAGCATTTAAGACATTCACTTTAATGAGGCACCTACTGGGTGCAAGGCACTGTGCTAGGTGCTCGTCAAAGACAAAAACAAGAGTTCCTCTCCTCAAGAGGGTCCTGCTCTGCTGTTTACAAACTTAACCTGTGTGAATGACCTAACCTTTCTGGGTTTTGCTTTCCTCTTCCATCCAAATGAGGGAGTTGAATTAGGCCAGCTGGAAGGTGCCTCCTAGTTCTATTACCTACACACTTCCAGGCAATAGTCACAGATACCCATCTTCCCCTAGCTTTGCTTTTGTATCCTCAAAGCCTGGCACACAGTAGGCATTTAATACTTTTCAAATTAATTGTTCAGTTGCTTGCCTCCCTCTAAGCATTAATGTAACATTCTGAAAATCCTTCTTGGCTTTTATTTCTGAACCTTGTAGAGAGCAATCAGTCTAACTCAGGCATCCTCAGGGCTCATCAGAGGGGGGAATGAGCCACTCTTGTGCAAATCTGAACACAGCTCTGAGACAGATCGCCACTTACTTAAGAGGGGCTGAGACTTCCCAAAGCATAGCTCGGAAATAGAATGCTTAGTCACCAGGAGTATAGCCTCACACTCCGGCTCCCTCCGCTCCAAAACAACACATGCTCTGGCAGTCTGACTGACAGAAACCTCAATTGGGAAAATGAGTGTTTTGCCTCTGAAATTTACAAAGTACCAGAGAAGAGAAGGAAAGGCACAAACAAGTTTAACTTGAGTGCTAACATCCCATTCCTTTGGTTTCTACAGTGTTTTGCATGCGCTCACAGAGGAGGAAAATTCCTCTTTGCACATCTCCATCCCATAATGGTAAGCTGTTCACAAAAGCCTGTCCGGCTGCAAGAGGCCTTTTACCAAACAGCATTTCACATATTAAGTGACATCCTCAATGAGGGATGAAGATGGAAAGAAAGCCTAAGAAGCATCCTTTTTAAGACTGCATTAGAAATGACCCAAGTCCTGTCCTGTGCTTTCTATCAGGCAGAAGGAGCATACAATCTGGCTCTGATTTTTTTTCAAGTTCTCTTTTATTTCTCCTAAAACAATAAAATATATACAAAACACCCCCAAGAATGGTGACTATCTGCAGCTAAATAGCCTTGCCTTCCTCTGGCTAAAAACCACAAATTTCTTTCCCCAAGTTCTTCTGTAAATTGACTATCACAATTATTCGGAAATGATTATGTTGGGGCTAGATCCCGAGCCCTCTCCCCCTCGTGGGAAACCTACTGTTCATTATGACCCAGGACAGTAATCCCTTCTTTGTCTATAGAGCCCAGAGAGGCAACAAGTTCTTGCTGCTCAGTCTCATCATCTCCTGAGACTGGAGCCATATGCAACAGCCCGGCTCCACACCCCCATAATGCCATTGGCACAATGGCCCAACACAATGATTTGACCCAGTTTTGCATCTTGATTTTCCTCTGTGTGTCTCTCCCTCTTTTAATCTGTTGCCCAGCAGGAGGAAACATTTCAATGTTTCAGTCTCAGCAAACAATATTTTTTTAAGAGATTGCTGGGTGACAAATTATGTTAAAATGATAATCTAAGTAATTCCTCTCGATGGAGTGTTAAAGACCAAACCAATTGGAAAAGTATATGGACTTCCCTGAAGTCATGCTTTAAAATAATAGTAACAAAGAGAACCTTGGTCCAAATGTTCTCTATTTTCTAAAGCAGATCAAAACCACAGCTGACAAAACCACACATTTTGATCATAACACAGAAAACTGGGGAATACTAGAGACGTTGTCAGCCCTTGGGTAATGTTCATTAAGTGGAGACATTACATTTAAATAAATGGGAACTTAGTTTATGGTTTTAATCAATCATAAATAATAACATCTTGCCAGGCAAACAAGTAATCTCCCTCAGTGAACACATATACTCTCATTCCCACAATGGGACCAGTTTCAAACTAGTTCCCTCTCACTCTCTTCTTTAAATTGATATTTCCACTCCTCTAAGCAAATCACCAAATTACTTTTTGAGGTATACAACCCAACAAACATTTTTAAAGCAATTGTAACATACAGAGCACCATGGGGGAAGATACCAAATTTAGGTAAGACATAGTCCCTGCTCTCATGAACTTTACAGACTGGAGAGAGGACAGAATTTGGGACATATACATAGACAACTATAATGTCTATTGGGGGAATATATAATATATACATATAAAGAATACATATAAAGAATTGGATACATATATATATATATGTATACATATAAAGAATAGGATAAGCAAAGAAGAGGAAAAGCACAGAGAGCAGAGAGTGTTCTGGGAAAAGAAAGTAGTCCAGATTGATTGGTATATATATTAAGGGTATTAAGAGAACATGTTAATGGCCTTGAATGCCAGACAGAGGAGCATGGACTTGGGAGACAATAAAAAGGCACTGGGAAAAAAAAAATTTATATGATAACTTTGTTATATATTTAAAAGGAATAGCAAGTTGTACATAACAGATTTGAAGTTTCATGTGCAATCTTTTTTTATTATACCATGTTATGGAAATGCTTGTTTTATTCCATAAATTAAAAATAAAAATAATTTTTTAAAAGGCACTAGAGAATTTTGAGGAAAATAAAGATGAGATCTACGCATCATCACCATCATCTTGACAGCTAACATTTCTATAGCCCTTTAAGGTCTACAAAGTGTTTTGTATATAGAATCTCACCGATGTATATAAAAGTACACTACAACCCAGTAAGGCAGGTCTTATTATTGTCCCCATCCTACATATAAGGAAAGTAAAGCTCAGGAAGGGTTAAGTGACTCCTGCAGGATCATCCCATTAATAAGTGTCTTGATATAGGATTCAAATCCAGGTTTTCCTGACAGAGCCCAGAGCTCTATTCACTACACCAGCCTGAGGCTTTCTTTGAAAATGAAAAAGACTCACAGATAAAGTAAGGCAATTAGGTGGACAAAGAGGTTGTTTTTTTTTAAAACTAATTATTAGTTCTCTTCATTACTATCATTTAGCAAGCAATAGTGTGTACAATTATGTCTCAGGTGTTTTACAAAACTAAATCTGACTAGAGTACCTTCACGTGTATTGATACATGCTCCTTTCAAGACACCAGTAGGCCATAAGTAACATTCATTGAGTCCTTGCTAGGTTCAAAGCACTCATACAATGATGAATATGTTTCACAGCTATGGGTTCTGCTTTACCAGACTCAGAGGAGCATATTGCAATTACATTACTTCTTTAGGGTTTTAAAAATGAAAAGAAATATCAACTTGTGTTGAGCTTCACAATTTGAGGTGGGAAGACGGTTTCAGAGAAAAGAAAATATTTCTAAAAGCACTGAAATCTTAAATCCCTTTCAGCAATAGTATCAAACTCAAATAGAAAGGCATCCTTGCAGACCTCATATCGATTTAGAAAACCACAAATTAACATTATCTGTCATATTGTATTTTTATTTATTTTGTTAAACATTTCCCAATGATATTTTAATCTGGTTTGGGGCCACCCTGGAGCAGTTTGTGGCCTGCATGTTTGACACTTGTGCCTTAGAGGGAAGTGGGAAGACCTGGGTTTATATATTATTTCTGACACTTATCCATGCCAGACTTACTTTCCTTATCTATAAAATGGGGGTAATATACCTCTAGAACCTGCCTCATAGGATGGTTGTGAGCTAATGCCTGCAAAGCGAGATAATGCATGTAAAATGCTACAAAACTATAAAACACCGCATAATAAATCAATTTTCACTAAGGTACCTAATTATTAGTAATAATAATAAAGCATCCATGGGAGAGGCATCCTTTTAGTTTAAGTATGTACCTAATATTTCAAACTTAGGTAGTTAAATATGTCTTATGAGAAAACTGTTAACCACCCTCTCCAATCCCTTTACTCTGCATCACCCAATATTGACTTTCTCTTTCTTTTCTTTTTTTGTATTCTTCAGATCTGTCCTCGTTTTTAGGTACCATAAAATTCCATTCCTTTCCTATGCCTCTTTTGTTCTACCACTTTCTAATGGCCAGACACAAGAAAGGCAGTGTGAGATCTCACTGACTTTGGAGTCATAGAATCTAGGTTTGAAAATGAATTTTGTCTCTTAGTTTGTGACTTCAGATGGGTCATGTCACTTCTCTAGGGTTCATTTGGCTTCCTCTTCTGGAAGATGAGGAAGTTGGACCAGATTACCCCAGAGAACCCTTCTAGCTCTGATTCTATGATGCTATGAAACAATGGAACCCAAAGTACTAGACTTTGAGCTAAAAAAACAAAACAAAACAAAACAAAAAAACCCATAATTATAGGCAGTTCCACTATCTTAAATGGAGATTTTCAAGCCCAGTGTTTTTGATGGTGGTTTTTTCCCCCTATACTGAGGTAGAAAACAGATGATAAGCCACCTACTATTAAATTTTGGGGGTTTTGCTCCCTCCCACACACACAAAAAATGGCTCAAGGGCTTCAAATTGTTTTATTTAATCATCATGAGATGAGGTCCTCATTGAGTACCCACTCACACAGGGCAGACTCTTTTCTGAAAGAGGGACAAATACTCATATTCAAGCTGATTTCTATCCTTTTATTTTCCACATAAAGTTGTCATTTCTTTGCTTTAAATCAATTACGAGAGAACTCAACACTTGACAAATTTCATTTTGAATAAGAGTTATTCCTATGCAACAGAAATTTAAGGAAAATATCATCATCAATGCTTCTATTTAACTTCATGTCTTAAAAATAAGCCTCTTCCTAACTCACCACCACCTCTCCCCAACCCCCAATCCCATGAGAAAATAAACCAAATAAATCTGACGACAAAGGTTATGGAAGAAAAGGCAGCAGATTGAGATCCAGGCACAAACCCTTCCTGACATGCCTGAGGCTGGAGGGGCTACAGAAAGGATCCCACAACATTTGACCTTTGCCCTTTTGATTCCACCCCAGAGGCAAGGTCTACAAAGGAGTGGCCAGATCCTGCCTCCCTTCAGTCCCCGGTTTACTTCCTACTTTGAACTGTTGCCTCCTGGACTGGAGCTATGTCCCACTAGCCACAAAAATGTGAATACAAATGCTCAATCCAGTCATTTTTTTTTAAATTCTTAAAGAACAAGAGGTAAAAACAAAGTCCTCCATCACAAGGTCCTTGCACTTCTGCTGGAAAACATGCAGTTAACCACAATTTACTCAATATCTCCCAGCACAACACTGACCACAAAATACATACATTTAAAGTTGTAACTCAAACCAGCAAAACCCACAGAATTAGTAGCTGAGACAGACTCAGTCTAATCATACTACTGGAGGGAAGGAGTATAATGAGAAAGAAGTAGAGAAGATGTCTGTCTCTTTCCCATAAACAGGCACAACCATGCGAAAATTAATAATAATAGCTAGCATTTATATAGCACCTACTATGTGCTAAGCACTTTACAATTGTTATTTCACATGGTCCTCACCACAACCCTTCAAAGTAAGTGCTATTATTATCCCTATTTTACAGATGAGGAAACTGAGGCAAACAGGTTAAGTGACTTGCCCGAGGTCTCACAACTAGCAAGTGTCTGAGGCTGGAATTTGAACTCATGTCTTTCCTGACTTGAGACTCAGCACTCTACCCACTACGCTACCTCATAGATTTAGAGTTGGAAGGGACGTTAGAAGCCATCAAACCCAACTGCCTAATTTTACACAAAGCTAGTGAGCATCTGAGATAGGATTCACACCCAGGTCTTCTGAGTCTGAGTCTGACATTGTATCTACTAAACCAGCTACTTTTATAACACAGAGTTCCATTTCTACAGTTTTATGCCACCTTCCTTTAAGTAGCAAAACAAATAATATTAATAATCTGAATGAAAAGGAAAACATGATGGCTATTGAATGGTGTAGTTGGTGTAAGTGAATGAATGAGAAGGCATTTATTAAGCCCTTATAAACCATGGATACAAATATAAAAAGCAAGGTCACTTCCTAACCTCAAGGAGCTTACAGTCTAGTGGAGGAGACAATACACAAACGAGAGTAGTAGTCAAGGATCCAGGGACAGGCATTAGGTCCAGAAATTTATGGAGATGTAGTAACCCACCCTATCCAGGATTTGATAATGGCACATGGTTCCAGAACTAGGGAAGTGGGGAGGAAAAGGTAGCTAGCTGCCCTGCATAGCAAAGTGGTTAGTGAGCCTATGAAGGACTGAGATGGTCAGAGAATCAGGAATGAAGCATGGCTGGGAATAATGGTCGAGAGACATTTACCAGGGTAGAAGTTTCTCTAAGGCAGGGCAGGAAGGTGCTTGGAGAGGCCACCGGAGATCAGAATTAGGATACGTATCATAACCTGTAGAATGAGGGAGTCAGAATAGATCTCCAAGGACTCTTCAAACTCCAAGAACTTTACAAATCTATGACTTGGGTTCCAGAATTGGTTCTGTCACTGACAGTATGGCAAGTTCCTGCATCTATCAAGGTAAAGGATTGGACTACATTAACTTCTAAGGTTAAAGCTCTAAAAAGGTTTAGAGTTCTAAATCTCCTCCTATCTAAGAATGTCCAGATGGGCCATGCTCAAAATCCAGGCATACCTCGGAGATATTGCAAGTTTGGTTCTCTAGATCACCACAATAAAACGAATACTGCAATAAGGTGAGTCACATGAATTTTTTTGTTTCCCAGTGCATATAAAAGTTATGCTTATACTATATTGTAGTCTATTAAGTATGCAATAGTATTATGTCTAAAAAAATTTACATGCCTTAATTAAAAAATACTTTATTGCTAAAAAAAAATGCCAACCATCCTCTGAGCCTTCAGTGAGTTGTAATATTTTTGCTGGTTGAGGGTCTTGCCTTGATGTTGATGACTGCTGACTGATCCGGGTGATGGTTGTGACTGATCAGGGTGGGGTGACTGTGGCAATTTCTTAAAATAAGACAACCACGAGATTTGCCACATTGATTGACTCTTCCTTTCACTTGAATACTTAGAGGCAATTGTAGGGTTATTAATTGGCCTAATTTCAATATCGTTTCGTTTCAGGGAATGGGGGACCCAAGGAGAGGAAGAGAGATGGGGGAATAGCCAGTCGATGGAACAGTCAGAACACACACTGCATTTATAGGTTAAGTTCATCCAGTTTGTGGCACCCAAAACAATTCCAATAGTAACATCAAATATCACTGATCACAGATCACCACAGCAGATACAATAATAATGAAAAAAAATGTAAACATTGCAAGAATTACCAAATATGACACAGAGATATAATGTGGGAGCACTTGCTGTTGGAAAATGGCCTCAATAGATTTGCCTGATGCAGGGTTGCCACGAGCCTTCAATTTGCAAAAAAAAATGCACTATCTGTAAAGTGCAATAAAGCAAAGCACAATAATATGAGTTATGCCTATAACTATAACATATAGTTATGACTATAACTGAGAATCTTTGAAAAAGAAATGAAATTAAGTTTTAAAAATAAATGTTAAAAATTGTTTTTACATGTAACTGGGAAAAATAAAATATTAAATAGAAGCTAAAAAAAAATAAAAGTGTATCTACGAAGTAAAACAAAATTTCTATCCCTCAAAAAAAAAAATGAAATTGTGCACATTTCAAAAGAGGACTTCTAGAAAACAGATGTCAATTTGCCCGTAACAAAAGTCAAGTAATATTAAAGAAAAAAATAATTTGCTTTATATTGCATACACATCCCAGAATTCTGCTTTGAAGACTTCAAAAGTCCCCCCCAAAAAAAGAGAAAAGAAAGAAAAAGGCAAATGAATTAGTTCTTGCTAAGATGCCTAAATTTTCGCAGGAAAATTATGTAATTTTCTTTCACTTTTTTTTTCCATAAGTTTCCTAAAATGAGAAAACACATTTAGATTTGTTTTTGGTATCTCTAAAAATGCCCTTGTTTGTGATTCACTCAGAACTTTTATGTTCTGAGTGCTGCAGCTAGGTGGCGCAGGAGATAGAGCTGGACCTGGAATCTGGAAGACCTGAATACAAATCAGCACTAGCTGTGTAACCCTGGATAAATAATTAACTTTTATTTGCCTTAGTTTCCTCATCTGTAAAATGATGATAATAATGGTACCTACCTTACAGGGTTATTATAAGGATCAAATGAGATTGCAAAGTGGTTAACGCAGTGGCTGACACATAGTAGGTGCTTTATAAATGTTTAAAAGGTCAACTAAGTGATACAGTGGAAAGTAGGCCAACCCTGGAATTAGGAAGACCTGAATTCAAGTCTAGTCTCAGACACTTACTAGTTATGTGACCCTGGCCAAGTCACTTAACTTCTATTAGCCTCAGTTTCTTCAACTCTAAAGTGGAGATAATGACAGCACCTACCTCTTAGGGCTGTCATGAGGATTAAGTGAGGTAATAACTATGAAACAAAGAAAATGGTGCCTGATACAAGTGTAATATAACTGTTAGCTATAATTATCACTATCACTATTGTTACATATTTGTTGTGGGCATGTGCCATAGAGTAATACAAAGTAGTATTTGTATAGTACTTTAAAGTTTGTAAAGTGCTCTTTACAAGTATTCCCTCTCTTATTTTTTTTTATCCTCACAACAATCCTGGTGGATATGTGGCCCATTTCACAGGTGAGAAAACTGAGAGTTTAAATTACTTGCCCAGATCACACAGCTAGAAAATATCTGAGCCTAGATTTGCGCTCAGGTCTTCCTGACTCCAGCTACAGAACTCTATCCCCTGAGTCACCTAGATAGTGCTATATTTACATATATATATATATATATATATATATATATATATATATATATATATATATATATATATATACACACACACACACACATACGCCATAATTACATTTCCTAATATTGACAGTAAGAAAGAACTGGTTCAGTTTGTGAGTAATATAAGAATAAATTCATGTCTGAATTATTATAAATTCTAAATTGTCAAAGTTCAAAATCATAAGGTTTTACTGTAAATGCCATATATGTCAAGATTGCTGGCTAATGTTTACAAATTAATGATCTGCAAGTTTCAAAAAGTATAGTTTTTTTAATAGCCCATTCCGTTATTCTATCAATTCCATCATTATATTTGATTCTGTATATTTTCTACTTCAAAAGTTAATTTTCTTAAAATAAAAAAAAAAAATCTACGCCTTGCTTGTAGGTACTTTCAAAGAGGTTTGTAGTTCACTCCAGGAAACAGGTTCGTCAAATATCGTCATCTGGAAATACCTTTGACCACAAAAAAGGCCCTAATCGAGCAAACAATAAAGCTTGAGAATAGGAACCTATCCAAAAGCAAACGTTTATGTTGGCAAGTATGGGTGCATGCATGTGAAGCCCACACATGAGCATCTCTCTCTCTCTCTGGCAACGTGGAGAAATGAATAAAACTTTTCCAAGGAAACTTGTTTCGAATCTTCACAATGAAATAAGTGAAAGCTACTGTGAGTGGCTCTCTTTTTAAGTAGATGTGTGATATTCCATGGCTGAGATCAACTATCATGATCATTTATGGTTTTCTATATGAAGAAGACCTTTTTTTTTTCCCCCAGCTCCAACATGGCTCGCGGAACAAAGACTCTCTACTGAGGAAAGGGAGGTCAAGAAGGGCAAGCTGTTCTAATCTCACCCCTGAGTAACTGGCCTTAACTATAAGCTCTGGGCCTGTCTATATTAGAGAGAAGATGCAAGGTGAATGCAAAAATGAGCCAGATGTCTGATTCCAATGGAACAAATCATTAATGCATTAGGATTTATTCAGTATCTTTTGTATTCACAGAGTTGTGTCACAGGGCTGATTAATTGCAATTTTAGCTTTACGACTGAGTGTGCCCACCACTAAAATCCCACACCGTATATCTTTTGTATGTACAGTTATTTACATGTTATCTCCCACATTAGAATGTGAGCTCCTTGAAGGTGGGGACCATGTTTTTGGCTTTCTTTGCAACCCCAGGGCTTAGCACAATTCGTGTGTGTGTGTGTGTGTGTGTGTGTGTGTGTGTGTATGAGAATCTGAGTTCTTTTTTTAAAAACTTATTTACTTATTTTTAGTTTTCAACATTTTCCATAAGATTTTGAATTCCATATTTTTTCCCCATCTGTCCCCTCCCCTAACCCCAAGACAGCATGCAATCTGATACAGGCTCTATATATACAGAGAATTTGAGTTCTTAAAAACTATATAGGTTTTAACAAGCTACAAAAGCTCAGAGAACAGACCTAGGAAACTGTGAGCCTGTTTTCCCTAAAACCAGCTTAATTTAGTTCAGAAAGGGTTGTTGACCAAGGAATGAATATTGGGGCCCAGAAACCCATTAAGACTAAGATGAGGAGAGCTTACAAACTGCCGCGGTAGGAAGAAAAGCCACACCTGTGAAATCATAGGTATTTGAAAATTGCTTGTGCCTAACTTTAGTACAAGTCTCTTCTTATTTCATTTTTTTAAGTCTATAAAGAGAATGATTTAGAAAAATGTTCATTATTATTAGCTGAGATTAGAGCTGAGCAAAGCAAAAACTCTATCAGTCCTGACAACCAGCCACTGAAAGGTACTAAGAGAAGAAAGTCTTATTCCAACTTTTACAGTCTTATTCCAACTTATACAGACATGATAAGGAAAAAAAATGTTACCTCCCCTGAGATCAGAGTTGGGGCCTTGGATTTGCTCTCCCACACACAAAACCCCCAAGTCCTAGCTCTAGGAAGAGTGTCTTGCTGCAAAAGACCAACTCCCTGAGGAGCCGATCTCCACTGTGCCAAAGCTTAGGTCGTCTCTTCCTGATTAACTTGCATTAGCTACATTTTAAAAACTGTAATTAGGTTATTTGGGAAGAATGGCAGCATTTTTCTCTAACTGTGAAGATGCTGTGCCCTTGATCCTTTGAAGCAGGGTGCTGGCTGTGCCAACAACATCCAGCCCTACAGCTCCAGGGACTTTTAAAACTACACCTTTACCAAATAAATCCCAAGACTAAGAATTCCCAGGGGGATGATTTCAGGGAGAAAAAAAAATCTCCCCACAAAAAGAATACCTTCCCCGCCATCCAAATCATGCCTGAAAATTTTGCAATTGGAAGTGCATTCCTTTGGCAAATAGTTTTATTCCAAGTTAAAGTACAAATCCCCTGAGAGAGGTACCATATTAAGCCTTGTTCATTTTTTAATAACTCGGTTCTCGGTGAGTTTGATTTGGGAGGGAGCAGTAAGGGTAGAGCATGCATGAGGACTTTAGGCATCTGAGGAAGGCAAGGAGAGGGGAGGGTAAAAAGAGAAAGGGTCAGAAAGTAAGAAGAGCGAGAAGACCAATTGTCCCTAACTTTATGCTTATCTAAGGTCCACCCTGACTCTACTCCTTGAGCTATCAATTTTTAACTAGTCAGTCCAACACTACTAAGGACAGTAGGTCTGCTCTTCCAGAAATGAATCATAAATAAAGAAGAGATTTAGAGCATCAAAATAACCCTCACCACTTTCCAAGCTTCATAGGGGATTATCAGCCCAGCCTAGCCAAAGCTCCAATCTCTAAATAAGCTCTCTAAAGAAAAGACACATCCTATAAAGAACAAGACAACTAATGAGAAAATAAGCTGGCTAGGTTTTAACCACCTCATTCCTGTGGCTCAGTTTCTCATCTCATCTGAATGGCTTAGTCACCTGGACTAGAATCTTTAGAAATTCTACAAATGTAAACAGAACAGTAATTAGCAACACAAAGCAGAAGAATCAATCTTTCCTTCATTCTTTTCTTCCTTTTCTCTTTCTTTCCTTCTTTCTTTTTTCTTTTTTCCTTCCTTTCTTAGCTAGGAAAAAACCCTGCTTGTTGTGAAATGGGCGAGTGAACTTTCTAAAGAAATGAAAACCAAAATAGAAGCAATAGAAGTAATAATGCCCCCAATCCAAATATTTCTCACTCTTTTTTTCAAATCCTTAAATTCAAATGTAGCTATGGTCTTAATCTGTCCACGCCTGCCCATCCTATGCAAGTCTTGTCCATGTCATCCCAAAATTTGCCACAAGAGGCCACCCAATGTACTAGAGGCTTTCATTGTTCTCCTGCCATTGAGAATATACCAGTGGAAAATTAGGGCTATCTACCTGTTATCCCTCAGTCTAGCCCCATGATCAATCTATCTTCTTTTTCACTTACTGAGGGTTCTGATGACATTTTTTGCTCCACCTCTTCTCTGAAGTTCTTTATTTGTTATAGGATGCTACCTGCTCACACTCACCAGCACCTCTCCATTGCCCTTGTGTGCCACTCATTTTTAATTCTCCAGAGATGGTAGTGTATTATTCCATGACCTACAGCCAACCATACAACTAATGGCATTAAAAAAAAAGGCCTTTGTTTCTGGCAGGTGTATGAGGGTCATTAAAGGAGGTTTGTAATTTTCATGAAGGCAATTCAGCCCTCTCTCCTTCTGTTTAATTCTGGGCCCAAGTCATCATCTTTTCCATCAGTCATATACAGACTGATAGACAAACTATATATTATCCATCTAACTATGCAGTTATTTAATATTGAACTAGCAAGAGAAAACTTGATAAGCAAAAACAAAACCAATATTCTGAAGTTATGAAAATGTTCTCTTATAAATTCAACAATACAAGCCAACAAACATACAAGGTTCTGAAGATAACCAAGAAAAAAGCATGCTGCCCCAACCTCAATAAGCTTCCATTCTCCAAGGGACAGATACAAAGACACGAAGAACTACAATACAAGTTGAGGAAGGTTAGATCACTAACAGCTGGGAGAGATTCTGGGAAGGCTTGAGAGATGGCTGAAAATGAATTGAGCCTTCCCAGGAAGACCCAAAATTCTTCAAGGCAGAGAGAGGAGGGAGTGCATTTCAGGCAACGTATGGATGTAAAAAGGCAGTTGAGATGGCACGTCAAGTGTGGGAGGCAGTTAACAGTCAAATTCCTCTGGAAAGTAGAGTTCTTCAAAAAGAACAATATGAAATAAAGTGAGAAAGGTAGGTAGGAGCCTACCAGGGTAAGAACCTCTGGTTTAGAGAGAAAGGTAATGCTTTCTATTTTACTTAAGTTGAATTTTGTTGGAATATCTAGGGAATGCTCCCTCGAACAGTCATTAATATGAGCCCAGAGCTCAGGAGAGATATTAGGACTGAATATATAAATTTGGGAGGGCAGTTCCCCAAAGACAGGCTCAATGATCCATTCTAGTTCTGAAAGCCTGTGATTCTGAGTATAGAAAGAGAAGTTTCAGGACAGAGCCCGAGAGGACATCCATGCTAATGGGACAGAATAATGAACATAGGGTCACAGATTTAGAGTTGAATAGGACTTGAAAGGCCATTGAGTCCAGTCTCCCTCATTTTGAAGATGAGAAAACTAAGGCACCAGAGCTTAAGTGACTTTCCCAGGCTTATATGTGGATTAAGTGTCTCTGGTGAATTTAGAAGCTAAGTCTTCCTAGCTCCAACCTCTATCCATTGCAGCACATTAACAACTCCAACAAAAGGGATTATGGAGTGGTTAGATGAGGAGAAGTATCATGAAAGAGAAAGAATATGGAGAAAGGATTGGTGAATAGTGGAAAATGATGCAATGAAAACATGACAGTATCCAATATAGGTAGGGGTAGAAGACCTAAGAAACGAGAATTGTAGACTACTTGGGCACATGTTGCAATCTGTGCATACCACTTATCCTCCAGAAAAAGAAGCTGCTTTGGCAGTGAAGGTGGTTTTCCTTTCTCACAACACACACACAGCTGCTTTTTCCATAAGAACATATATTGCTGACAGGTGAGGACTCAGGTATGTGCCATGCTGCCAAATCTAATCAGGGAGAACCAGAAGCAGCCTCTTTCTCTGGCCCTCCAGGGCATCTTCCCTGAATTAAAAACTGCAGAGGTCATCAACCTCGTCACCTTGGGTTCCACAACCAGCTGAGGAGGGTTTATTCTGGCCTGTCAGCCAACTCAACTGGAAGTTATTAGAGTTCTCAGGGACAAAATGGGCTAAACTAGCCTTAAATACACCATAATGTTACCAAATGTGGGGCCAATCCCACAAGCAAAATTAGCTGAGCTGAAAATCTACCTTTGTGATTATGTCTAAACCCCAGAGTGTGCTCACAAAAAAAATGATGAGGACAGAGGTTCTGGTCCCTGCCCTGCTCTGTCTAATTTAAATAAATGCCAAAACTGTATCACTGGGTTTGAGATTGGTATCAATAGCCTCAGTGCAGCTAAAACCAAAAAGGAATTTATTCCCCTAAAAGGAATGAAAATTACACCACAATGTATTTCTCAGTGCTATTACCTGAAAGGTAATAATAGCCCAATTAATCAGTCACCTCACATTGATTTTAAGTTCTACTCAGTGTAAATACACTGCCACAGGCCAACTAAGTTTCTCTTCTTTCCATGCTGCAATATTTATGGTGATTCAGAACAGGAACGTTAGAAGAAAGGGGGAAAAAAGAGCCGTGTGAGGTTTTGTCAGCAGATTCTAAGAGAAAGAGCTGATAACACTTCCCCCTTGCCACCTCTGTCCACGCAAAGCCAACAAAGCTGCTCAAAACGTCCGATGGCCATTTCACAGGGAGACAGCCCAGAATAAGAAGAGACTGCTTCATCTCACCTGTGATCAGATAAAAGAGCAACTGAACATTTCTTTGTTGGCGAGAAAGACTATGAGAAGTTAGTTTCTTTTCAATGAGTAAATAGCCCATGATTAACACTTACACAACCTCCAGCAAGGATTTCTGCTAATATTGGAATGGAGCCATCTCTTCGGGTAAATTTGTCTCGAACAAAGTCATTAACCTGATTAAAAAGATAAGAGGAGTAAGAAAAATTCTCCCAACAGTTCCCATATTCTTTGCCTTCTACAGACACGTAACTGTTTTCTTTCTCCAATCAAGGGCGCATCGTATGTCATAATTCAAAATCGGTATGCGGCTATTTATAAATTTACATTTTTTAAAGCTGCTGGTCTCAATAACCCAAACCTCACTTTTTTTCTTAATAAAATTTGAACAAATGATACAAGGCAAAGTGAATTACTCCAAATTTAAAGGAAAGAATACTACTTACAGTCAGTTTAATGGCCTTTTCTGGAGCAACCCCTATAAGTTGTGGCACCAGACCTAGGTAAACAAAGATGATCATCAGGAGTAATCGACTTGTGAAGATTAAACCAGTAAGAATCCATTTTTCAGAAGAGGAAGGTAGTTAGGTAGCACAGGGTCTAAAATGCTGGGCTTGGAGTAAGGAAGACGAGAGTATAAATCCTGCCTCAGATACTTAATTAGCTCTGAGACTCTGGACGAGTCACCTCACCTCTCTCCGTGCTCATATGTAAAACTGGGATAATAATAGTACCTACCTCACAGAGTCATTGTGAGGATCGAATGAGATAACATATGTAAAAGCCATGGAACCTTAAATGCATGTAAATTCTATTATTGTCATTATTATTATCATTATCACTAACATCATCTATCCAGCAAATTCTTTAGCAATTCCCTTAAAACTAATAACAAAACTAGAGCATAATAGAAATTTCCGTATGCGTGTACAAAGTGACTGCTTGTGTCAAAAATAAATTTTCTCTTTTCATGAGCTTATCAATTATTTTTCTATACGTACTGTCTATTCATCCAGCACCTCTCCAAAAATACATAAGGAAACCATGAAAAATATGGACATCTCCATACCAGAGACACAGTCAGCATCAATAAAAAATAAAATTATACTGATCAGTCTATATACCTAAACAAATCAAGAAAGGTTCTTTCTTAAATTAAAATCACAGGTTTTGATAAACAGCTGAAAGTTTCTTGTTAAGTAGACCCTTACTGCTATTGGAATTCCCCATTTAGTAGGATAGAAGGGGATGGTTATAACACTTAACTCACAAGGTTCTCCTTTGTAATAATAGACAATAAAAGGTATGAAATCAAATCATTTAAGAGGAAGCCAAGCATTATAGGAAAAAAAAATGCAGCATTCTTTGAATCTCCTACATGTATAAATATACTTATTCACTAATATATGTCAAAATTAAGTCTTTAATAAAATGACAAGGAATGCTGTATTGTTGGGAAGTTGGATTTTCATGTGCTGGTAACAGACTGGAACAGGAAAACCCACAATTTAACACCTGCAGATATTCAAAGGACTCAACTTTCTAAAAACTGTGGCTTATCCAAATTATTGGCATAGATTTTTAAAGATGTTACCAATAACTGGTTTCTCCCCTTTAAATCACCCTGGAAGTGAAGGAGGGAAGAACAGGAGAACCGTGTGTATTTGCACACTCACTGCTGATCTTAAGCCTACTTTAAAGACACTGCTGAGTGATTTTCCGTGAGCTGGGAGCCAGCAAGTAATCATGCACACAGGCTACTGTCAGTCAAACTGAATTATCAATGACAAATGCATAATCTTCACATACATTTAATGGAGCAGACTGATTTAAAAGACGAAATCAGTAGATGGCAGTCTTAACTTCCTAACATTCATGATTATCAGCACCTATTACTTTTAATCTAACTCTCCCTTACAGCCATGTCAGCATGTGCATTTGTTGTCCAACTTGCCTAAATAAAGGCTCATAGAATTTTAATAAAGTACTGATTTGTGTCATTCTCTTATCTCATTGTTGCTTGTAAAGAATCTTGGGCTAATCTGTCAACAATTTTGTCAATTATCTGACAGAATAATGGGCCAGTTCTATGTAATATATGACAATCTCAACAATCACAGTGTATATGTGTACACGGTTCACACTGTCTTTTTCCTAATACTTCAGTCTCTCATCTAAAAGAGCTGATTTTATCAGCTCACATCCTGAGTAAGACCAGAAATCGCCCCCTTCCCAGACCAAGACCACTTTTATGAACATGACATCTTCCCCAAAGTAGCCGCCAGTAAACGTTCCCCACTAGAAAAGTGGTTAATGTATTTAGTACCAAGGTTTCTTTGGTTCAATTCCATAATTATTAAGTGTCTATTATGTGTAAGGTAGAGAGGCAAGTACAGTGTAATGGGTAGAATGTAGATCCTGGGATCAGGAAGATCTGGGTTCAAACACTGGAGGAAGCCCCTGAACTGAGCCTTGAAGGAAGCTAATGATTCTAAGTTGGAAGTTAGAAGTATTCTCAATGCTGAAACCAGCCTATGCAAAGTCATGGAAGTGGAAGATGGAAGGCTGAGTTTAGAAAACAGCAAACAGATTGGTCTAGCTGGAACAAAAGAGCATGTAAAGGAGTTTAATGTGAAATAAGTCTGAAAAAGGAAGCTGAACCCAGATTATAAAACTCAAAATGCCAAAACATTTTCATTTTATCCTAGAGGAAATAGGAAGCCACCAAAGATTCTTAAGCAGAAGAAGAACACAGACCTATGCTTTAAGATTACTTTGGCAGTTAAGGAGAATGGACTGGATGGGCAAGATACTTAAATAATGGTGAGCAATTAGGAAGTTATTGAATAGTCCTGGTGAGGGAATAAGAGCCTGCAGTAGAGTGTGGTAGCTGTGTAAGTGGAAGGAAAGACAGAGATTCAAGAGATGCTGGAGGTAGATTAACTGAGATTTGTCAATTGATTGGCTATGGAAGGTATGGAAGAATGAAGAATTGAGGAGGATTGTGAGGTTACCAACCTGGATAACTCTAAGGAGAGTGGTGACTTGAATAGAAAAAGGGAATTTTGAAGGAAGGGCAGGTTTAAGAGGAAAGAGAATAGATTTTAAATTGGATATGTTGAGTTTAAGATAATTATGGGACATCCAAGAGGCTTTGTCAATGAAGGAATTGGTGATATGGGGCTAATGTCCAGGTGAGAGATCAGGGCTAGATATATATATTTGACAGACTTTGGCATAGTCTCTTATTCTTATCTGCAATTTTAAAGCTTATCATGGTAGAGGAAGACAGATATTAAATATGAAAAGGGTAAAGAAGGTAGTGGGAAAGGAAAGAAGACAAACTATCATTAGGAAAACACCTAAGGGAAATCACACACATACACACACACACACACAGAGAAACCTATAATATACTGCCACCATTTTCTTGATGGCTAAATACTGAGGACTCACTATCTATAAAGGTAAACACTTAAAAAGCCCAGGGTTCCGGACCCTATAGGAAAGAGTCAGCTTGGCTCTTCTGAGTCAGGAAAGCATGACATATCATCCTATTTCAGAAAGATATGTTTTTCTCTTAACTTGTAATCATAGCTAACAATGACCATTTTCTCCTTCCAATACAAATTTGTTTGAGCTACATCTTTTATGTAGGCCTCAAGTCTTTGGACTCCAAAACCCGAGGCTCTTTTCACCATGCCATACTTCAACAAGAACATTTTTTTGCTTCACGTGTTTAAGCATAAACCACAAATAAGGCCCAGAGCATCTTTTCTGTGAGAGCAGTTCAACAGGGCACTCAAATAATAAGCTAGGGATTGACTAGAATGTTTCTGCAAACAAACAAGTACTGTAAACCATCTAAATACCCAGGACCTGAGCAGGCAGAGAATGTTTTCAAAGAATCCCAAGTGGCGCCCAAGGGGATTATAAAATTAATCTCCCTCCAGAAGGAAACACAAAATTCTAATGCGAAAACATTTACATGAAAGTCATTCTCACTCCAAAAGAGAAACAAGTTCCTGCAGAGCCAAGGAAAATGAATGCAGGCTGGACTGCTGCTTCTGATGCTGGGAGTGCTGAACTCAGTCAGGACTACAGTGTGGACCTGAGGGAAAGTTTCCCTTGAAAAATAAAATTTCCCAGCTTTGATTCTGTTCACCTGTGGTTTGTTCTGATGCCTCCCCACCGACAGAATCTCATGTTCCAACTTTCCCAATCTTAGAAAGCAGTGGAAAATAAAATAAAATCAAAATGGAGTCCCAGGAGGAGAAAAAAGAAGACACGATACTTGGAGCCAAAGGGGTTGTTTAAACCTCAGATGACAGATTGAATAGAATATATAAATGTCTCCCTTAGGATACAGGAGAAAAAATATCTCTCCAAAACCAAAAAATGGTGGATGGAAACAGGAGACTAATGGATAAATTTTGTTTCAAGGAATTTAACTTCTATGATGCAAAAATGCAATGTATTTTTCCTTTCTCTAATTCTTTAAGAAAATCCCTATTAAAAAAACACTTTTCTTTATCTCTCACCTGTAGATATGGGCCTTTTTAAGATTTGTGGTATCCCCCAGACCTATGTTATTACAAATGTATGATTACAAGTTCAAGAGAAATAAATAGCATGAAGAAAAAAAAATGAAGCTTTCATTCCCTGGCTAACGTTGCTAGCAGCTAGGAAGAAAGAGTGAGGTGGAACAAAAAGAAAAAAGCAACTGCAAAATGGGGGTAATAACAGCACCTACCTCCTAGAGTTGTTGTGAGGATCAAATGAGATAATACTGATAAAAGTACTTAGCACAGCGTCTGGCACATAGTAGGCACTATATTAATGTTAGCTATTATTATAATTTTTGGCTATTAAGACACACACACACACACACACACACACACACACACACACACACACACACACACACACACACACACACACAGAAAGAGACTGAAGGAAAAAGAAACAGGAATAGTCTGCTTAGGCTGAACTAGGCATTCATTGGTTTCCAGGATGTGAAATGCTGCTGCTGCTGTTAGTGATTTTACAATCATTTGACTTGAGTAGCTAAAATTCATTTACTTACCTCTATAGAGTCCAAAGAAGCCTTCATAACGTAAGACTTTCTTAAAACAGTCAAAGCTGTTTTTATACATCAGCTCCCCAACGACAGAGCCTGTCCCACGCTGATTTTGCATACGTGTCTTTACCAGGTCTATGGGATATACTGCAGTGGCTCCCACAGCTACAAATAGAACAATTTTTAGACTTAAGGAACAGCACAACTAAATGGAGAGGATAAGATGAAAATAAATCCAATTGCCAAAAGACCAGAAAAGTCTCCACAATATTTCTTCTTGCAGAGAACACGATACTTTCCTCCTGCTAGATGCAGCCAAAGGATGACAGGCTACCTTTGGGATCCATAAATATAAGTTCTATACAAGCTTCTTCAGGGGATAATTGCCAAGAATGCTCTTTGATATTTTAGGTATTTAATTTAAGGGACGGATTATCAATCAGCATCAGATAAGCAACACTAAGTTTCCTGTAACAATAAGACTGCTATTTATAACATTTCACTTTTTCCTTCAATCTCTGCAAGGCACTTAAACACCATATTGATTTTGCCTTTTAAAAATTATTACACATATACTGCTATAATTCTTTAAATTTAATTTACTGAAGCATTTCAGCACAGACTACCCTTAGCTGCAGTCACAGGAAAAAGGGCTAGCAAGTGGAATTCCATATCAAGAAAACAATATCAAAGAAAAAAGAGAAAAGAAAGGTTAAAACCTTGCTCTCTGCATATGCAACAGAATTATATGAGAATAAGGGCATATCTGAGTCCTATCAACTCATCCAATGTTGAGAAATTAAAGGTAACTCCTAATGTCTAGCATAAATTTCTTACTTTAACTTACAATATTATATTTTAGATTATTGGGTGGCAGGTGAAAACCATACTCAGAATCATCTGTTTGAAAAAAGGGACAGGAAAATCAGTCATCATTGCAGCCATGTTTTGAGGAGAGAAAAACATACACATACACAAATATTTTAATTATTCTTGCTGCCTCCTCTTAACTAAGTTTCCTCAGATTATTTGACCTTCTATGTGATGAACATTTAATTAAAAAAAATTAACTCAGAAATCAGCAGAGATGTTCTTTTATTAAATAAACTACAGTCCAAACCAAAATGGAGAAAGGGGGAAAAACAGTTTCGGAAAGAGAGGTTGTATTGCCTTCAGCTTGTAGGACGTGTCTCTCAATCTTTGATATTTCTCTCTTAGTTTTGAGCTCCCATGCTTGGTATGGGCCCCACCTTGTATCATTCATGTGAAAAGGGCACTGTATCTGCGAGCTCCAGATCATTACCAAGGTTTTGGCTTGAAGACTTTTCGGAGCCAGAAATGCCAGAGCAGTGCTAGGTCAATTCCTCTGATCATCGGTAAAAATAAAGGGCATTTCAGAGAGCCTTCCGCCTTTGCCCGCCGGAACAATGAACTGCACCTTTGGTGATCTGCCCTGCTCTGAGGAGATAATGTTACATTAACCCAGGCTTGAAACAGCACGTCACTCACCTCCAGCAATTGAACCCAAAGTGAATCTGTAAGCAGACTCAGCGATCTGGAGCCAGACAGACCTGCCTAACCCAGGAGATTGCTGTTGGAAAAAGGGGGAGAGAAAAAAAATGTAAAAAATTTAGAAAAGCATGTGAGAAATAAAAGCATCTGTGAGCCAGCTTTTATAAAATTGGAAGAAAAAGGGCCTGTGAACAAGGCATTTGATAAGGCCTATCCCTTCACTTCTGAAACAAATACCCCTCCCCATTTTTTTCATGTTGATATAACATTGTACATTTTAAATGTTTATCTTTCAGGTTCTTTCATAATACACCAGTTTGCTTGTGTTGAAAACCAAGTAATTTTGGTATTTTTTAACTTAATTTCTGACTTCTTATGTTTCATTATTTTATGAACAGTAATGCTTCATTTATCCTAATCTCATGGAAGAAAAAAATCCATATAAATGAAATTTCCCAATAACTGAAGCTTGATATTTTAGGAATAAAAATTTTAAAAATATTTTAGGCAATTTAAAATAGGAACCTTTCTTTAAAAAAAAACTATTCTTTTTCCAGTTTCTTGAAAAAATTACCCCCCAAAAATTGCATTGGGCATCATTTTGACTAGTAACTATACTGGGTTGACATTATAGTATATAATTGGCTAGGTTCTGTATTTATTGCCATATTTGCATGTCTCTTGAAAGCCCAGTTTCAGTAAGCATTAGAATACAAGAAATTTCATGCTAGATCAGCAACACGTTCTGGAAGATAAAAATGAAGAAACCTTTTTTAAAAAAGTATAAAATATGAGAAACTGGTTTACTGAGGTATCTTAAGCACTGCTAAGCACTATAATGTGGCACATGACTTGGTGCCCCAAGCAACATTTTCTGGGATTCTTAAAAGGTTGGATTTTCCAACATCTGGAAATTCCCTTAATTACCTATTGTGAATTATTTTAAGATACGGCCAGTGTAGGAACTTATTTGGCTTGACTATGCAGACTCGTTATAAGAGTTTTGCTTTTCTTTTTTTCTTTTTCCTCAATTGTAAATTTAAAAAATAAAAATAAAATAAAAATTTCAAAAAAAATACCCACTATAACTTTATATATGATGAATCCAAAAAACCTTTCTTGAATCTAATTTACATTTGTAGCTTGTGCCACCTCATGAACTAACAAGTTTTATAAGTGTATGATCCAATTTAGTATGAAACAAAATTTCCATTTGTCCTAAAACTATTTCATTTTTAGGGGCTGACCCCTAATTTGGCATTCTGGAATTTGGAAAAGAAGCTCATATCTTAACAATATATAATATATCTATATACACACATACAGAGATATATACATACATTTTTTAATGAGCTTCACTGACACCCCATCCTTGTGATAAACACCAATTGAGAAAACCATCTAAGACAATCTGACATTGTAGTCAATATTCTGTCCTGGTGGTTCCCCTCCAACCTCCTGCCATGAAGCAGGAAATACATTTCATGAGATCTCCAGGACCATTATTAGTTTTTCCATTACTCAGTATTCAACTTCCTTTTAATAATCAGTTCATCTTGTTTTCATCATCATTGTCTATATATATTGCTCCCTGGGCCTTGCTTACTTCATGAGACTTCCATTCTTATGTGGGAAGTGTGGGAAGATTTTCCCACATTTCTTTGAATTCCTCATCACATCTTACTGCACAATTCTATCACATTCAAATATCAGGTTTTATGTTTTTTGGTTTTGTTTGGGCATTCTTCAATCAGTGGAAACCTATTTTGTTTTCAGTCTTGCTGCCACAAAGTGTTACTACGAGTATTTTGATAAGGACATTAGTCCTTAGTTCAGTCAACTTTCTTGAGACGCATGCCCAGAAGTAAGAATGTGAACAATTTAGCTATTTTTTTTCGTAATTCCAAACTGAGACAAACAATAGCCGAATCACTTAAGAGCTACACCAACAGTGCATCAGCATGCCCATACAGCCTTCCAACGTGGACTCTTCCCATCTTTTGTCATCCTTGCCAATTTGCATGGTATGAGGGGAAACCACAGAGTTGTTTTAATGTACATTTTCCTTAACATTAGTGATCTGGAGCATGCTGCAGTTCTCTTAAAAACTGTTTAAAAACATCTTTTAACCAGTTACCTATAGGGGACTGGTGCTTGGTGTCAGAAATTGTCAATTTCCTATATATTTGGGATATGAGATAAAACTGGTGATGTTTGATGCAAAAACTTTCTTCCACACCACTGTTTCTAACTCTGCCTTCATTGATTTATAATAATAATAATTAATAATAAGGCTGATGGTGATACTTAGCATTTATTTAGCTCTTCCTATATGCCAGGCATTGTGTTAAGCATTGTACAAGTATTACATCATTTGATCATAATAACTGTGGGAGATAAATGCTCCATTTTACAGTTGAGGAAACTGAGGCAGAGAGGGGTTAAGTGACTTGCCTAGGGTTACACAGTTAGGAAGTCTCTGAGGCTGGATTTGAATTTAGATCTTCCCCAAACTGCTGGTCCAGAGCTCTGCGCACTCTGGTGCCACTTAGCTGCCTTTGCAGCACAACACTGCGGATAAAGTTAAGAAGACCTGGAATCAAATCCTGCCTCTGATAGGTACTAGTTATGTGGTCAAATGATTGTCACTTAAACTCTCTGCATCTCAGTTTTCTCACCTGTAAAATGGGACTAATACTGACAGACCCTACCTCCCCCAACTGCTATGAAGCACTAATGGAACACTATGTGAAAAGAGCTTTGTGGTCTTTAAAGCACTGGATAGATATTGATTGTTACTATTACCTATTTTTATTTTTTAAATATATTTTATTTATTATTGATTACCTGTTATTATTGTGATTATCATCCTCATCATTATTACTGTTGTTATCATTATCAATTTCCTGTTTCAAGTCAGCTGGGATTTAAGAAGTTAGACACATGTGTAAATGAAGAGTCAATAAACAGTAAATAGGCCTGGGAAGTAAAATGTACTTCAATATATCTGTTTCTAGAGTTCAGAGACCTTTCTTATTTTTTGATTCTCTCTGAAATGCTTAAGGCTGCCAGGAATGTGATTTCTGGATAAGTGAAGTGTTAATGCAACAGGGTACAGGTCACATTTATAGTTCAGAAACATATATGGTGGAAGCAATTTTTTTTTTAATTTTTGGAGGCAATTGGGGTTAAGTGACTTGCCCAGGTTCACACAACTAGTAAGTGTCTGTGGCCACATTTGAACTCCCGACTCTACGACCAGTGGCTCTATTCACTGCACCACCTAGCTGCCCCCTGGAAGCAGTGTTTAAAATGCTATTGTCACCTGTTCCTCAAAGCATATTTTTAAAAACAGGACTTCTCATTTCATTGGTATAGGAAGTTTATCAATGAGAAATTATCTCTAACATGCAGATAACTACCTTCACGACAATTTATAACTTGAAAGAATTGCCTAGGGCCCTAAGAGTTTTAAGTGACATATCCAAGGTTATAAAGCCAGTATGTGGCAAAGGCTGGACTTGAACTCAAGTCGTCCTAACTCTGAGGTCAACTCTCTGTGGAAACTACTTTTCAAAGTACAATTATGTACAGTAAAAATGCTTTATAAAATCCTTAGAATGCTATAAGCATTTGAGTCTTTCTATTACTACTGATGGCTATCATATGCCAAAGAGTCAGTCTTGTCTACAAAAGATTTCCATCAAACTATTACAACATGCTCCAGGCATAGCAAGGCAAGATCTGCCATATCTTAAAGGAAGCTACCAGAAATATAAATTTAATTCAAAAAGTATATGTACTTAGTACCTACTTTCTGCAAGGCTCCTGCTAAGCACTTAAGTATTATAGTTACAAAGACCAAAATAGTCCCTCCCCCCCAGCACTCTTCGGGAATACAAAGTAAAACACAGTGGGAGAAGGCTGGCAACAAGTGGTGAGATCAGAGAAGGCCTCCCAGAGGCAGACACCTGCACTGAGCCTTGAAGGAAGACAAGGATTCTAAGAGATGGAATGAAAGAGGGAATGGATTCTAGGTCAGCTTGGGCAAAGAACACAGAGGGGCAAGGGGTGGAATGTTGGTAGTCAGGAAACAGCCAGTATTCATTCCGGTTTGGCTGGAACACAGAGTGCTTGGAGGTGAGTAATGTGAAGCAAGGGATAGCTGTATATCTTGAAAAGTAGGTTGAAACCAGATTGCGAAGGCTCTCCAATTGTAAGGCTCTGTCTGGAGTATTTCAGCCTAGAGGCAATAGAACATTACTGAAGATTTTTTTTTAACAGGGGGCTGACATAGTGAGACCTGCTCTTTTAGGATGATTATACTGCCTACTGTGCAGAAAAATAATTTGACAGCAAACAGACTAAAGGCAAGGAGATCAATTAGTAGCCACATCCATAGCATATTGGTCATATCAGTGAAGAGGAGACAGACAGGAAAAATAAAAAGAAGAGAAGTCTGGCCACAGGAGGAATAAAGAAGAGGGATGAGTTTAAAATGGCCCTAAGTTTATAAACCTGGGCGGCTAAGAGGATGTTGGTGCCCTCCATAGAATTATAAATTTCTAATAATCCTCAAAAAACCAAATTGCATGTGAAATTTTACACAAGTCATCTACATGAAAGAGGAAGGACACACTCCAAATTCGAAAGCAAAAAAGTAAGTAGCAACAAGATAAGAGACCTGGGGATTAAGGATCTGATTGATTATTGTTTTGTGTTCTTGATTAAGTTACAGTATCTCCAGATCAGCACTGACCAACTAACCAGTAAGTTCAAGATCCAGACATTTACTTTTTTTTTTTTAATAAGCAATTTGAATGTAATCACCGGTGTTCCTGAGGGTCTGATCTCTGCCTTTTTATTCTATGGATTTTCCCCCCAACAGTACGTGCCAGTAGCAGCATTTTAATGTTTGTCAATATCATCAGAAATTTAATTTTCCTACTCAAGTACTATTAAAATTCCTTTTCACTAATACATTCAATATTCATTCAACAAATGATTTTAAATGCCTACTATCTGCCAAGCCCTGAGCTGAGCATTTTTTTGTTGTTGTTGCTGCTGTTGTTTAAACCTGTGATTTCACTGGTGTAGTCAGCTGGGTGGTGCAGCAGGTAGAGTGCTAGGCCTGGAGTCAGGCCTCAGTCTGTAAATCTGGCCTCAGTCATTCCCTAATTGTGTGATGCTGGGCAAATCATTCAACTTCTGTATAACTTTGCTTCTTCAACTGTAAAATGTAGGTAAGAGCCCCTACCTCACAGGGCTGTTGAGGTGATCAAATGAAACAATGTTTGAAAAATGCTTAGCACAGTGCCTGGCACATAGTAGGTGCTTAATCATGCCTATTTTCTGCTCTTTCCCTTCCCTGGAGAAAACGACAGGCGAGAAATTGCTTTCTACCAATGTAGATCAGCAACTAATCTTAGAGAATTGCCTGGAAGCTTCAATCAGCCATTTTTCAGTCATGTCCAACTTTCTGTGTCTCCACTTGGGGTTTTCTTGGCAAAGATACTGAAGTGGTTTGTTATTTCCTTCTCCAGCTCATTTTACAGATGAGGAAACTGAGGCAAACAGGCTTAAGTGACTTTCTCAGTGTCACATAGCTAGTAAGTGTCTGAGGCTGAATCTGAACTCAGGAAGATGAGTTTTCCTAACTCCAAATCCAGTACTCTAACTACTGTGCCCCAGTGAAAGATTAAGTCCAAGGTCACACAACCAGTATGTGTCAGAGACGGAACTTGAACTCAGATCTTTCTAAGGACAACTCTCTACCCTCAAAGTACAAAGTAATTTTAGTAGCAATACTAGCATGTGAAAAGATCAGGAAAGTATTTTAAAGGAGGAGGTGCTTGAGCTGCACCTTTTAGATATTATAGAAGGCAAAGGAAAGGCAGAAGTTTCTAGAAGAGCCTAAACAAAGGCACAGAGATGGGATGTCATATACAGGGCACAGCATTCTGTCTGAAACATGTGTGGAAGAGAGATTTAGTTATGCAATAAACCTGAGAACATACAGAGAGAGGAGAACAAGATGGAAGATGAGATTTTCTCTGATCCCCACGACCTCTCAAACCTCTCCAAAACAGAAATTAATTGCCAAAGACAGAGCAACTTAGCTGTCTCCAAGAACTAGGATTCTTGGAATCCAAAAGAATAAGTACAAAACAACCATGAAATAATACCTACTCTGG
>CM053622.1:632081350-632103130 GCA_028646595.1 Phalanger gymnotis | reverse complement strand
TGTGTGTGTGTGTGTGTTTGTGTGTGTGTGTGTTGAGGGGGAAGAGGTCTGTCTGGCCTCTGTTAAGCCTGAGAGAGAGGCTCAAGACCAGCTGGGGCCAGTTCTATTCCTCCAAGTCACATGGAGCAGAAACCTAGGCTGGGGAACTATGAATTGCCCAGTGTAGGAAAAGGTTGACATGCTTTTGGATCCAGCCCCCAAGGAAACTAGAATCAGAGGGGAGGGAGTAAAAAGTGAGCATTAGTGGGGGTAAGGGGGACAGAAATCACTAAAGATCTCAGGTAAAAGAAAATCAAAGACCTTGAACATAAGCAGATAAACCAACAGGGAAAGCATTAACAAAAGAAGGAATTTTGGCCTCCAAATCTAGTAAACTTGGGCATTTATGAATAAATACTACAAAACAAAGGAAAACAATACCCAGTGGAATGGGAGAACATGGAACCATAATATGCTATTCTTGAGTGGTTCAAAAGAGAAATGAGAATTATGAAAACAAAATTAATGGGCAGAAGAGAAAAACTTGAATCTGTGATGGCAAGTCTCTCCAAAGAAACAAAAGAGAGAACAATGGATTGGGAATGCAACCACACAGAAGTAAAGGGCAAGGGAGAAGAAAAGGAGCAGAAAAAAAAAAACCCAAACTCCAATATCAATAAAAGGGAAATATGCTTACTATGCAAGCAAAACCTACTGATCTTGAAGACACTGTGTAGAGACACGGACTCCCAGAAGAAAACAAGACAAAAATATAAATACTATAACACAAGAAATAATACAAGAGAGCTGCCCAGAAATTCTGAACACGTAAAATGAAATACCAATTGAAAGAATTCACAGATTGCCTCCAGAAGTTAAGAAAAAAAGAAATTCAAATAATGCAAGACTATTCTGCACCCCCTAGAAAATGCAAAAGGGAATAGAATAATGTATCCCAAAGAACATGGGGCTCTGAATATAGCCCAGTATGACCTTCCCAGAAAATCTGAGCTTAACCATAAATGAAAAAAGATGGACATTTCATAATATAGAAGCATTTAAAATATTCTTACAATGAAAATCATAACTGAAGAGATTATTTGCTTCTTAAACACCTGAGACAATAGAAATATGGGAGGGGTGAATAAATGCAGCAACGAAGGAGAGTAATAGCAACAGAATGAAAGCAGAAAGACCATTAAGAGACTTCTTTCTAAATGTACACAAAGAGACAGGGATGACAGTGGAAGTCAGATGGAGGTAAAAGTGAAGAAGAAGGCCTGAGGCATTAGGGACAGAATCTGGCAACATCCTAACTATAGGTAAATCAATGTTGTTTTTTTTTTTTTGTGGGACTACGTTACAACATGGGAGGGTACATAAGATGAAAAAGGGAATAAGAGAAATCCAGTGGAATGGAGATTTGCCCAGGCCAAAGCAAAGGCTAGCAGAGAAGGGAAGGTGATTCCTGTGGTCTCAGGAAGAAGTGGGTGATGAGGAGTGAGGAAAAGGACTGAAAGCGGGATGGAAAGGAAGAGACCTAGTTTTGGCGGTGGAAGGGGATTCCATTAATAAATGTTTCTATGAGAGAAGAGATATGTTTTGTAAAGAGAGACAGAGCCTTTTGTGAAAGGCTTTAAGTGGCAAACTGAGGAGTTTGTATTTTATCTTAGTCAAGAAGGGAGGAAGAGCAGCTTCTTGACAAGGGGAGTTACATGGTCAGACCTATGTTTGAGGAATATTACCTCAATAGCTATGTAGAGGTTTGATCAGAGACAAGACTACTAAACTAACTTCAGGCAAGGAATGATTTAGACCCAAACTAGGATGGTGGCTATATAAGAAGAGAGGTGTTGGATTAGAAATATGATGAGAGATTATCCAAAAGAAAGACGGCGGTCAATAGTGTAATGCTGCAGAGGGGTCAGGAAGAATGAAGACTGAGAAAAAAGCCATAGAGTCTAGCAATAGAAAGATCAATGGTGACTTTAGAGAAAGCAACTTCAGTCAAATGGTGAGGCTGGAAGTTGGACCACAAGGGATTCAGAAGTAGAAGAAGAAGAAGCAGAGACAGCGTGGAGACAGCTTTTTCTAGAAATCTATCTGTGAACAGGAAGAAGATAGAGTGTGAGGGCTGGAAGGGTTGTAGGAGCAACTGAGTGTTTTTTAAGGATGAAGTGGCTTTGGCATGTTTACATGTAGTAGTACAGAAAGAGCTATTAGATCAGAAAAGATTGTCATGGTCTACTGGTGACCTTGGGTACACAAAGTCTATGCCAGTAAAATACAAGTTCTGGCAGGTCCTGCCAAGGTGGAGAGGTTTCTGGTATGGGCCTGGAAACTGTCTAGGTAAGCTCAGGGAGGCTCACAACGTAGGTAATGGACGCTTTTGGCCACAACTCACAAAATTATTATGCACAGTTTACATCCTATATAGAATAAGGAAAGCATGAGTTTGGCAAAGAAGAATATCCAATTGTAGCTCTATGAAGAGAGGAATGGGATGGGATACTATAGTGCTGTAGGAAACAATGAAGGGGCACACATCAGAGAAACATAGAAAGACTTGTATGAACGGATACAAAGTGAAATGAGAACCAAGACAACAATTTATACAATAATAATAGTATTGTAAAGACAACTTTGACAGACTTAAGAAGTCTGATCAAAACAAAGAGCCATCACAATTCCAGAGCACTCAGGATGAAGAATACTAACCAACTCCTGGCAAAGAAGTGATGGACTCAGGACACAGATCAAGACAAATACTCTTCTGAATATGAACAATATGGACATTTGTTTTGCAGGGCTATACATATTTTGTTATAAGGGGTTTTTTCCTTTATTTTTTTTCCTCATCAGGGAGGAATAGGAGGGAGAGAAGGTAGATTATTTCTTATAATTGAAAAAAATTAAAATAAATTCCATATCATAAGTCTATGTGTAGTGCAGTCTTATTATTCAATGGGCTCTAATAATGAATGTTCAAGATGACTTAAAAAGAATAGCAATTTTACCAAAAAGGAAAGTCTCAAGACCACTGTTGGGACATCATTATCAGTTTTTATTTTAAATATATGATTAAAATATATACAAAGTTAAAACTTCAAATATATCCCAGTTGAGGTAAAATAAGATATATCTGCTGTACCTAAAACTGAATTCAAACAGAGTAATCACAAGGAAAAGTCCTGCTCTGATGCTTCATCATAGCTTGAGGACAGCCCACGGTTCTCAAAGGCTGTGCCAGTGTGGCACAAGTTTTGGCAGGTTCTGCCATACTGGAAAAGCTCTGAATACAGTCTGGAAAACAGATTATATGTGCTTTCTCCTTAAAACAAAAGCTCATCTTTTTATTATTAATATTTTTACACTAATACTGTGCAAGTTATGAAATACTAGTCTTAGAAGAATTAAAATTGCAGGCTACTCAGAGGATAATGGAGTAGGGCAAGGTGGGCATCACCAGAATGCAGCACATTATCAGCAATGACTAGCACTGGAGAAGTATCATAACGAAGATCGTCAGAGAGACCAGAAAAGAATGTGAGCCAGTCTAGCTGTGAGAGAGGGAAGACTGACAGCCTGTAGGATCCAATGTTTGGGAGAGCTAGGTGGTGCCATAGTGCACAAAGTGCCTGGCCCGGAGTCAGGAAGCCTCATTCATATTCTTGAGTTCAGATCTGGCCTCTGATACTTAATGGCCATGTGACCCTGGACAAGTCACTTAATCTCATTTGACTCAGTCTCCTCCTCTGTAAAATAGGCTGGAGAAGGAAATGGCAAACTATTTCAGTATCTTTGCCAAGAAAACCCCAAAAGGAGTCACAAAGAATTAGACACAACTGAGCACAACTGAACAACAAAAGATCCAATGGCATATATGTGATATCAGCATATTTAGATGAAGGCCTCAGGGCCTTGTGGACTCCATGTCAATGATTTACAGAACAGGAACAAGGGTCTTACATGACAAAGAAAGTTGTGGAATTAGTTGTTATCTTTACTACTAGAGGAAATACCCACTTTGATGAGATCACAGATCAATGGAAGGAATCAAAGAAGTTAAAAAAAAGTACATATCAGGGCAATGTCTTGATGTTCCCAATGGAAATGCTTCTTAAACTTATTACCCATACAATTGAACATGACATAGAACTAACCCCATTACATTTAGGATCATGGAATCATAGGATTTAGAGCTAGAAGGAACTTTAGTGACCATTTTAAAGATGAAGAAACAGACTCAAAAGAGATGCAAAAAAGTAGTTCAGAAGAAGATGAAAATGCTTCTAGCTTGCGAGAGCAGAGGGAGGAAATTAGGGAAGGATTCAGAGAGAAGATGACACCTGAGCTGGGCCTTGGGAGTTCCAGACAAGGTACACAAAGCCAACAAGGTAGAAAAACATGCAGCCTCTCCAAAGGACATCAAGCAAATTCTCTTGGAAATAATAATAACTAACATTTATATGGGAGGATAGATGAGTGGATAGAGCACTGGGCCCAGAGTTGGGAAGATCTGAGTTCAAATCTGGCCTCAGACACTTACTAACTGTGTGACTCCAGGCAAGTTACTTAACCCTGTTTGCCTCAGTTTCCTCATCTGTAAAATGAGCTGGAGAAGGAAAGGACAAACCAACCAGTATCTTTGGCAAGAAAATCCCACAAGGGGTCATGAAGAGTTGGACACCGCTGAAAACAACTAAACAACAACAGAACATTTATATACATGCCAGATACTATGCTAAATGCTTTATAATTATTATTTCATTTGATTCTCACAACAACCCTAGGAGGTAGGTTCTATTATTATCCTATTTTACAGTTAAGGAAACTGAGGCAAATGGGTTAAGTGACCTGGCCAGAGTCATATAGCTAGTAAGTGTCTAAGGCTAGATTTGAACTCAGATCTTCCTGACTGCAAGCCCAGTGCTCTACCCCTACTGTACCACCTAACTGCCTTAGATAAGGTCCTTATTTAGTGAGTATTACAGTGAGGTTCCTCTATTAAGGAGTAATCCATATGAAATCTGGGGAAAAAAAAGAAAAAGAGACTTTGGTTTTTACTTTAGTACTCTATTCATCAAACCATTCTATGTATATAAGAAATCTGGTTCTAAAAAGAGACTTCTGGATTTATTTATTTTAAGGGACTATTTTGATTTTTGATCATGTCAGATAGACAAGTAGACTTGTGGGTATGCTAAGGCAAGCTGATCAAAAGATTTCCACAGAGAATATCTGATTTCACCAAATTCATCTAAATGTGCACCAAAGATGATAGTCAAAAGCATCGTGTGCTTATAGACATGCTGCTTGGAAACAGGAAGCAGAATTCCATCTCCTCTAAAACTGGTTTATGGCTGTCAAGAAAGCTGTAATGTAAAATCATGGGTCTCCCTGAAAGGTGCTAATGGTGGCATCCTGAAGCATATCTTTTCCTTTGCAGCAATCACACAAGTAAAATGTGTTTATAAAGGCAACATAGAGCCTAAGATTAACTGAATCCACAAAGAAACGGTGAAGGAAGGATAGTAGCTATGGATCAGATTCTCCACTGTCTGGTCTACTAGTCCAGCCTCATCTCACACTTAGATTGTATGTACCAGCCAATCTAGACTTTTCAACTGCCTTCTGAAAATGGTCAATGCTTCTAAGTGGCCCACTGGTTAGAATGTTAGTGGCCCTCATGTTGAATTGCTTGACTTCTTAGGGAGGGTGGATGGGAAGGGAAGAGGGGAGAGAATTTGGAACTCAAGGTTTTAAAAAAATAGATGTTCAAAAGTAAAAAAAAAAAAACAAAAGGAATGTTAGTGGCCCTGGAGTCAGAAGACCTGTGTGCACAGGTCTAGCCTCAGATCTTTACTAGCTGTGTGACCTTGGGCAAGTCATTTAACCTCTGTCAGCCTCAATTTTCTCATCTATAAAATGAGGATAATAATAGCACCTTCCTCAAGGGGTTATTGTGAGGATTCAATAGGAAAATAACTATTATTCTGTGTCTCAAGGCCTTGGCTCATTTTATTGCCTATAAATAGTATGCCCTTGCCTACATAACCTACCAACTGAAATCCTACCTATCCTTCAAGACCCAACTTAAATTTTAATTTTAATCCTATCTATCCTTTAAGACCTATTTCCTCCATGAAACCTTCCTTGATTGTCCCCAGTCAAAGATATTCTTTCCTTCCTTAAAACTGTGTATAAAGCTTTCTCTGCATCTCTTTCACATTTTATTTTGTATAATAGCTATGTGTGTAATTACTACTACAAGTGAGGGGAAGGATCATTTGTGTATATATATATATTTAATCTCCTCTAGGGACTAGAGACTAGTACAATAACCTTACACAGACATAATGCTTAATAAATGCTTGTTGAATTGGAAGTCACATGAGGATACATGTTCTAAAATTGGACTTAAATATCTAACTTCATATAGCCTACCCAGGATAGGGGATGTCCACTATCAAAAACAGCTCATGAGAAGTTTGAGGAAGAGGAATGAAATCAGAAGTAGGAGTTGATGTTAGAAAACAATATAATTGGCAATCATGATGAGAAGTGGGGGAAAGAGACAGTGGCACTGAGTGACTAACAGTTCTACAGGGTGGAGGGTGGGTGGAAGGGGATGTATGACGAAATTATAGATGTAATTGAATCAATAGACCATTGCCACAAAACCCCCTATGCCATATTTTAAGGAATTTTGTCTAATCAAAACAATCTTGTATTATTCAAAATAAATATCATTTTAGGATTTTAAAATCCATGACTGGTTTTATTAATCATTAATGTGTATGTGTATATGTATATATATGTACATGTGTATCTGTGTATATGTATATACATATACATGCTAGTCATATAGATATATCTCTCTACATAGATACATACATACATATCTATGTCTATATATATATTTTGTGTAGTTATAGCTATATGTGCTGGTCAGATTCCCCCATCAATACAATGCCCCATTCCAGACTATATATACGAAATAGAAATGTAAGAGGCTTATGTTTCCATTTTTTCTATTTTGCAAATTAACAAACTTTTTTGTTGAGTGACTAACAGTTCTACAGGGTGGAGGGTGGGTGGAAGGGGATGTATGATGAAATTATAGATATAATTGAATCAATAGACCATTGCCACAAAACCCCCTATGCCATATTTTAAGGAATTTTGTCTAATCAAAACAATCTTGTATCATTCAAAATAAATATCATCTTAGGATTTTAAAATCCATGACTGGTTTTATTAATCATTAATGTGTATGTGTATATGTATATATATGCACATATGTGTATCTGTGTATATGTATATACATATACATGCTAGTCATATAGATATATGTATCTCTCTACATAGATACATACATACATATCTATGTCTATATATATATTTTGTGTAGTTACAGCTATATGTGCTGGTCAGATTCCCCCATCAATACAATGCCCCATTCCAGACTATATATACGAAATAGAAATGTAAGAGGCTTATGTTTCCATTTTTTCTATTTTGCAAATTAACAAACTTTTTTGTTTTCTGATGATTTCCTTTTACTCTTTCTCAGAAATCCACTTTTTATTTAGAAATATTTTGGGTCACATCCAGATAGTTTGTAATCTGAAGCCCTAGCACTATAGGCAACTAACAATACTTAGCTGCGTATACTAACAAAACTGAAATGTCACACAAGGAAAAGAAATCATAGCAAATTAAAAAAATATTCTGTGACCAGGGTGAATATATGCCATTAACACCACTGAGCATGCGAGGGATGGCAACATCCATACGTACATACCCAAGATTTTACATGTTTGCCTTGGAGAGCCAAAAAATCCAGATGTGAATGCCCAAACAAACTAAATGTTTAGGTATTTTAAAATATCAGCCCATCAATGTTCACTTTGGCTTAACAAAATCTACAAAACCAGATACAAATAACACTAGTTAGAGAGAGTTTAAATTTACAAATGCTATTTGATTGCATAGCTAATAGACTATCTTTTAAACGTATAAATACCTGAATGATTTTCCAAATACATATTTTTCCAAAATTATAAAACTCTTGAAATAATTAAATTGAAGCTTGTCCCTATATTATTCTTCTTGTTCTATATTTCTGTTACAATATAAAAAATATTAAATTAAAATGCAAAAAGGATAAAAATATTTTAAAACAGAAAGCCCAATAAGAATTACATAACTACATATTTGCCTATTGCTTTATAAGTTTGTCCCATTTTCAGTCACATCCATTCTTCCCCCGTTTTGAAGCATTTCTCTTCTCCATAAGTTTTACAAAATCCTACAAAAACTCTAGGACTGCATTGTGCTTTAGTTCTTGGCTTAAAATGTCTTTAGCTATAAATACTCAAATGCCTTTTGAAAGAAATGTCACCCCCATCCTATTAAATAGCATTTATAAGATAATGTACAATATATCGTTACTAAGACGTGTTTTTTAAAAAGCCTAGTTATCACTATAGCTTATGGTTCACTTGTATTCAAGTATGTAAATTAATATAATTAATGCTATAGATTTCGTTTCATGAATATTCATAAACAGAATGATACTGTAGCTGTCATCCCCATTAACTACTGTGTGCTAGATTTTTTAGCACTCAGACTTAAAGAAAATACTTGAAACTAAGAAGAAAAACGACCATCAGTAATTGAGCCAAAGGAAACATCCACCTTTACATAAAGTTAAATTATGATCAAGGAGGTTGGTTTTTTTGTTAACATAACTACTTCCATGGGTTTCATTGAAAAACAAAAGTTGAGAATGAGGACATTTAAGTCATAGTTAATTTCTTTCCTAAGAAAGAGTGTTTTGGCTCAACGATGAACAGAAATATCTTGGGTAATTTTACGTACTTTTATTGCCTTAAAATAGCATGGGAATTAAAGAGTAACTTGGTCAATATGTGACATCATTAACTCTGCTCCATGTATCTCATGACCAAAAACAATGACTTCTTACAGAGTGTAGTGTTTGGGTTTAGAATAATGAAAAGGAAAAGGGAGGTCTTGAAATACAATGGTGCTACCTTATTGTAGTAGATTTCTAGGCATGGAGGACACCATTGCAAAGGTAGTGGAGAAGGAGAACAAAAGCCTATTTATTTTACCCAAACTACAAAAATCAATATTATTAGCCTGAATAGGAGAGCGCATATGTGGTTCAGGGCCCTCCCAGCACACAACACCACCTGCCATGAAGTTAGCCTGAAACGGTATAATCATCTGCCTTCCTCAGTGACCTCTCCCCATGCACTGACAGGCTATCTGAATTTGCTAGTCAGTGGTTAGCAAACCTGACTTTCTCATACTCTCCTCATCCAGTGATTCTAAACAGCCTTATGCTAGTTCCCAAAAGACATTTTGCATCCCCAACTGCCCTGTCCCTTACTTTATCCACTTCAACTCTTAATTTTTCCAGTTTCTCATTCCCATTCTCCCTCTTCCACTGTGTCCTGTAGAATAAGTGCTATTTATTTATACTTCCTTTTATCTGAAACCTTTTCCTTTTACCCTCCTTCCATCTTCTGGCACTGAAATCTGGCTTGGTACACAACCCTTTCCAACACTGGCTATAATTTTTTCCTTACATTTCCCTCCCCCCAAACTCACTAGTCATAGATGGAATAGATGGAAAGGAGATGGAATACTCCTTGACCCTCATTATCACTTCCAGATTCTCTCTCTACATCATTCAGCAACCTCTTCTTCCTTGCACTTCGAGCTATCCCAATTTATCACTCAATCTAGATCCTAGTGGACAGAATCTACAGAGCCCCAAGACCAGCAGGATGGACCTTCCTTTCTCAATAGTTTCATTGCCTGGCTCAGTCTCTCTTTTTACTCCAACTCCTGCCCTCAGTCTAGGGCCTTCAACATGCATATAATACTCCCTCAGATACCTTAACTTCCCATTACTTGGACTACTTCAGTGGTTCTCATTTGGTGGTTCAAGAAACTCCTTCAAGAGTTTGTGATGATTGCCCAAGGAGTTTATGAACAAAATCTACTAATGATGCCTTAAGCAATAAATTATAAAATATATATATATATATATACATATATATATATTCTAAGAAGTATATTAAATTACTCCAGGAGTTCACAATACATTTTTGTTGTCGTTATTGCTCAAAGGGGTTCACAGAACAAAAAACTTTGGGGACTATGGATCTACTCAATTTCTGTGACCTACTCCTCCACTCCACTTGAGGTATACTAAAAGAAAGTTTACATTTGATGTTGCTATCATCCACAAATATTCTATTTCCATGTTCATGAACCATGAAATTGCTTTATCTAATAACAATCTATTGTCATTCATAACAGCACTATTTGTTGTAGTAAAAAAAAAAGAGATAAATGGTGTGCCCAACAACTGGAGAATGCCCAAACAAATTGTGGTATATGTATGTAACGGCATATTACTGGACCATAAGGAATCAATAAAATGAGAGGATTCTAGTGGATAACCTCTGAAGTCTCTTTCAGCTCTATATCTATGATCCAATGAGAAAGAAACAGAAAAATTTTAAAGAAATATGAAAAGACTTGAAATAATACAGAATGAACAAAGCAAAACTAAACAGCATAATACAACTGCAATAACTCTAAAGATGACACTTTCAAATATCAGTAACACTGAGATCAAAATCACTGGATAACTGGCACAGATTTACAAAACATATACTTATCCTTTCCTATGAGAACCAATAGAAAACTACTAAGAAATAAGAAGGTTCTGTATACTTTAAAGAGCCACATTTTTGTTTACATAACTGCTTTGGGGGCTGGACATCATAGCGGATTCTATTGGAAGTATGCTAAGGTTTGCATGATGTATTGAAATAAAATTTATAAATAATTTTTTTAATCCAAAATTAGTACCGTTCAAAGAAATGCAAATTAAAACTCTGAGACACATCTCACACCCACAAAATCAGCAAAGATGGTTAAAAAATTTGTAGAGACTGTGGAATAAGGCAGACTAAATTACATCTTGTAGAGCTATAAATTGGTCCAACAATTTTGGAAAACAATTTTGAACTATATTTTTAAAAGGTACTAAATAGTTTGAGCCCACAGAGCCAGAGATCTCACTACAAGTTGATACTACCAAAGAAGTACAGCATCAAGAAAAGACCCATAGAAATATTCATAACAATAAAAGAGATTATTCAAAAGTAAAAGTTAATGAAACTCACTAAATTATGAGAGAGAGAATATGAAGAACTTCAAGAAACGAAGATGAATGAGAGGTCACAAGAGAATCTAGCTCTTCAACATCCTCCTCAAAAACCACAAGAGAAATACCAAAAAGAAGCACAAATACCAGAAACTCTCAAGAGAAAATGGGCTTTACAGGGAGAAAAGAACGCCCAGTACTCAAGAAAATGAACAAAAATGTTACGAGACAATAAACAATAATATAGATTAGAAGAAAAATGTTCCAGAAGGAAGGTATTTTCAAATACTATCAACAGAAGCACCAAAAACAGAATTTGAATTCCCTAGACAAAGGAAAACTAATTTATGTACATACAGAAGGAATCTTTAAGAATGAAATTAAAAAGACATTAGGAGGTGAAATAAAGAAGGAATTGGTACTGAGGATTCTCAGAGCAATGAAGATGTGGAATTAACTCAGCAGTTTAGCTTACAGAAAAAAATAAACAAAACAACAGACAATGAAAAATAACTATAATGAAGATAATACTAAAAGGCAGTACAGAATCAGGAAAAAATAAATGCAGAAAACAGAGCCAAGATGGTGAAGTGATAGGAAGCAGCACAGTGAGCTTCCCTCCACCAACTCTTCTAAACAGATACAGCAAATGCACCAGACTGAATCTTTATGGGAAAATCCAGAAAAAGTCACGGTGAGTCATTTGTCAAATCCAGCTTGGCATCGAGAGACAGAGAAGGAGGTCTGCGTGCAATGAGGATGGGATTTGGCCGAGAGTATCCATGCCTTTGGACAACTCCAAAGCCCAGGGAGGAACTGTGCACCAGGGCAAGCAAAGGTCCTAGATGTATAAAGGGCAGGACCAAGCCTATGTAGGGTCTCTGTAACAGGGAAAAGTATGAACTGGTAGCTTTGCTACCAGGTCACAGATTCAGGACTGATTGATAAAGGGATTGGTGCTGGCGAGTGATGTTTCCTAGACAGAGTGTCCCTAGATGGTATACCTATACTGGGAAAAGAGGTAGCTCACAAGCATGCAGAAATGGTGTGGCTCAGATCCTTGCAAATTAAAGCATAGTCTCACTTCTGGCATCTACTCCAGCCTTTAGAGGAATAAGAAAGGCAGGAATCCCAGATCAAAGAAGAGTCTACAATTCTGCCACTCTGAGCCACCACAGCTTTCCAGTTGGCTGACAGTCCACTGTTGCCCAGACCTAAACCCAAGCTAGAAAAATGGAGAGCTCAGACCATGGGACCAATAATCAGACTTTGCCTTGGATCAGACCACTTTAGGAGCACTGAAAGATTTCAAATTCCCAAGATCCTGTAATAACATAACACAATACCTCAAGGAAGCACAAAAGAACCAGCCCAAACCTTGCCTTCATAAGTGTGGCTGAGCCCAGCCCTAACATCAAGTCTAAAATCAAGAAATACACTGGAAAAATGGTCAACAAAAAAAGAACCTTATATTATGAGCCACTGTGATGGCAAGGATGCTAAAGACACAAAAATAAAAATAAAAGGAATAAAAGTACTTGAGTAAAAACATGGGGGGAAATGAGAGATAGAGAAAAAAATTACAGGAAAGGAAATTAACAATTTGGCACAAGAGGTACAAACCCTTACCCAAGCAACAAAATCCCTGAAAATCAGAATAGATTAAATAGAAGCCAATAACTTTAAGAGGCAACAAGAAATACGAAAACAAAGCCAAATGGCTGAAAAAAATAGAACTATAAGGTAACTCATAGCATAACTCCCGGAAAACAGACTGAGGAGGAAAAAAATTTAAGAATTATTGAACTATCTGAACACCACTAACAAAAAGAGCCTAGATATCATATTTCAAAAGAAAACTGCTCAAACTTCTTAGAACCAGAAGTCAAAGTGGAAACAGAAAGAGTTTATCAGTCACCTCCTGAAAGAAACCACAAAATGAAAACTCCCAGGAACATCATAGTCAAAATCCAAAGTTTCCAGGAATGTCAAAGAAAAAATACTGCAAGCAGTCAGAAAGTAAGAATTCAAGAACCAAGGAACCATAGCCAAGATCACATGTGATTTAGCAGCCACCACCATAAAGGAGTGGAGAACTTGAAATGTAATATTATCGAAGGCAAAGGATATGGGCTTAACAGCCAGGAATGACTTGCCCAGCAAGACTAAGTATAATGCTACAGAGAAAAAAATGGATCTGTAATGAAATAGAAGACTTCCAAGTATTCCCAGTGAAAGGAGAATTTATGTTATGAAGAAACTCTGAAGTTCAATCATAGGAATGAAGAGAAACATAAAAAAGTAAAGATGGATGAATGAAGATAAAGGATTAAACAAGGATAAACTGCATCTATTCAAATATGGAGAGATGGTACATGTGTCCCCTTGGAATTCTATCATCATCAAGAGTCACAGAAGGAATCCAATTAATTATTTACCATCCAAAGAAGAGGGAAGGGGAAGGAGGGAGGGAGAAAGAGAATTTGGAACTCAAAACTTAAAAAAAAAAGTTTAAAAATTGTTTAAACATATAATTGGGGAAAAAATAAAATATCATATTAAAAAAAGGAATCCACTTAGATAAGGTCTGGCAGTGGTTCTGTTACGTCTTGATGATTTTAAGAAAAGAATAGGAAAAGAGGGAAAGAGGAATATTGGGGGGCAGAGGGGAAGAAAAAAGAATTTTAGGGAAAATTATCTCACATAATCAAGGTGTAGAAGTAGATACCAAAACAAACCAGGATTGGGTAGAAGGGAACGGCGAACACTGGAACCTCACTCTCATCTGAACTGGTCAAAAGAAGGAAGAATACATACACATACATACACAGTTGAGACCAGAAATACATTTCACTTAACAGTGAAATAGGAGGGAAAGGGGAGAAAAGGGGAAGGAAAATTAGAAGGGAGACTAAAGGAGGGTTTAGCCCTAGGCAAAACACACTCTAAGGTTATACAAAAATATTTACAGCTCTTTTTGGTGTGGCAAAGAATAGGAATCTGAGGGAGTGAGCATAAATTAGGGAACAGATGAATAAATTATGGCATATAGATATGATGGAATACTATTATGCTGAGCTTTTAGCACAATGACCAACTAGGATTCCAGAGGACTAATAATAAAACATTCAAGTATAAGCTGCACCTTTACTCATTTCTCCTTGGCTCACTAGTTGAGGCAAAAGAGTTGAAATACTCATTGATCCCCATTGCTACTTCCAGGTTCTCCTCCTTCCTCCACTTCTCAGTAATATCTCCTCTCCTTGGGTTCATGCTAATCATAGCCACTACCCAATCAAAATTGTGGGAGCTGTCCCCTATAGACCCCTAATTCACTCCCCTTCCTTCCTTAATGAGTTCAGTATATTATAATACTTCTCTCCTCCCCAATTCTTGCCCTCATACTAGAGGACTTCAACATACATATTCACTCTCCCTCAAACACTCTAATTATTCAATTCTTCAACCTACACACTTCCCATGAGCTACTCCTCCAACCCATCTTAGCTACATACAAATATGGTCGTACCTTTTATCTTGCCATCATCTACAAATGTAGCACCTCCACATTCAAGAATTATGAAGTCCCCTTATCCAACCATAATCTATTAGCTTTTCCATTTCTTCCTCTGCCTTCACTTACAATCTCCTACTCTTTTTCCCTCTCTATGACCTCCAATTCATTGACACCTCACTTATCTCCCAGGCTATCTCCCCTGTGCTAACTACTCTCTCCTCTTTTCCCCATCTTGACACATTGGTGAACCAATTCGACTCTACACAATCTTCTTCTCTTGAATCTCTACCCCTTCATTATTTCACCAGTTACACCCTGCCAAGCCTCAGCCTTGGATCATTGCCACAATTTGCTGTCTTTGTTCCTATGCACATGCTGCTGAAGGAAGGTGGAAAAAATCATGCAAACGTGCTGACTATATCCCCTACAAATTTATGTTTTACAACCTCAACAGGACCCTCACTACTACTAGGCAATCCTTCTATACCTGCCTTGTCAACCCACCATCCTTCTCTCCACAGCAGTTCTTCCAAACTTTTTCATTCTTCCTCAAACCTTCTACGGCTCTCCTTATTCCCACCCTCTCAGCTGAGAATTTTCCCTCTATTTTGCAGAAAAAAAAATCACTCATTCACCTCTTCTCCCCACTTCCTTATCTCCTATCACTGAGATGGCTTCTGCCACTATCCCCACCATTGTCTCACAAGATGAGGTGACCTTACTCCTTACTAAGGCTAATCCCTCTACTTCTCAAGCAATCTCATTCCATTCTGTCTCCTTCAATACTCTATCGCTTATTTTCAATCCCTCCCCAACAATTGGCTCCTTCCCTACTGCCAACAAATATGCCCATGACTCCCTCATCCTGAAAAAAACCTTTCATTTGATCCTTCCACCCCCTACTATCATCCCATATCTCTTCTGCCTTTGTGGCTAAACTCCTCAAAGAGGCTGTCTACACTAAATACCTTCACGTTCTCTCATTCCACTGATACTGCTCTACCCAAAGTTACCAATGATTTCTTAATTGCCACATCCAATAGCTTTTTCTCAATCTTCATTCTCTTGATGTCTGTGCAGCCTTTGACACTGATGATCACCCTCTTCTTAATACTCTCTTCTCCCTAGGTTTTGGGGACACCACTTTCTCCTGGTTCTCCTCCTGCCTATCTGACTGCTCCTTATCAGAGTTCTTTGCTGGATCATCATCCAGATCATACCCTCTAGTTGTTCCTCAGGGTTCTGTCTTGGGCCCCTTTTCTCCCTCTATACCACTTCCTTTGGTGATCTCATCAGCTCTAGAGGATTTAACTCCCTATGCTTGCTAGTCTCAATTCTACTTATCCTGCCCTAATCTCTCTATTAACCTCCAATCTCATATCTCCAAACTGCCTTTCAAACATCTCAAAATGGATGTCCTGTAGACACCTTAAACTCAACATGTCAAAAACAGAACTCATTATCTTTCCCCTTAAACAGTCACCTGCTCCTACCTTCCCTATTACTGAAAAGGGCAACACTATCTTTCTAGTCCCTCACACTTACAACTGAGGAGTCATCTTTGATGCCTCACTATTTCTCACTGCCAACCCCCCCCCCAATAGACAATCTGTTGACAAGGCCTGTCAACTTCACCTGTTTCAAGTCTCTCCCCACTCCAATTTATCCTCCATTCAGTCACCAAAGTGATTTTCCTAAAGTATAGGTACAACAATGTCACTCCCCCATTCAATAAATACCACTAAATGCTCTGGCATTCAAAGACCTTCATAACTTTGCTCCCTCCTACTCTTCAAGTCTCTTTAAACCTTACTCTCCACCACACACTCTTCCATCCAGTGACACTAGACTGCTGGCTGTTCTAAAGCCAGACACTCCAATCTCTTGACTCCAGGCATTTTTTCTGGCTGTACCCCATGCCTAGAACACTCTATCCCCAACTCTACCTATTGACTTCCTTGGCTTCCTTTAAGTCCCAGATAAAGTCTCATCTTTTACAAGAAGCCTTTCACAGCTTCTCAATTCTACTGCCTTCCCTCTCTTAATTATTTCCTATTTTTCCTGTATATATTTGTTTGCATGTTGTCTGCCCATTAGATTGTGAACTCCTTGAGGGAAGGAACTGTCTTTTGCCTCTATTTTTGTTTTGTTTTGTTTTTGCCTTAGTCCCTTAGTTCAGTGCCTGGCAATAACAGGCACTTAATGAAGGTTTATTGATTGATTCACTGATTGAAACATACTACACGTCTCCTGGTAGAGAGGTGGAAATAAGATGCTTTTTTTCTCGTGGTCAAGTGAAAATTTGTTTTGATTGACTATGCATATTTGAAATTGATTTTGTTTTTCTTGTGTCCTCAGTTTGGGGAGGGAAAGTTGGCGGGAGAGTGAGAAGGTGGATACTGGCTAATCACAGAAAATTTTAAAAAATAAATACAATTTTAAAAAAATACAATAATGTAAATTAAAAGAACATGAAAGGGCAGCCAAACCCAAATTAATGGACAATGTTGGTTATAGAAAACAGATATTTAAATACATTTTGTTCTTCTCCAAAAAGAGGCGGAATATAGGGGTGAAATTCTTAAAGTGTACTTACACATTTTTGCTTAACTTTTTTTCTTTGTTACTAGAAGGAGTTTGTTGCGAGTGGAGAAGAAATGGAATAAAAACTATGATGCAAAAAATAAAAGATATCAACAAAATTTAAAAATAAACAAACATATCTATTTCACTGAGTACAGAAGAGCAGAAACTGAAGATGCAGAAAAAGATGAACCCATTGCCTAGCTTGAAAAAGTACAATCAAATGTAATAAAAAACGATTCATGTAGTGGCTAGGGAAAGAGGAGAAAACATATGAGTCACCAGGCCTGTCTTCCCCTTACTTGAACTTTGTACTCTACAGATGCCAGGCTCTGATTGGTAAGTCTTCACTTTATTTTGTCTAGATACAGGACTCCATACCGCTTCTCCACCATCTCCACATCACAGTGTCCATATTGTGGCAATCACCTTCATCTTTTCCCCAAGAAAACTTAGTGCTCCACCCTTGGAATGCATGACTCTGATAGGGGAACCTTCACCTTATCTTGTCTAATAGGCCCCTACAACACTTTCTGGCCATCTCCATACCACATCACTGGAAAAGTCCATCATTCTCATACTCATCCATCTCCAATCTCCAGGTTTTCTTTTACGTTGTCTTTAAAAAGAGGAACGTATGTAAAACATTGAAGAGTAAAGAAACCAGACTCAAAAGAACAATGAGAGGGGCTGCTAGGTGGTGCAGTGCATAGAGCATTGGCCCTGGAGTCAGGAGGACCTGAGTTCAAATCTGGCCTCAGACATTTGACACATGTACTAGCTGTATGACCTTGGGCAAGTCATTTAACCCCAACTACCCTGGCTTCCCTCCCAAAAAAAACAATGAGAATAAACATATAAATAATAACAGGAATAACAATACTTCGACATTTTAATAATCTGCAATTTCATCAGTGTAGTAGGATATTTCTTCTAACAAAAGGACCACTGAAATGTAGTAGCTATGGTCTTCAGGAGATGCTATGACTGACAAATTCATCAACCTATGGACCATCTAGTGAGGACCCTCTAAATTCAGTGAAGCTACTAAACCCAGATGAAGATAACAATGTCAAAACAGATATAAGCAAAGCCTCAAAGAAAAATAGTGAAATTGATACAAGCCCAATAAGAATTCTTGGAAGAGGGGCAGCTAGGTGGCTCAATGAGTAGAGTACTGACCCTGGAGTCAGGAGGACCTGAGTTCAAATCTAGTCTCAGACACTTGACACACTTACTAGTTGTGTGACCTTGGGCAAGTCACTTAACCCCAATTGCCCTGCCTTCTCCCCTCCAAAAAAAAAAAAAAGAATTCTTGGAAGAGGAAAAACTGATTTTCAAAATCAAATGAAAATAGTAGAGGAAAAATTGGGTTAGGGCGGGGAGGAATTAGCAAAAATACAGTGTCCCAAAAGTCGTTATTATAGTTTTAAGTTATTAAAGTCCACACCTTGTATAAGCTGGTGATCTACAAGTTTACCTAGGAGTCTGCTTCCCTAGCCTGTTTCTGCTTTTCAATTTCTCATCATTAGAGTCAAAATTCTCAAGTTCAAAGAAACTTCTGTGGTAATCCAGGTGCTAGGAGGAACAGTGGATAGAGTACCAGGCCTGGAGTCAGGAAGATGAGTCTTCCTGAATTGAAATCTGGCCTCAGACACTTACTAGCTATGTGACCCTGAGGAAGTTCATTTAACTCTGTTTGCCTCAGTTTCTTCATCTGTAAAATGAGCTAAGAAGGAAATGGCAAACCACTCTAGTATCTTTGCGAAGAAAACCCCAAATGGGATCACAGAGTCGGAAATAACTGAAAACAACTGAACAACAACAAAAGAATCCTCTCTGTGATAACCCCTCCAGTCTTGGCTTGAATAACTCGGGGAACAAGGAACTCACTATTTCAGAAAGGAGACTCTTAAGGGATTTTCTGAAGAAGTTTTTGGAAAAAGAACTTTTTTGTGTTTGTGGATCGTTAGAAATTTCTTTCTGGTCTTCTAGGACAGAGCAAAGATGGAAGAGCAGAGGAAACAGTCAAGCTATCTCAACATTCCTCTCCGAACATCTTTAAAATAACACCTCAAATTGAATTCTGTAGATGTAGAATGAACAAAAAGTTGGAGACATTTTTACAGCCCAAGACAATTTAGGACATTGGAAGGAGAGGTCTGTGACACCGGGGTGAGGGCTGGCCTGGAGATCACACAACGACAACACTAGTAGTAGGCCTTGGAGGAGGCAATAGCAGCAGCTTCAGGAGCTCTCAAACAAGAGATAATAAGGGGGCTGGGCAACTGGTCAGAAAGAGACTACAATGCAGCTGATGATAGCACTGGGTCCAAGAAAGGGGACTATTTGGCAACTCCATTGCCTATACCCATTTGTGGATCATAATTCCAAGGCAGAGAGAAGTGCTTGTGGTAACAAGGGTTTAGGCACCCTGAGGATCAATATCTTTGGCAGTTCTAAGGGAACAAGGGCCAAGCAGTATGACTTCTGGGCATAAAGGAAAAGTGATCTTACCTCTCCCCAGATCACACTACCTTGGAAGTCCCAATAACTTCCAAACCCCCAGAACTTGATCTGAAAATAGCAGTGTGAAAAAGCCCAAAACTTGGCATAGTGCTCTTCAAACCAGAAACTGAGTGCATCTTTAACATAAAGTTTAAAGCCAAGAAACAGCCTGGAAAAAGATCATTTGAAACCAACCATAAAAAGCTACCATGGTGACAGGCAAGGTCAAGACAAACCCAGATGAAGATAACAGCGTCAAAACAGATATAAGCAAAGCCTCAAAGAAAAATAGTGAAATTGATACAAGCCCAATAAGAATTCTTGGAAGAGGGGCAGCTAGGTGGCTCAATGAGTAGAGTACTGACCCTGGAGTCAGGAGGACCTGAGTTCAAATCTGGTCTCAGACACTTGACACATTTACTAGCTGTGTGACCTTGGGCAAGTCACTTAACCCCAATTGCCCTGCCTTCTACCCTCCAAAAAAAAAAAAAAGAATTCTTGGAAGAGTAAAAACTGATTTTCAAAATCAAATGAAAATAGTAGAGGAAAAATTGGGAAAAGAAATGAAGGTAATGCAAGAAAACACAATGAACATCTCGGTGCACATAAAAAAAAATACTGAGGAAAATATCTTTAAAAAAAAAAAACCAGAATTGGCCAAATGGAAGAAGAGGTACAAAAGCTCACTGAAGAAAATAATTCCTTAAAATACTGGAAGAGGACAATAGGAAGCTAATGACTCCATGAGACATCAAGAAACAATAAAACTAAGTCAAAAGAATGAAAAAAAAATGGAAGAAAATGTGAAATATCAGAAAAACAATTGACTTAGAAAATGGATTAAACAAATTTAAGAATTATGTAAGAATTTGAGAATTATTGGGTTACTTAAAAGCCATGGTCAAAGAAGGAACCTAGATATCATGTTTCAAAAACATTATAAAAGGAAGCTTCCCCAATGTCCTAGAGCCAGAGAGTAAAATAGAAATTGAAAGACCATCCAGTAGGAGCTAAGATGGCAGCTGGAAAGCAGGGACTCCCCTAAAGCTCTCCCACAGCATCCTCCAAACACCTATAAAAATGGCTCTGAACAAATTCTAGAACTGCAGAATCCACAAAATAGCAAAGGGAACAGGGCTCCAGGCCAGGACAGCCTGGATGGTGGCTGGGTAAGGTCTATTGCAAGGAGCTGGGAGTGGAGCGGAGCAGAGCCCAGTGTGGGCTGTGCCTGGACCAACCAGACTGGGAGCCAGGAGGAACAGGCCCTAGCACCCTGAATTAGTGAGCCATGGCGGTTGCCAGACTTCTCAACCCACAAACTCCAAAGACAACAGAGAAGGTTAGTGGGAAAAAACTGGGGAAAGACTGAAAGGAGTTTGCAGTTAGGCCACCACCCCGGGGTCCTTGGAGGTGGTGCAGCTACAGAACTACAGCTGCAGATGCTTTTGACTCCAGGCTGACCTGGTGGGAGGAGTTAAGCAGCAGATCAGAGCAGGAGTGCAGAGCCTGCTCAGATGTGAGTCCCAGTCCAGGTTGGCAGCTATTGGGGGGGAGAAGCACTGTTGTGGCAAAGCTTGCTGTGTAGAAGTAGCTCAGAAAACAACAGTGCCTCCCCTCAAGCTTGGGACAAAGTACTCTATACACTACAAGCAGTCATACCCTGCTGAAAAACTCAAGGGTCAAGTAGTTGGCTGGGAACATGGCCAGGCAGTGAAAATGGACTCAGATTCAGACTTAAACTTTAGAATTTTTCTTTGGTGATAAAGAAGACCAAAACATACAGCCAGAAGAAGTCAACAAAATCAAAGAGCCTACATCAAAAGCCTCCAAGAAAAACACGAACTGGTCTCAGGCCATGGAAGAGCTCAAAAAGCAAGTTAGAGAAGTAGAGGAAAAATTGGGAAGAGAAATGAGAAGGATCTAAGAAAACCATGAAAAACAAGCCAATGACTGGCTAAAGGAGGCCCAAAAAAAATAC
>CM053622.1:632038481-632080850 GCA_028646595.1 Phalanger gymnotis | reverse complement strand
GACAAATCCAGGGACTATATTAACACAATTACAGAAAACTTTTCACACAAATAAAGATAGATCTAAACAACTGGAGAAATATGCATTGCTCATGAGTAGGCCAAGACAATATAATAAAAATGACAATTCTACCTAAATTAATTTACTTATTCAGTGCAATGCCAATCAGACTACCAAACAATTATAGTAACAAATAGCAACAAAATTCCTTTGGATGAACAAAAGATCAAAACGTGAAGGAAAGTAGCCTAGCAATACCAGATTTCAAACTATATCACAAAGCAGTAGCCATCAAAACAATCTAGTATTGTCTGAAAAATAGAGCTGTGGACCAGTGGGATAGATTAGGTACACAATACACAGTAGTAAATAACCATAGTAATTTAGTGTTTGATGAAACCAAAGAGCCAAGCTTTTGGGACAAGTTTGATAAAAATGGCTGGGAAAGCTGGAGAGATTTTGGCAGAAACTAGGCATAGACCAACATCTCACACTGTATATCAAGATAAAGTCAAAATGGGTACATCATTTAGATATAAAGAGAGATATAAGCAAATTAGGAAAGCATGGAAAATTCTGCCTGCCAGATTTATGAAACGGAAGAATTTATGACCAAACAAGACATAGAAAAGATCACGAGAAGTAAAGTGGATTAATTTGATTACATGAAATTAAAAAGGCTTTCCGTAAACAAAACCAATGCAGCCAAAACAAAAAGGAAGGCAGGAAATTGGGAAAAAATTTTACAGCAAGTTCTGTGATGAAAGACTCATTTCTCAAAATTATAATGGAATTGAGTCAAATTTATAAAAATAAGAATCATTACCCAATTGATAAACAAAGGATATGAAGAAGCGGTTTTCAGAAGAAGAAATCAAAGCTATCAATTTCCACATTAAAAAAAATGCTTTGAATCACTATTAATTAGAGAAATGCAACTTAAAACAATTCTTGCCACACAAGAGATTTGGCTAATTGACAGAAAAGGAAAATGACAAATGCTGGAGGGGATGTGGGAAAATCAGGACACTAATGCACTGTTGGAGTTGTGAACTAGTCTAACCATTCTGAAGAACAATTTGGAACCATGCCCAAAGGTCCATAAAAATGGGGATGCCTTTTGACCTAGAAATATCACTACTAGGTCTGTATCCCAAAGAGATCAAAGAAAATGGAAAGGAACTATTTGTATAAAAAATATTTATAGCAACTCTTTATCTGTTGGCAAAGCATTGGAAACTGGGAGATGCTCATCAACTGCAAAAGAGCTTAAAAAGGTGTCTTATATGATGGTGACAGAATGCTATTATAAGAAATGACGAATAAGATGGTTTCACAAAAACCTGGGAAGACTTATATGAACTGATGCAAAGTGAAGTGAGCAAAATCAGGAGAACATTGTACACAGTAATAGCAATATTGCAATGACTTATTGTAAAAGACTTAACTACCCTGATCAATATAATAGTCTAAGACAATTCCAAAAGACCCATGATGAAAAATGCTATTCAGCTATAGAGGGAGATCTGATGAACTCTGAGTGCAGAATGAAGCATATTTTTTGTTTTTACTTTATGTTTCTTGCTTTTTATTGTTTGTATTTACAATAAGGCTAATATGGAAATATATTTTACTTGGCTTCATATGTATAATTCATATTGCATTGCTTGCCTTCTCAATGGTTAGAGGAAGGGTGAGAGGGAGGGACAGAATTTGGAAATCAAAAAATTTTTTAAATGAGTGTTAAAAAGATATTAATGAAAAGGAAAAGGGGGAAAAAGAAAAAAAGAAATTTCTTTCTGATATTTAACTGAAAACTCTTTTCCTGTAATTTCCACCCGTTGGTCCTAGTTCTAATCACAAAATAATCTCTCCCTCCCCCCATTTTCTCTTTCTCTTCTTCTGAACTCTTGAATACCCTAAAGTCTTTTTTTTTTCAAAATAATCTATATACAAGATACTGTGATATAGCAAAGAGGTCCATCAGTATAACTGTGTATTTGTATTACAAAAAGGAAACTTCTGTTTGCCACTGTTTATAAGAAGCCATATTTGAATAGATACAGTGATTCTGACAGTTCAAGGTTGAGGGGCAATAGAAGACCTTATATAAGGATGCAGAATTGTGGAGAAAACATAGAAGGTAGAAGAGAATGACAGGACGACAGAAAGCACCCAGAGGATGCCAAGGACAAGGAAGAATCCAATAATGTGCTAGTACTATCCTTATTAATCAAATAACTACATAGCTTCTTTAAAGTTCTATCATGCCAAATGGTGAGCCATCTCCAGCTGTCCTGATCTATGTCTGGCCACTGGACCCAGATGGCTCCAGAGATGAAAGTGAGGCTGTTGATTTTGCATAGCCATCCCTCATTTAATACCAATTCATTTGCAACTCATAGAATCATCTTCCTGATGTCATGGTTTTCTTCCAGAACAAAGGACAAACCATAACCTGTGAGTAATCTGAGCTGCCCCAATGGGGACCCAACTGACCAGTTATAGTTAGCCACTTCCTCTCCTTTCCTCTCCTCTTTTATCATGCTCTTACCTAAGGGTTCTCTGCCCGAAGGTAAATTTTGAAGACTGAAACCTACCTAGATATCTTGGGGTTGAATGGCTAGATTTCTTTCTTAAAGATCATGCCTTAAACCCAAATTTGCTCTGGCTCTCATTGATTGGCCAACAACAGGTTCCTACACAAGTACCACTTAATGGTTATTGTTTGGGCCCCAATGGATTAGAGTGAATGTAAATAGTAATTTTTTTCTCTTTTGGCCAGAAACCCCAATGGTCTTCCCATCCCAATTTGATTTTTTTTTTTATTAAAAGGGGCCACCCCTTGGCTCACTTCTTAAACAGCCTTAATCACTGAATTGCCATTACCTCAGTCAAAATGAGAACTCAGAAAGACTTTAGCTTAAAAAGCCTAAGGTCTCCTAATGCATCCTAGGCCATCTCCAGTTGTTCTGATCTATATCTGACCACTGGGCCTAGATGGCTCCAGAGGAGAAAGTGAGGCTGGTGACTTTGCACAGCCCTCCTTCACTTAAAATCAATTCACTTGCAAGTCATGACATCATCATCCTGATGTCAAGGTCCTCTTCAAAAACAAAGGACAACTTGACTATTGTGAAAATATGTTTAGTGTGAAGGTATATGTAGAACCTATACTGGATTGCATGCTGTGTTGGGGGGAGAAGGGTCATGAGGGGGAAGGGAGAAAATTTGAAACTCAAAAACTTGAGGAACTGAATGTTGTAAACTAAAAATAAATAAATAAATTTAAAAGAAAAAAACAAACCGACACGAAAAAACAAAGGACAAACCACAATCATTCCAAACAGTCACATAATAGTTCATTCAAATAAAGAGATCCTTCATGTTCAAGAAAAATCAGTGCGAGCACAATGAAATCAGACAACAATCCTCAATATTTTAGTACTGTAATGACATAACATGTCAAGCTCTTTGAAAACCTCAAAGCATTGTACAAATGCTAGCTGTTATTGTTAGAGGTTGGAATGCTGATCTTAAGGTTGAGATGTCCTGACTCTAGAAATGTTTCTGACCCATAGTGCCTGTGTGACCATGGGCAGGTCCTTAATCTCTCTCTCTCTGTGCTTCTGATGGGCAAAAATCACTAAGATTAAAATTATAGGGGATCTGCCAATCTGCATCAGTGAAGGAGAATCACTTTGCCTGGATTTATCTAAGCCAGTGAAATTTCAGATCTAGCAATTTTTTTTGGTTGAGGGGGGAAGGCAGGGCAATTGAGGTTAAGTGACTTGCCCAAGGTCACACAGCTAGTAAGTGTGTCAAGTGTCTCTGGATGGATTTGAACTCAGGTCCTCCTGACTCGAGGGCCAGTGCTCTATTCACTGCACCACCTAGCTGCCCTAATCTAGCAATTTTTACACAGTGTATATCTCTATTTTAAACATGCTTTATGGCTCCCACTATTATTCCATGATTGGCTTTCATGGACAACTCTTTGTGGAGAAAATTTCTATATACTATCATGCCAGCCCATAAGCATCAAGAGAGCAAAATCTGTATCTTTGTCTTCTTAGAATCCCTCACATGGGCTATCAAGTGTTTGCCCAGGTCCATAATGTTCAAAAAACTCCTCACCTTGCATGTAAATGTGCCCTTCCTTGCAGTCACCCCAGATCAAAACTCAGAGTTATTTGTAATCTTCTTCCCTCTTGCTCTCTCTCTACACCAACTTGCTAAGTCCTGCTGATTACAAAAACTTATCTGTTGAATCCATCCCCTTCTGTCCATTCAGCCAGCAGGCTGGTTCGAGCCTTCATTTGCCTCTCAGATTACCAGAGGAAACCTCCTAACTGGTACCCTCACGATAGTCCAACCTTCACACGAGCTTCTGGAATAATATTCCTAACATGTAAGAGTACTCAATAAGATATACTCAATAGATGTTTAATAAATTAATTATCCCTGAAGAAGCCAAATAATACTTGTCATTCCTTGCAAGTCCATCAAATGGCAAGTGGGGATTTGATGGAATGTTTATTTTTATTGCTTTCAAAGTAAAAATATTAATAATTAGCTATTATCAATTAGTGGTAAAGGATTATATTTTACTAGAATGATGATACAGGGGAAATTAAAAGGAAATTAGGATGATTACCAAAAAGGGAAAGTGACATGTTAATTGTAACTTTTGTGAGTCAAATAAAATTTAAGCAGATTAAACAGTTTTTGAAAATTATCTTCAAGGCTGCCCAACCTTTTCATTTTACAAATACAGAACATAAGGTCTAATGAGGTTAGGTGATACGATCACGGTCACACATGTAATAAACAATGAGCTTAGATTTTATCCCAGATCCTCTGACTTTAAATTTTGTACACTTTCTACCACTCTACAAATTTCACTGGATTTGGAGCTGAAAGTAATTCACATATCATTTAGCCTAACCCTCTTATTTTACAGATGAGGAATCAGAGGCCCAGATAGTTTGTGATTTGTCTACTGTTACTAAGCTAAAAAGTGGTAGAATTAAGATTTAATCCAAGTCCTTTCATTTCTAATATGCCATGCTGTCTCAGATTTTCTACCTTTTTAATTACAAGATCATAGGTCTCAAGACCTCCCTGGTGGTTTCCTGAACAAAAATGGTACTCACACATAAGGATCTTACATTCTAATGGTGGTTGGAGAAAGGGGTTGGGAAGTGAGGGAAGGGACATAGATTCAGAGGGAAAGATAATAAGTTCTTTTTTTCTTTTAACATGTTGAGTTTGAGATGCCCATGGGATTCCTAGGTGGATATGTACACCAGGCATTTGAAAATGTAAATTTTAAGCTTAGACAAGACATAAGGGGCTAAACATATAAATCTGGTCATCATCTGAAAAGAGATGATAGTTTAAAGTCTGAGAGATGAAGAGATCATGAAAGGAGTGATAGAGAGTACAGGAAGGCCTAGAGTCAAATTTGTGAATGTTCTATGTACATTGGGAAGTATGGGGGAAGGGGAAAATATGTTCTCTACATTTTCCATTCAATTTTCTGTGTCTGTTAAATATGATTTCTTTAGCACTCTCTTCAAGTATATAACTTCTTTCTTACTTTCCTTTCTGTATGAGCCAGTAAGAATGCAAGTTTCTTTTGGACAAAGACTTTCATTTTCTGTCTTTATATCCCAAAGGTCTGGCATACAGTATTTGGTACACTGTAGATGCTTAATAAATGTTTATTTAATTTGATTGAAATGCTATATGAATGTGAACTATCCAAACTGAAGACTCTTTGTTGTAAAGACTAGAGAGAAGTTTGTGTATGTTATAGTGGTTGCCAAAAATTATTTAGACTAATCTGTATATTATTTCACCTTATCCCTAGCTAACTTCAACAAATATTCATTAAGCAACTACTATATACAAAGTACCATGACAGGTACTGGGGATACAACACAAAAAGTGAATGTCTCAGCTCTTTAGGAATTTATAACTACAAATGCTGTATGGAAATAAAGGAGAGAAATGTGGCAACTCCAAGATGGAATCTATTGATACTACTCTAAAATTCATTCCTATAGCTGTAGCATAAATTTGAATCCCACCTATAGTTCTATGGAACAATGTACATTTGCTCCAAATCTGCTTGTATGATCTCAATATGTCCAATTATTTTTATAACTTGTTTCAAAAAACTAAAATTAAAATCATATCATGAATCAAAGTGACATTGGCTCTTCTTCAAAATATATTTCCCAACCTTTTTGATGCTAAGAAAATGGCACACAGAGAAGCTCTTAGAATAGAGAGTGGGGATCATTAGTACTAGTTGAGTGATGGGAAGAATAGAACAAATGCTTATTTTACCAAATGCCTCCAAAGGTTCCTACTACAAATGGGCTAGACCCTTTGTTTAGATCCCCAACAGCTAGAAAGCATCAGGGTTGCCAGAAAATGCTGTTAATTCATTTCTGAACCTGTCTTCAGAAGCCAATTCATACCAGGAACAGTAATTACATCATTTTCCTAATATAAATGAGATAGGAGGTATCTAGACATGAGGCGCCAGAAATTGCAACACATTTCTCAGACTTCTAAGAAAACCCTCCACTGTGCTATGTGTAAGAGACTCAGAACAGCATTAGGAACTTTAAAAAAGATCTAATTCATATTATTTTAAAAAGCCAATTAAATAAATTCACTGATAACACACACACACACACACACACACACACACACACACACACACACACACAGAGTTTTCCATTGTGGCCAAAAATTCTGAGCAGACCCCTACTTTCTATTCTCAGAAAGGACAGGTATTTTGCTCTATTAAGTCCCATTTTATCTTATTTTCTACTTTCTCCTCTTCACTTCTATGATTTCGGTTGCCCGTTGGAGGCAACACTAACTCCCAGAATATTTTGACAGACACTGCGAAAATCTCTACTCAAACTGGAAAACAATCAAAAAGATAATGACTGTCCATCTCCCAACAAAATCCTTACTTTCTGGGTATCTCTTACCATCTTAGAATTTAATATATTCTACTATAGCAAACTTTCAGGGGCTACGAAAAGAAGGAATGGAATTATAATATAAAGCTGAAGTTTTAAAATTAAAATAATTCAATTCAGCCCTTTAAGTAAATATTTGTGAAATAGATTGGAATTAAGTTACATTTATAGGAATTAGAAGACGTTATATTAATCTTTTTTAAAATAGAAAAAAAAATTGGAGGTTTCCAATTATTTAATGATAGTCATGATTGTATCTACAATTTATGAATATATAAATCATTTGGTTTTCCATGTATATATGTATGTGTGCATGTATACACACTCACTTGCTCACAAGCAGCGTTACAAAACACATCCATCGAATGACTTATTTCATATAGTAGTAATGTTTTGGGTTATGTTGTGTTTTTTTAAATAGCACATAAATGTCAACTTAATTATACAAAGTGAACTTGATAACACTAACCTTTAAACATGACTAGACATCTGAAAGAAAAAGATTGCTAATCCCAGAGAGATCAATTCTATGTGTGTTTGTGCTGGTATTTTCCTTATTTTAATAAGTTACAGGGAAAAAAACAAAAACATAAGCCTAGTCCCTTTATCAGGATTTTTCCTGGGTGTGTGGGTGGGGAAAAGAAGAAAAAGAATTAAAAAAAAAAACTTGATCCTTCGAGCAAAGTGAAAGTTTCTCTATGGGAAGCAGAATGTTAATTTTCACAACAAACACCCAGAAGCTTTATACCCTCATTAACTTGCTCTTTCAGCATTTTAAGAAGTCATTATATTTATGGGATTCCTCCTACCTGCCTCTGAAGTTCTGCCAGGTTGTAAGGTAAGGCACCTTCGGCCAACGGTGCTATTCTCTCAATATCTGCCAAAGTCAAACGCCTTTAGGTAAGAACATAGAAAAGAAATAATTGTTAGATTAAACAACAAATACAAACCACTGGAGGAAAAAAAATCTTTACTTACTATAGATAAAAGAAAATGAACCAAAACAAACAAAACTTTCAACATAAACAATGGAGAATTATATCATAAAGGGCTTTGCTTTAAAAGAGACCCTAAGGAAGTATATCGTAAGTTATCAAAGTTCTGCATATGTGGTAATTAAGGTTTGCTGAATCAAGTTGAATTTGTGTTAGAAATCAATATAAAGACACTATTGTATTATGTGTATTATTATTATTCCAAGAGTCTATTTTGCCAATCATTTAAAACAGAGGCGTTAAAGTTATGGTCCCTTGCCCACATAGCCCAAAACTTCCGAGTGTTATCTAAACCAGATTAAAATGCCATTGGGAAATATTTAACAAAAGAAAAAACATAATACAGTATAGATAATATTAGTTTATGATTTTCTAAATCAATATTAGGCCCACGTTTCTAGTTAATTTTGATAGTACTGACTTTAGAAGACCCTTTCAAGTCATACTTTGAGAACTACCATTTGTTATCCTCAAGGTATCTTAAAACATTAGGCCCACAAAAACAAGTTTGCAGGAGTTTTGTCATCCAAAGAGCAGAAAGATAAATTACAATTATGCAGGTGAAAAAGAAGACTGAGAATTACTGATCTGGAAAAGACCTTAAAGATACTCTAGCCCATTTTACAGCTAAGAAAGCTTTGATTCGGAATCTTTAAATGACTTGCCCACAGTCACAATGATAGATGATGACAAAGCTTGAACTAAAACTCAAGTCTCATAACCTCCAGATCAGAGCTCTTTCCACTGCATGCTAATAAATAAATAGCAACCATCTAATCTCTTGCCTGATCATTCTGTCCTTCTGAGGCAACAGATTACACATATATACAAATCTCAGGAGAGAATTTATGTTATTCCACAGGTCCTGACATTAGGACCTACTTTTTATGTTTAATATCCAAAAATAAACCTAATTAGATTATCTTTGGGATAAGAGAATTCTGGCTGATTAAAAGATTCCAAGCTGACTTAATTTTAGTGGCTTTTCTAATGAGAATGAAAATATGCAGCAGTTCTGTGAATAAAGAGCCACTGGGTATAGGCAAGAGAGGTCCACTTTCAAAAGTCAGAATATTTTAATAGGATATAATTCCTTTATCCTGCTGAGAGTTGAATACATTTTATTTTTAAATCCTTTGGTGCCTTGATAAGTCACACAACATGACTGTAGTTTGGTTTCTGTTGCATGTAAAATATTGTCTGCCTCCACCCCAAAATGAGCTAATGTTTCATAGGGCCTCAGAGAGAACAATGAGGTACTTTCAAAGTACACATGACCACTCATCACAGAAGATTCACTCTTCTTTGAATAAGGGTCAACTTTCATAGATACCTTATTCATAACACCTTCTGAAGGTAAATCAATAATACTTTCTTTCCTTTCTTCAGAACCAGTCCCAACTACACTTCTTGCTTGTTCCTCCTCATCCCCTAAGGGATGTGTAAAGTCTTAAAAAAGAAGACCCAGTCCATCAGAATAGAGCTCTTGATTTTCTCTGTCTTTGGACAATAACTTCGGTGCTTAAGAGAAATGGATAACTAAATCCTTAATCCTGCTCACCCCCACCCAAGTTCTACAGACCAGTGTTTACTTTCACATGACATATAACCAACATGTACATGGAATTTTTAAAATGTTGCCTTACAAACTAAATACCCTATCATTAGAATAGTTACCCAGTAGCATTGTACAGGTCTGCAAGCTGGTATAGAATATCAATTTCCAATGGTGTAACTTGTCCATATCTTATTGCACTTTGAGCAAATTCCTCTGTGAGGGGAACAAAATAAACCATCTTTTAATTCGCAGAACACATACCAAACTCTTACTTTAAATTAATGCAATCTGAAAGCTAAGGGTATACTGGACTTTGAACAACAATAACCAAAACAACCAACACTATACCTGAATTTAAACATTTACACACAAATACACACAGAGAAAAATATATTCCTATCTTCCTCAAATAATTCCTAGAACTGATGGAGTCTAAATGCAGATTGAAGCATCCTTTTTTTTTTTTCCTTCTTTATTATTCTTGGTTTGTTTTTTTTATATATATATTCTTGGTTTTTTAGTCTCTTTCTTTTGCAACATGGCTAATATGGAAATGTTTTGCATGACTGCACATGTACAATCTACATCAAATTGCTTGTCATCTCAAAGAAGGATGAGGGGAAGGAGGAAGGAAAGAATATAGAACTCATTTAAAAAAAAAGAATGTTAAAAATCCTTTCTTACATGTAATTGAGAAAAAATAAAATTAAGTCAAATATTCCTAGAGCATTTTGGATACCTCCTTTGCCCCCCCACCACTTCCTACCTTTTATTATGCTTCTCTGTGGATTCTTCTTGGAATCCCTAGCTTCTTTCAAGGCCCAATTCAGGTAAACACCTGAGGCCATTTCTCATCCCAGTCTACTATTATTAGTACTCCTCCTCCACCATGAAATAACTTATTTCTCTATATACAAGTTGTATTCTCCCAGTGGAATGTCAACTCCCTGAGGAAAGACTGTTTCATTTTTGTCTTTATACCCCCTGTACCTAGCCCAGTGGGCACTGAATAAATATGTACTGAATTATATATGCCATGTCCACAACTTTCTCCCCAGTAGAATGTAAGCTGCACAAGGGCTGGGACTATTTGCTTTCATCTTTGTTTCCCAAATGCCTAGTCCATAACAGATACTTAATAAGTGTCTGTTGAACTAAAAGATCCAAAGATCTATTACAGAATTACCACTAAAGTAAAAAAAATGTTACCATGATGGATTATCAAAGGTGAACAGCATAGAGCTAAAATTCTTTCTTTAGCATGCTCTTTGGTTTCAAGAGTCACAGGTGAAAATGACTGGCTCTTTTCCACTCATCCAAGTCTCCCTAATAGAATTCACTAAAAAGGAATTATCTTCCTAAGTTGCCTCCATCACTCTTTCAAATACTTAGTTTCATTCATAGACCTGACACCGCAGTCCAAACATTTTGCTCTTGCAGCATCATCGCCCTCCTTCACAGCTTAGCCCAAGGTTCCTTTCAGAGCCTTGTCAGCTCCTTTCCTCCATTCCTCACTGTTACCATTTCACTAAATCCCACTGAATTTCTGGAGATGCATGTGGGCTAGGTGGGACATGCAGTTCACCTAGGAGAGTACAGACTCTCTCAAACCAAACATTAGGATAGTAAACTTAAACCATTTTCCACGGAAGATTAGATGGAAAATGTAAAGATATTAACAACAAAAAACTCCAATAAAACTTACCCTTTGTGACTTCAACATCTTTCCTTGTGCCAGCTAGAGTGCTGTATATCTTACGAACAAGTTCCATGTTGTTCAGTAAGGAGTTAAATGCATTGAAGTAGGAGAAGCTAACCTGGTGGGCAATACTTCCACCAGCCGCCTAGAAATGAAATGACATGAAAAAAAAAAAGAATTGCATTTTCATCCAACTTGGACTTTTCTTGAAATTGATCCAAAGCAGTCATCATTCTACTGAAAAGAACCAATCCATAAATATAAGGAACGTGTCATGCTTAAAATAAAGGCGGGGGTGGGGGTGGGGAGAGGTTCCTCTTGCCCCAAGGGGAAGCCTTTGCATTTTCGGCTTTAAGGAAAAAAAGCAACATTAGGCAGCTGGACCTCATGGTTCACCTGTAAGGTCAGAACTACCAAATACAATTCATGATCTGGGAAAATCATTTCTGTTAAACATTTCTTGGCTAGCACCCATCTACAGAACTACTTGTCTGCTCCAGGCCAACTAAACCCCAGTCTGTTGACCTTCAGAGAACAATCTAAGTAGCATCTTATAAAATGCTTTTCTTCATGTTGATAAATTTTTCAAGATTTGAACAATATTATCTTACTTTAAAAAAAAAAGACTATTGCTATAATTTTATCTTAACATCTTAATTCTTCACTTAGGTCCTGAAACATAGAATAGGATTTAGAATTGGAAGATTCAAACAAATGTCCCACTTTCCCACTCCAGAGTGGGGGAAAACACTCTCCATTTCTGCCATTCCAACACCATTCAAAGCTCAGCTCAAAAGCCCAGTATCACTTCCCTTGTTCCTCACTCTTCTTTCTACTTAGAACTCACGTATCACCTTGTTTGCATTACATTTTGTTTTGTTATTTGTGTCTCTTCTAGTAAAAGCTTCCTAATTTTATGGACAAGGAAACTGAAGCCAAGGAGAGATTAAAATGACCTGCCCCAGATTATATAGCTAAATAACAAGCAGAACCAGGACTCAAACTCAGATGCTCTGACTTCAAATTCACTGTTCTTTCCCCTGCTATAGGTAAATTAATAATACTGTTAAGTATAGGTACAAAAAAATTTTTAATTGGCAGGGAGAAATATTTGGCCAAATTTTCTACTTCGGCTCTACAGAGAACAACAGTATGCCCTCTGGACTCAGAGAAGGAAAAATCTTCACTGTTCTTGCTGGGTAAGGAGATGACTTCACCTAAACCTACCTACATAAACCCACTTCAGGTTTATAAAACCCTGAATTACAAAACAGATGTAAACCAAGATTAACTGCTTTTTAGAGCAAATATTCAAAATTCAAAGGGACAGTTACATTAGGATGATTGTTTTGATCCCAGAAATTATTGGTGTAGAGAAAAAAGCACATGCAACTGCAAAACGAGTGTCTCCCACCTTATCCAAAAGTGGATAAAGTTGAGGCACCAGTCATATACCAAAAGGACTTCAATGACTTAGATCCAAAGGGAACTGGGTGACAAGTTCCAGTAGCTTTCAAGCTCTGGATCTGAAAGAGTTCTAATTCACAACCAAGTTGGAAATTAAATGAACTGCTTACTGAAAGTGTTTCTTTGCCCAAAAGAATCAAATCCTTCCCTTGGGGGCCTTCCCCTCCCCCTCTTTTCTTTGTTTTGGGGGACAGGGGAGGGGATGGTGTAGAATATGTAAGAAGTGACATGTATCCTGTCCAAATTCACTGGAGAAAAAGAACAGGAGTTGATCTTTCTACCCCAGTGTAAAGTAAAGATAATGACCTTCAGCTGAAACAACAAAAGGGCTCACTGGCCTCTCTCCATGTAAAACAAGCAGTGATCAAAAGCGTACACATATGTATAAGGCATGCACAAGAAAATAGACAAGTGAGGGAGGGTCACTTCAGAGGAAGTGCCTGAAAATCTAACATGTTCAGCTACTTGCAATTTATGTGAAAATGGTCTAAATCTATTTCTGCATTTAAAACCAGACTTGGGGAAAACTTGATCCATGAATAATTTAACTGGCTATTTTTCAGAGCTTGGTAGTTTAACAGAATAATGAGCAACGTCTAGACCATAGATGGGCACTGGGTGCCATTTTTGTCATACCAAATAGCTAAATAGCACATAGAGGGAAGGGACAAGAGTAACATGTATGGGTCAATGCCAGGCTGCTGCCTACATTAATGTAGGCTTCCCTAACTCAATACATCTTCTGCTATGACCACAGAAGCTATATGAAGGTAAAAAGGAGACACACTGTCCCTACACTAGCAAGTATTGGAAACAGAGCTCCAACATTTGGGCCTCAATAAGTTTAATAAAGTAGAGGTGGCCAAAGGAAGTGCAGAAATAAGGAATGTGGTCCACTGAGAAAAAGAATTTGATTCCCTAATCTACAGCTATATTTGCTTCTCCCAAACCAAGAGTTGCAATAGGAGATAAAGTTTTAGAAGTTCATATTATCTTATTACCTCTTACATAGACTCTTACGATAAACCTAACTAGCCAATTCCACAATTCTAAGTCATCTACACAACACTGCCAGAACAGTTTTTGATGCTTCTCTCTGACCAATCACTCACTATTCAAAAAACATCAATGTTTCTCCACTGTCTACTACACTAAGATCAAATTGAATTATTTCCCACTCTGAAGTCTTTGTCATGTCATTCCTTCAACTCTATCCACCATTTAAGATTCAGCTCTAATGCCCCATACTACCACTCTCATTCACGGCCTTCTCTATCCTTAGAACCCATGTATCACCTTATTTATATTATATTTTATTTTGTTATTTGTGTATCTACCTGATCTCTTCCACTGGATAAGCTCCCTGGGGGCAAGGGACCACATTTTATTTACCTTTGTAAATATGTAATATGGAACAAGACCTTGCCCACAATAGCCACTTAATAGATATTTAGTGATTGAATGAAAGAAAAAAAGGAGAAGAGTGAAAGCAAGATGTTAGCTTTAAATAGAGTCCCTGTAGCTGAAACAACCTTACTGGCAATGCAGAAAGCGCACCCTTGTTGTTTAGCAAGTTTTGCTTCTGTAAGAACTGAAGTGAATAGGGGTTAGGTGGCCTGAGGTAAAGGAATGCAGAATGCAAAGGCAATGACTTTATAAGAGATTTAAAGGACCAGAGTTAAGTGCTAATCAGTGTCATGTCATGCCTACAAATAAATTTATATGGGGTTTGGAAAGCAAAAATATTCAAAGTGCTTTATTCAATCCAATCCAATAAACATCATTAAGCATCTACTATGTGGTAGGCGCTGTACTAATCACTGGGGGATACAATTAATAAAAGATAGACAGTCTCTGCCTTTAAGGAGCTTATAATCTAGAGATGGAGGGGTCTGGTAGCAAAAAGGTTCTAGCAATTCATCTTCTTTTATTTCCCAGTTAAAGGGTGTGTTTATCAATATTGCAACAACATGCTTCCATAAAGCAATGTTTTCCCCCCTATATCCATGAAATTAACACATAATCCATTATGTATAGATTATCCACTGCTCTACACACACAAGCCTTAATTCCCATGTAAGGAAATCTGGTCCTAAGGGGCTTAGCAGGTCTAGGCTACACTTGGAAATCAGACTAGACTATTCATCAGAATACCTGGGATAGAGGCAAAAGAATTAAGGCTGTAGATAAGGAAACATTCCCTTGAACTACATTTCCATCCTGAGAAAATCAAAGTACTTGCTTTTTACTTACTGAAACCAAGTTTTCTTCCACAAAAGGAGTGAGCATGTGGGACCGAATAGTAACCATAATGTCATTGAAATCTAGTCCAGTGATCACTCCACTTTTGCTTTTATCTTTCAGGGCAAAAGCTTGCCTTGCATGTTCCAGCTGCAGCTCCTATAAGAAATAATTAGAAACAGAACATTAAATTGGCCTTAAAGTACATGTCATTAGCATATGTTGCAGGAGAAAAGGGAGTTTCTTTCCAGACACAAGCCGACAACAGAAATGAACAATGAACAGCACTGTATTTATAACAAAGCTTTTGATTTTTTTTTTTCCTAAGAGGCATGCTTTCTCGCAAATGTACTACATATTTTAAAAAATGCTCTACATATTATTCCAGAGGATAAATGATGAATCAGAGCAATGCAACATAGAAAAGAGAAGGAAAAAAATTAGAAGAACCTTCAGATTTTACTTGAAAAGTATTCAGCACTGAAAATAAATTGAGTATGTTTTCAGCTCTTTATTTCAGCTTTAAAATTATGTTGTAATTTATTCTCACCTCCTTGGAAGTATCCTTGTCATCCACAAGTACTTCTTGAAATAATGGTTTAGGTTCATTTGTGGCTTTCCAATGTTAAATGTTGCAATCAAAGCTTCTCTCCCTCTTGCTAAATGAATTAGAGGTAATTTCTCAAACAATTTTTATTTCAAATGAACTCAATGAGAAAAGCCAGCAACTAGTTACTTTAATCTTTAGAACTTCAGCCTTAAAAACTGTCTTAAAATTTTTATCTCTCATATTTAGCTGTAATCTTGTTTTGCCTGAGTCATAAATAATAATAGTGTAATAACCAGTAATTTTTCTGAACTTTTCTACAGCTAAACTTTATAACAGATCAGCAGTGTTACACAAAAAGATCTGGCCACCAATAATGCCCTGGGTATTACACAAAACACCAACTTAGATGGTTCCTTCCTTTTTGGCCTACAATATGATTCATAGAAACTAGAACAACAGAATAATAGTGCAATTAGGTGTTGTTTGCATGCAATTGCATGGAAATAGTGGCCAATATCTAAATATGCATGCATTGCATTAAATATAAAAATAATATTGTGCTTTTCATTAATAATGTCTCAATAAATACAACAAACAGTTACTGAGAAGAGTCATTAGCAAACCTAGAGTATCATATGAATATATGCTATTGTCATTATTCTTAACAATAATAACAACCACTACCACTTCTGGATGGATGGAGGTACTTAAAGTAGATCTTTACAGAAATCTCACCCTTATTACTAATTTATTTCTCATATCCTTTCTATCACTCCCAAGAATTTACTATCTTCCTAGCTACTCAAGCCATTAAGTTGGGAGTGATAGTTCAGAATGCTGATATTTGTCCCCAGACATTCCTTAAAGAAAAAAAAGCCTGATCTATTTGTAAAGACTGAGAAAAAAATTTCAACATTAAGGCATGTTTGGATTTGCTTGTCATCTGCAAAACAGCATTTAGTGCAGGAAACTGAAAACCCAAACAATAAGCCATATGGACTCATTGCAAATGACAGTACAGAATAAACCACCTGCATGCATTTGCAGTCTTCACTTCCCCCACTCTACTCCAGTCATTCCCCCCCCCCCAACAGCCTCTAGAAAATGAAGGAATCTTAGCCGACATTTGGTCCTACTGGATGGTTGAAAGAAAGCATTTGCTGTGAAGCAAGAGAACAATATACACAATGACTACAATTATGTAAATGGAAATAACACGAAAAGGCAGCTGAACTCAGATGAATTAAAATGAACAATCTTGATTTCAAAGAGAAAGGAAACCCACATCTTTCCTCTCGTTAAAAGGTGGAAGACTACAGGTTCAGAATATTACATACACCTTTAGACATGGATACTTTATTAGTTGATCTGGCTTAACTAGATTCAGTGGAGCAGCTATATTAGGAAACTGAATGACAACAAAAATCATGAACATAACATATTTTATAAAGTGTTGCTATGAGAACATTTTGGAAAACTCAGAGAAAATCAAGGTAATACACCTAACACTTTAAAATGCTGGGAGTAAATATGTACCTATTGCATAAAGAGTGGCACTTGACAATTCCTGATCATATATATCTTCCACCCTATTTTTTCTCTCCTTTTTTTATTCTTTCTCCTTCCTCTCCCCCCCCCCCCAATTCTCACTGCCTATGCTTTACAGGGGTGGTTTGGATTCAGTCAAGGGGCCACACTTGAGGACTTAGAGGGCCACATGTGGCTTTGAGGCCATGGATTCCCCATCCTTGCTTTAGGATTTCATGAGACAGTCAGTGGCAAGTATTTCAGATTTAGGAGTTAGATAAATTTATTAAACATCTCATTAAAAAGAGCTTTTAAATGGTCAAAAATATTCAGATCCATTTCTTTGATGAATACTGTCAAGTGGGCAGGGTACATTAATGAGGAAATGGGAATTGTCAGGACTATACTACAATACAACCCTAAAACCTAACCTCAGAAAAAGAAAAATGTTCCCCTCCCAAACTTAAAGGAAGGAGAAAGGAGAGAGGTTTGGGCAAATAGTAATAGACTCTGAGGTGTTCACCTACCTCCTTTGTTGAGAAAACAGACTAGAAGAGAAGAGATAGATGGCAGAGAACCTCACTAACATTGAAACCAGTATTGGGGGTTGAGGGTAATGGGTGCTACAAGTGGAGGAAGGGAAATTAAAAGAATAGGAGAAAACAGGATTGCTGCTATAGATAGCTTTTGGTGATGGTGTTGGTGGTGATGGTGGTAGTCATGGAGGAGGACCAGAAGATGCCCACCTGGGGTGATGTTTGGCCTTAGTTCCTTATCAAGATCCATTATCTTTTACTGCTAGTATACCATAACCTCTTATACGGGTATGCCCAAGAGAATAGAGAAGAGCTGAGAAAGTGCTACTAAGGTCATAGCTGTCATAGATCACCTCCTTAGTATCTGTTATACCTCAAGACCTCCACTATGTAGGGCTCTCCCCAGGGACAAATAGGACTAAGGAGGAACACAACACAACAATAATATTATACAGCTAACCAAACTTCCCACAGGTGCACTGCCTCACTACAAAGGTTTCACTTGGCTATATAATTCTTCCTCATATTAACCTGGTCGGTTCTGTGGTATAAGAGCCAACTTAGGAACATTAGGCCAGAAGCTGAGATAGCTCTTTTTTCATTAGTCAGCTAAAGGCAATGTCAGAAGGGAAGAGGTCATAGTGCTCCTGTCAGGATTACTGACAACAGCTGCCACCTTCCTGTCTCACGGATCCATTGGCTTACTTACTGATTGTGATAATACCATGTCCCCTTCTCCACTGCCCCCATATTTCTTGCTAAATCACTCAATTTCATCACCTTTCCCAGTCTTTTACGCCCCGGCTTTAGCAAGAGCATTGGTAACAACAGAGAATCCTCAGAGAAGGTAAGTGAATTGACTGTAGTCACACAGCCAGTGCTATGAAATCTAGTGATCAGTATTCCTTTAGTTTTGTGATAGCATCAGAGCTAGAGAGGCTATTCATTGCCACCTTAGAAGCAAAATGAAAGGCTGTTACAGGTCTGATCTCATGGAGTCCACAGGTCCACAATATAGGTGTCCCTCATTTGATTTTTTAAAAATAGTAGCAGACATATAGAAATAACACTTTGAGTTCTACAAAACCCTTTATATACATCATCTCATTTCATCTTTCCAACCCAAAAAAAAAACTGTTCAAAAAGGCACATCCCTCAAATATGAGGAAAAAAGAAGAAAAAAAAATCAATTGGGTTTACAAATGATATGGTTGGGAGAGTGAGAATAAGAAAAGGAAAGGTTAGAGAAATCATTCACACTTACTAAAAAATAGAACAAAAGCAAAATCTAAAGCCTAAGTGTACTTGAATATGCATTTATTCTTATTGTATTGTGAAAGTGAGACTTGGAATGATCTTAGTTCAGAATAAGAAATATTCTATTAACTCTAGTTATAAAAAGAAGTATCTCACCTGGAGGAACTGAGTAAATTCTGAGTAGGTAAGATGTTTCTTCCTATTATGCCCAAAATGCAGGCGAATAAATTCACAGTCCCAGTTAAAAGGTATATGATGATGAACAATTGTCTGTCCAAAAATTTCTTTGACATTTTCTTGGGAGGGAAGAAAAAAGTCAATTACATTGAGAATAAACAATAAAATTCACCATAATGTTCCTACAGAAGAAAATCAAGAGAAGTTTTAAAAGTCAATATCATCCGCTTCTATTAAGATTAACTGCAAACTTTTTTTGTCCTCTCAGAAACATGCACAGGAACACAATTGCTACAGAATATAATTTTACACTTAAGATTGTGTACTATTACATGTAAGGCCACAAGATTCTTAATTTCTCTTGATTTAATTTTAATTAGGAAGAGATTTATATCTTGCACAGTAAATGGCTGCTACTTTGCATTCAGGTATAAAATCAATAGTGTTTTCCCCGTTCCTCAAGGAGTCGAATTAAGCCCTTTATCGGAGGCATGAATACCTAAATTACAGTATAATGCAATATTTGTCATACTAAGTATGGTTTGATTGAGGCTTGATTATTACATTCACACTAGCCTGAATATGTCTATTGAAGATAGGTATAAGGAATGCCACCAAAAGCATATCATTAGCTCAGCAGCAAGCACCTTATTAAAAGCTTCTGATATTGTCAAAAAAAAAATATGGCCTTGACACAAAGCTTCAAAACTCCCATAAAAAGCCATGGTTATTAGTCTCAATTATTAAAATGTTTTAAGATACGTGAAATTAGTGATTCACTTTTAAATAAAGAAGGACTAAACACAGAACAGTTACTCTTAGACAGGAACCAGTCAAGCTGTGTACTGTACAACGAAAACCCTTAAGTCTACTCTGATGGCCTGTCTTCATGCACTAAAAAATGTCATTAACTTTCTTACACAGTTCAACATTTGCAATAAAAGTCAATTCACAATTGACAGATATTTTAATGAGAATAAACTGAGTATCCTAATTTAGAAACTAATGCCCAAAAAAGCAGTCATTAACAAGGCTTAGAAAGCAGGAAGCCTGTTTTACTGACATCTTAAGAACCAAAATTATTTCCAAATTTAAGTCAATTTTATTGTGAAAGGCTGATACTACCAATAATTACCTATTGTAGTAAAGAATCATCAGATACAGACCTATTTTATTTCCTCAGCCAACTTATACTGTTTCCGGCTCCCCCCAATAACCTCTGCTGACTGACTAAGATGATCTTTGGGTTTATTAATGGCTGTACAGACTGCCTTCAATGTATACCTTGAATACCTCCTTTTCCTGATTAAAGCAGAAGAGTTACTAGTAGAATCCTAAACTGGAAATCCTCTTGGTATTGACTTAATATAACCAGTCTTGAACTAAGTCACAGCAATTGCCAAGGCTAGAAGAGAGCATTGGATGTCACTGGGGAGATGGGATTCTTTCTCTCTCTTTACCTAATGGAACACAATATTCATTTCTTGCCCTGACAGTTTGCAAGATTTTGATTTCTAGAATTACTTCACATTGATTTTCATTGCCCTTAGTCAGGAATAAGGTTATGATCTCTAAAAGCAACGTCTAACCCCAAGAGTAACTTGGAACCCTAGTCACTAACATAAAAAGATTATCCTTAAATCTAGAACTCTATTAAATTTCTACTTTGAAGCACATCATAGCTCAGCTAGTTAAGTTAAATAAAATTCAGAGGCCTCTTGCAAACCATGAGGGTTAGAAATATTTTAGCAGACCAAAACAAAAGCTATCAGGGCCAATGGAACTTCCAAGTGCATTAGTTCCTTTCTAATTATTAGTTCGTTTTGATGTCTGAAGACAAATGTTCTGGAGTAAAGAACATGAAGGAATTGATGAGAAACAAAAAGGGCTGCTGTTAAATGATTAAACAACAAAATATTAAGATGAATTATTATATAGCCAAAGAATTTGAATGGGGAATATTTAAAGAAACAATTTCTAGAAACCTGTTACTGGTTTATAAAGTGTATATTTGTTACCTACACTCAATTTTCACTGAACTATGGGATAAAGCAGACTCTCTTTTATAGAACTACAACATTTCAGACTCTCAGAGGAGAAACTGGATATTAAAGAGGTAAGTTGGCAGTTGTGGATACAGAAAGCTATCAGCTCAAGACATTCTAATGGTCCAGTAAAACAAATTTGATTTATTCCTCTCCCCAAAGATATAATTTGTAAGGCAGAATTTCAGCTTCAATGGAGACTTAAAAATTAATTGTTGACAGGAGAAAGCTAATTAGAAAGTGCTAGGTAATTAGAAATATCATTTTTATAAGCTCTCCAGCTATTGCTAGCAAATTCTTAAAATGTCTTTGAAATAAAATATACTAACTGTATTCTAAAGTGATGGCTTTGATAGCACAATACAACCTAGTTCAACACTTTCACCTTTGGAGAGCTCTCATAGCTATGTGTTTCCAGATATAGGAACATCATTTATCATGGATTTTGTTTGACTGCTTCTTACTTCTCCAAGGTACCTTATAGGTTTGAGTGCTCAGCATAAAGTTCTACCATGCTCATCAGAGTAAAATGTGGTCTGTCAACTACCCTAAAAATCTTTCAAAGGGTTGTCTTTGACCTGCTTGTAGTATCCAATTACTGTTGCTGGGGCTGATAACAATTTTTTACCTACTTGGCCACTTAAGATAATTTTTCTTTTTTCTGACCAATTTTTCCCTACTGCAGATTTCCTAATACATGCCTAATATAAGGTTGATTAAAGATGCACTACAGAATTAATTAGTGGATTGTGAATCATTTATCTGATTGGTGGCTTAAAAGTCTAACCATTACCACGATCCTCTTATAAAAACCATACAAAGGCTCCAGAATTGGGGAATAATTCACAGGAGGCAGCGTGTGTTTGTGTGTGTGTGTGTGTGTGTGTGTGTGTGTGTGTGTGCGCGCCCCTCCCCCCTTTCTTTTCTTGACTGTATTACACTGCTGTGATGCATTATCTCAAGCAGCTGGCTTTCTTCTTATCTTATCCAGTTTTATTAGATCCTGTGTAACATGAAAGGGAACACCAATAATCTCAAATACATCCAATGCAACTGACTAAAAGAGCACAGCAAGGTTTTTCTAAGAGAGAATCCCGTCTTTCCAGGGGCAAACAAGAGTCTAAGTGGTCACTGTAGTGCTGTTTCAATAGTTCTGGACTAAATGTAAGTGATATGATGATCAACATCCCATGATTAAGTCTTGAAGACCATGGGTCGAAGTAGTGGGTTGGGTTTTTTGTTTGTTTTTTAATAATAGGCTGACATTGTTAATAGGAGCAGGAATCAATATAAATAAGCAGGAAAGAGAAATGCTAAAACTTTCTGACACAACACTATCAATAAACCAACCTCTCACTTCCTGCAGAATTTGGCTTAAGAAATACTATTTACAGTTTCCTTTGAGTTGGACAATCGAGCCAAACACATAAGTGAGATAGAACAATGCTCTCTCTGATGGTATGAGAGGCAGCACATTGATTCGGCAGGAGGGGAAAAGGGATAGAGACCAGGAAAAACTGTGCTTTGGAGAAATTTTCCACAGGCAGAGCATTAGTGTTTTGAGCTGTGTTAGTCACATATGACTAATGCAATATTTGATTACATGATAAAGTATATTATAGCACATATGATGTAAATGTATTTTAATGGCGGTTTCCAATTTCCCCATCAGCCCAACTGCTATCACCCGTATCATCCACCCTTATCCCACCCCTTTTTCCTTACAGGAGCCTCCTACTAATCTTGTTCACCTTTCTGCAGTACAAAATTACCTCTGACCGGGGCTGGCACTCTTCTCCAAGACTGCCACCATGCCTGCTCCATGAATGAGCCTGGAAGGAGCTGCTGTACCAACGCTGTGGCCAGAGAACTCCTCCTGTAGGTATACAAGCCATCAGCCCTGTGACACAACCCACCTACCATCAGCCCAAAGAACGAGATGTCCAAAGTCATATTTATTCCAAGGATTTCAGCCCAGGAGCCATGGCTATGAGATTATAGGCTAGAGACCAAACAGTTTTGTTTTTTTTTTTTACTTTCAGAAAAAAATATATAATATGTATATACATATATATACATACACACACATATACACACGTGTGTATATGTGTATTATCTGAGTAGCTGAGTTCCACCTTGAGCATCTTAAAAAGGCCTTTTGAGAACTTCCACATATGTAAGAATATATTGACTATCCTTGGATACAACTAGAAAAAAGAAATGATAAGACTTATGGAACCTAGATTTTCAGGAATTTAATAGTTGAGGAAAAAGAGGCTGGTGGGGTGGGAACCTAGAACTTATAGAGGCAGAAAGACATAGCACTAGCCTAAGGGATCAGATACCTGAGGTCTACTCCCAAAGACATCATTAGTTTAGCTAGAACACATCACTACCACCTTCTGTGTCTCCATGGGTGAGGGAAACAGAAGAGACATTTTAAATTGCCCATTACCTACCTTAAGGAAGAAATCATGTGAGGATTTGTCAATGATAGCAAAGCATTCTCAACTCTAACCAATATATATGCCATTTCATCTCTGAGATAATACATCTGTCACTGTAGAAACCAGATGCTTCGACAAGTACATGTGTTTTATCATAAAACACCAGTAGAAGAAAATAATACCAGATTCCCCTTTGCCTCAAATTTCAAGCATAATATAGGACCAAACTTAGAGGATTATATATGGCCCACTCAGGAATGGTTAAAGGCCACCAAGAAGAAATTATAAATCTCTCCTTGAATGGTGTCATAGCTATGCTCATGTGGTGCTTCAAAAGAAAGGCATTCCATCATATCATACCCTTTGCTTTTTCCCATGTTCAGTCAATGACTCAGTTCCTGTCAGAACTATGCATTCTTCCAGGTGAGAATTTTTGGTTCTACTCATTAGAGGTGTAGCTGCTGAGTTATAAGATATATGCTGCATCCTACCAGACCCTTTATGGAAACTGCAGATATATAATAGTTATCTGCCTAATTGCCTCACTCAGGTCTTCCCACTAGGGAAAAAGGCAAAGCTTTTTAGCAAGGCAGAAGTGAAAAAGAAAACTCAAAATTGCATTTTAAGTTACTGTACCCTAAACCACAAAGTAATGACCAAATGGAGCCCCTATTTCTAGAGAATGCTACTTTCAGGGGAGAGGATGTTTTCTTCAAAAGAGATCATTTGGAGAGTTCTCTCAAAAGGAATATTTTCAAATAGCTAAAATTCTCCAAAAACTTCCTGTGTAAAACCCCCAGCTCTTTGGAATTAAAATATTTTCTGTGGATGAAAATTTAGAGAGAATGTAGCACTTTCAAAATGTCTTGCATTCATCTTATTAGTAAATAGGTAGGACTTCAGTTATGAATGCTTCACTGTTGAGGCGATACACATTTTGGCTAAATCCATTATTGATAACTATTGCACCATATAGCATAATTGCTAGTCCAGGGCATGTCAATCAATTCTATTGAGCAGAAGTAGATAGTTTTGATGTGAGTTATACAACAAGCTGTCATGCATTGCCTAGCAAACTCAGTGGGCAAGCGCTCAGGCTACTAGAAGGACAGGAGTTATAAAAGCCATCAAGCAGTTATACACAGCTTGCAATGTTAGAAGTTTTGTTGAGGGAACATATCAAGGAGAAACAATGAAATCATTACCACATTCACATATCACATTCACACTTAAGAAGTCCATGGAATCTTGTGCTACTCTAGGAAATAGTCAGAAATAGACCAAAAAGACTTCTTTGTAAGGCCTCTCCCCCAAAGGTGAGCACCTCTAGCAATGCGAGTACACTCCCCCCAAGTACTATACAGACCCAGACCCCAATAAGTGGGCAGTGATAAAAATATGGGTTGTGCTGTGGGTTATTTTTTAAAATAATAACAATATTTTGGCTCAAAAGTCTGGTGTATCAAATGAGAACAAAGGCTATAAAAAGCTAGTACAGCTTAGCCATCTCTGTGTAACATATATACAAACACAACTATTTATATGCATACCGGCCAAGGTACATATGTCTTACATACGCAATAATTATATATGTATTAAGGCAGATCTATTTTTTTTTTAAGAATACAGATAGAAGAAAACCAAGTGCCCAAGTACATTTATGTAATGCAATCATTATCAAGGTTGAGGTAGCAACGACCAAAGAGTTTCTCCTTTCCTATTCCACTTTTCATTCTCCCTCTCTACCCCTGACCTATATCTTCTATCTCTCCCACAAATAAAAAAGGGAGAGAGAGAGAGAAATAAGCTGTATGAGCAAGTGCCAACCTATAAAACTGACTGTATGAATTGTGGTAGGATTCAGTCAGGTTTAAAATGTCCTCAGATATAAACATGTGCAAGATGGATAAGTTTTACCTTTCTTTGTATCCTCAGCACTTACCACAGTGCCTGGCACATAATACATGCTTAATAACTGTCTATTGGCTGTATGACTGTTATTCCCTTCAGTAAAATAAATGTGAAACATAGATGAAAAATCTCCTTGCAACCAAGTACAAGCAAATATCTAAATCAGTTCTCGGACTTTTTGGTCTCTGGACCCCTTTATAGTTAAAAAATCTTTGAGGACCACTCCCCTTCCCAAAGAGTTTTTATATAGGTTATCTCTACTGATGTCAACCATGTTAGAAATTAAAATGACTTAATATTATGAAAATAGTTTTGGCCTCATAGACCGCCCCCCCCAAGAAAAAGACTCTGGGACCCCTGACAATACCAAGATCACACTTTGAGAATTAGTGATCTAAATTTTTCTATTGTATATGAACTTTGTAATATTGAGCACTATTGGAAAGCATCGATTCTCAGAAAGATTACTAACTCAATGAAAATATCTGTGTATTTGTCACAATTTGTAATATTAAACTTTAAATTTGAATTTGTAATAAAAATGATGTTGCTTCAAGGAATCAAATTTAAAATTTTCTCTTACAGTACCTCTTATTATCCTTTTAAGCTGACATTTTCATGTACTTAAGATCATTAAAATGTTTTGTGTGTATAAAGCAGGGAAACACTGAATATTCATGGTAGCACACAAAGATATCAGCACCAATAATATCAAGTTATTGGCCAGTAAGATCAAATAATTGTGTTGGAACCAGGGTCACAATATAGCAAGACACAACTATCTTCACCCCGTATTCCCTAAGAATCCTCCCATTCCACAATTATGAGACCTAAACATGAAAAGAAAATTAGGATGCCACAGGGGTAACAGTATGCCCTGCACAATCCAAAATGCTTAAGTGCTTTCTCTCTCTGCCAGGAGCTACGGATACTACATTTGGATTCAATTTCATTTTAATCCTTACTTTTAAATCTTACTCTGTTAAAATTAGAAGCACAGGAAAGAATAGCTAGGCATACTGAGCCGTATTATAGTTTGAGGGGATGTATTAAATTTTAAAATAAGGCCCTTTGCGGGAAGATGCAAGAATTGCAGTCATAAATCACAAGCCCCTAAAATAGTGCCTCACACCTAGTAACCACTCAATAAATATTTGTGAAACTGAATTGGCATCAAGAAACTGCTCAGCTGTTTCCTCCACTGGTTATAAATCTAATCATTTGAGCTGTGGCAATTTCTTGTGCCTGTGTTAAGAGCCTGCTGGGATCGACTGACTCAAGTGCTTTGTTTTTCAAATGGAAGGTAGAGAGAAACAGTAAGATGGGTGGCAAAAGAAACAACCATAATGCCAGGATGCGAAGGGTGAAAGAAGACAATCTTGCACAGGTTTTCAGAAATTCTAATACCTAAATGAGAGGCAAATGGTTTAAACAGAGGCCCCTCTCAATAATTCTGAAGTATTGTTCCAACTACTTTTGAAGCACTATTGTTCCAGACTTGCTGGAATACTCGATTTTATGTGATACCTACAGAGGAAAAGACAGAAAATGTGGCATTATTAATGCGTGCAGGTTCAAGGCTGAATGGACAGTGGGCAAAGGTTTTGTTTGTGCTTTTTACTAGCTGCAAGAGAAAGTTGTTCCTAAAGCAAGTTAATATTTTTCATGAGACAGAAAGGCCACAGAGGCTACAAAGCAAAAGAAAAAATGTGTCTCTAAGAGGCATGGGATATTCTCAGATTACTGATCTTAATTTTCCTTATTTATTTATCAAGAAAGATCTTTGATATACACAAAATCCAACTAGCTTAAGAGAAAGAATATTTAGGGATAAGGCAAAATGTATAATTACAGGCTTACCAACCTCGCTCAGTGGCCCTCTCCCAATTTACCTATGCTTTCTCACCCTTCTTATGGTGATAGTAAACCTCCAGAATCAAGGGCAAATTAACTTTGTGCTTATCATAAGAAGATTGATTTGATTTTTTTTTAATTGACAAAATATCACAGTAGATATTTTCCATATGTGGCTCAGGAATGGCCTCATTATCTTTTTAAAAAATGGTGCCAAAGCCACAACAAATAAGGAGCTACGAATTCAAGAAAATAAATTCATTTATCTTTATTGAACAATTTTATTCTGTTGCATGAGGTACCATACTTCACAGTCTATTAGAAAAAAAAACCCAGCTACTCTTTATATTATACACATGCTAATCTTTGTAACTATACAAATATTAATTTTTTTCAAATGCTGACACATTGTTACAAGTCTTTATCCTGGCTTGTATGCTGAGAAATCATGTATTCCTATGGAGGGAATAAAATCAATTTCTATATTCAACAAAGAATAACAATTATTTTATGTTGGTCTTGCTTTTAAGACAAAAAGCTAAAATTTGGGTGTACAGAGGGCTAATTAGACCTTAATTCACTCCCTCACTCCATACCCCATTCTTTTCTTTTCAAATAGCAAAGTAACAATTCTCTAGTGATGCTACAGAAAAGTCCTGAACTTCTTACCCAGAAATCCCTTAAAGAATGGGGAGGATTATTCCATGCAGCTCATGCTCTATTTCATAAAGAATTTTGCCCAGGCTGGCCCAGAACAAGAAAATTTTGTAGCACCTATTTTAGGAATGTGAAAGTGTCAGTGATTCAATGAGCTGGAGTAATTACATTCTTGGATTCCTTAATCTTTTGCAACAGTCTAATGCTTTGAAGAAAAGAAAATAGATTTTCTATTTTATCTGTATAAATCCTTTTAGGAAATTAGCATTGTACTTAATGACTGAGGTCCTAAATACACAGCAATCTATATCCACTGGTAGGTATTGGAGTTAAAGACTGGACCAACCTCACTACCTAGTCCTTAAGAGATATTTTTCTTTCTTTCTCTCTCTCCCTCTCTTTCCTTTCTTTCTTTCTTTCTTTCTTTTTTTTTTTTTTTGGTCTTGAAATATCCTTACCAAATGTCACCTCTCCAGTTCCACTCTTGTCAAACAATTGGAAAGCTACTATGAACATAGCATCTGGGGCACACAAAACAGACTCAAATGCCAAAAACTCTTGATAGGAGATCAACCTAAAATAAAATATAAAAAAAAAAAATGTCAGGTTTCTAGAGACTTAGTAAGAGCAGCGGTAGTTATGGCTGGGGAACAACTGCTATGAAGCTACACTCACTGAGCTGAAAAGGCACATAAAGCATAATTGTCCTCCCTGACCAGCTTGCTGCAGAGATCTAATGGACACTCATACACTTGAGATTCCTAAGGAGTGGCATTACAGTAACATTATGCATAATGTGCATATATCCACATGTTGAGTCTGAACCTTTATTGGTATGTTCACATTTTTTCTTCTTCAAATTATCATCTCTTAAAAGCTATATTATGCAAAATTTGATAGCAATGTCCACAATTTGATATGAACCATGAGTCAACAATACTTTTTTGATAAATATATAAGCTAAATTGCTTAGGAAAAATCTCTGCCTGGATGAAGGAAAAAAAAATCCTGAAAAGGAGAAAATATAGGCAATTTTTAAGTGCTACCTTTAGAAATAATAAAAATATTTAAAAAACAAATGTCTCTCCCCATCCCCCAATGTAATGTGAACACTGAATCAACTATAACCCCTAGCTGGGTTTCCCAGTTAGAATATAAAATGAATATTATAATTCAAAGGATTATTGTGGGTGGGGAGAGGCAGGGAAAAGGAAGTCAAGGTGACACAGAAGCAAAAAATTCCGTAAGAAATTAGTAAAAAATATATGCTTTAAGATTTTACATTTTATATTAATTCCAAACCCAATTCAGGTTAAAAAAATCATGAAGTGGCATGTGAGTGGGGAGAGCAAGGGGATGTCTGCGTGCCCCTCATTCACTTCCCTTCCCCTTCCCCTCCACACCACCCCTCCCTTTGGTAACCCCATCTTTCCCCCCAACCCACCCCCCTCTTCCAGACTGACCTATCCTGAGGGTCCTTCTACTGCCTAAGTGACGGGCTTCACTTATGGGGAGGATGCTCTGTCCAATGTGTTCACTGCCAGGACTTTAGGAGCTGAAATCAAGGGGCCTCCCAGCATGTGAACCCAGATGTTGGTGCTTCTCCAGTTTGGTGATCTCTTTTAGGTACCATCGTATTTGGATACTGGATGATAGTGAATTGATGGACTCCAGCAGCACAACTGGCACCAATAAACATCCAAATCAAGGGAACTATGCTACTGAACACCAATAATACTTTAGACTTTGGATGGGTGAATATTATGCACAGCAGGCAACAAGACAACCACACATGCCCAGCATTCTTTCCATGTATCACTACAAATATTACCCTGATGAGCCCAGATATGAAAATGTAGAAAAGGACACATCCTGTATATAGAAGTTGGATGGTAAAGGGAACTAATCTCACTTGGAATGTTTCATCTGCAGTATCTATTAAGTGTTGCAGTCTAATGTCTTTATAACCCCAGTCTAATCTCATAAACATATAGAAAGTGTGTATGCAAAATGTGCTGATAACAGGGCCCCTGTGTTCAATGGTATGGGTGGAAGCTTTAAGAGCCAAGCCCCTATAATGTTTTGCTTAAATGTATCTCAAATATATAACCAGGGATGGCGGGCCAACTGTATATGAGTATTATCTACTGATGTGCCTGACTGCTCTTGCAAGAATTACCAATATTGCAAGAATACCAAAGGGTTGTATGAATGGGACATAAAATTATCAAAAACATATATTACATTTCAATATTTCTTTCCCTATTCTACAACAATGTAACCAAAAAAGAGGGCATGGTTTGATCCACTACTTGGTGGAGCAGGAACAGGTTTGGGTATAGTAAATAGTGTAGATCTTGAGACCTTAGCCAGCAGACTGCACGATGCTGGAAAAGATGTTGCTCAAGCTTTGACAGTTAATGTCCAGTGGTTACCCACAATGATCATACCCCACCAACATATTTTAGACTATGAGAAGAATTTTTTTCCAATTGTTCATTCACTCTGCTTTAACTAATTTGAGAATAGATACGAACATTTGTAAATTGTTCAATTGGATTGCTAGTTCACTATAAAACATGTATACCTTGATATAGAAAGAGAATGTGCAAAGACAATTGAGAAAAATTATGGCCTTAATATGTTTTCCTGATATATATATGTACCAAAGACCAATTGGATTTCATTAGAATTTGAAAACTACAAATATGAAGTTACTTATTGTGTAAGAATTACAATGCATTATCAGATCTGCTCATCTCATATAATGTATGCAGTTCATATTATTCCTTTTGTTCTATATTCTTAATTTTGCTATATGTCATACACATGGGAATTTTGTTGATAATCATATTAATACTAATTTTTTTGTCTGATTGTATTACTACTAGCAATGGTAAAGTGTATAGCATGATCACTAGACAGATGGAGCCTTGTCTATTGAATCACTGATCCAGTATCTGTGATGTAACTTTATACCCTGCTTCTAATTTCTCTATGTCATATGGGGTAGAACCCCAATACATATGCATTACCTCTAAAAAAAATCATGAAGTTCCACATTTGTTGGAGTAACTTAAAGAGGCTTAATTGTATCTACCACATAAATGCAATATAATCTGTTCTATATTATATAACAGAAGTATTATACACTGCTTTTGTGGTGCTTGCTCAGAAAGCAGCTCTATGAAAATGTTGCTCCATAAATTAATGAGAATGACCCAATCCTTCTACACAGAGGCTGCTTCACCATGCTGCCTAATTTTCAGTTAAACAAGTAACTAAAAATCCTATCAGAGTCCAGGATAAAAATGCCTAGTCTTCGAGTAAAGGATGAGTTTGGTCATATAAAAAGATGGACTCCTAAAAAGTACTCACAAATTATTTACTGAGTACTATGGCTAATTTGTAGTAGTTGAAGAAGTTTCTACACCATGACTTCCCTATACCAATATACCTCTCCTCCCCTTTGCCCCCCACAAAGTGCAAATGCTAGGTAGCTAAAGCACTTCTAAGGTATATGAATTCACCTGAAGTGAATCCTAGGTTTATGGTGACAGATTAGTCTAACGAGACAAATGAAGCTACATAACTTTATGAGAATGGAGTCTCAGAGGTGATCTAATCCAACCATCTCATTTTATAAATGAGGAAACTGAGGGCCAGAGAGTTTAAATTATTTGCCCAAGGTCATAAATGCAAATGTAAATGGCAGCACCAGGATCCAAAACCAGATCCTCTGATACCAAACCAAGTGAGTGTTCTTTCTATTGTAGCTTACTGCCTCACCCAGAAAATCTTTTAAAAAAAATGAACGAGTATGTTGGTGGAGTTGTGAACTGATCCAACCATTCTGGAGAGTGACTTGGAACCATGCCCAAAGGGCTATAAAAATGTACATGCCCTTTGACCCAGCAATACCACTTCTGGGGCTGTATCCTAAAGAGATCCTAAGAATGGCAAAAGGACCTATACGTACAAAAATATTTATAGCAGTTCTTTTTTTTGTGACCAAGAACTAGAAATTGAAAGGATGTCCATTAATTACCGAATGGCTGAACAAGTTATGGTATATGAATGTAATGGAATACTATTGTGCTATAAGAAATGATGAGCAGGCAGACTTCAGAAAAACCTAGAAAGACTTAAATGAACTGATGCTGAGTGAGGGGAGCAGAACCAGGAGAACACTGTACACAGTAACAGTCACATTGTGTGATGACTGACTTTGATAGCTCTTCTCAGCAATCCAAGAACCTAAAATAACTCCAAAAAACTCATGATGGAAAATGCCATCCACATCCAAAGAAAGAAATATGGAGTCTGAATGTAGATCGAATGCAGAATGTACAATACAGAGCAGACTAATTGTTCTCTTTTTTTATTTTGTTTTGTTTTTTCTTTCTCGTGATTCCTCCTGTTTTTCTATACAACATCACTAATTGGAAAATTTGTTTAATAAGAATGTATATATAGAGCCTATATCAGATTGCGTGCCATCTTAGGGAGAGGGGAGGTGGAGAAAATTGAAAACTTATGGCAGTGAAAAATAAAAATAAATAAATTCACAAAAAAATGAATGAATAGGTTTTAATGAGTGAATTAATATGTACATAAAACCAAATTTATAGTATATATACACATGTGATTTTAAAACAACTAGAGGCTGAACAGATTATAAATGAAATGCCAAGATCACATTTCCTCAAAGGTGACAACACCATTTAAAAGTATCAGTAGTGCAACTACTTACTGTGATAGAAATAAAATAGCATTAAAAAGGATGCTATATCTACTAATCACATTTCCCACTACTTAGGAAACAACTTAAATTAATGAATTCTTAAATTGATTCTCAAGATCTTTCAAAGAAGGGATAATTTTAAAAGAATGAAAGATCAAAGATGGTGTTTTTACTGAAGGAAAATAAAAGTGACTGAAGAGGCATTAGTAACTACCTACCCATATGACTTTCTCTTTTTGATGTTGGGTTTGTTTGTTTTTTTGGTTCTAAACTTAACATTTTTCCATGTACAAAGTAGAACAGAAGGGGCAGCTAGGTGGCACAGTAAGTAGAGCACCAGCCCCAGAGTCAGGAGGACCTGAGTTCAAATCCGGCCTCAGACACTTGACACATGTCCTCGCCGTGTAACCTTGGGCAAGTCACTTAACCGCAATTGCCCTGCCAAAAAAAAAAGAAACAAAGTAGAACAGAAAAAGAAGTCTGCATATGAAGCTACAAATGTGTATTATGTGTAACTTGCTTTTCTTTTTAAATATATGATAAACCAACATGTTATAGTCAAAGCTGTCCTACTTGTCTGCATTTCCTACTGATGTTCCTTTTCTTTTGTGTATTTTTAAAATGTTTTTCAATGATCTTTTTTTTCTTGCTTTTCTTTTTTTTCATTTTGCTAATGCTGGTTCTATTCCCCCCACAAAAAAATGAAAGAAAGAAAAACAAAACTCTTATATCAAATGTGTTTAACCAAGCAAAACAAATTCGCATATTGGCTATGTTAAAAAAAACGTACATCTCCATATTTACATAGTGCCTATTACATCTTTATAAAATTGTTGAGAATAGACTGAGTGCATCAAGGGCATGCTTGACAAAAGGGCAACAGGTAGTTTTCACAGACGACTCTTAACATCTGTGCAATCATGTAACTGATAGAATTAAAAGCAAGTAAGATCCCACTGTGCTAACTAATTTATATGAAAGCATTTGGCTCAGTAGAATTAAAAGCAGGCTACAAGGCAACACTTATAAATCCAAGTATGTACGCACACATCAAAGTCATAAGACTCCATGAGAAATGAAATTAAACCAAAAGCATTACTGACATTAAGAAAATGTTAAAGGGGCAGCTAGGTGGCTCAGTGAGTAGAGCACTGGCCCTGGAGTCAGGAGGACCTGAGTTCAAATCTGGCCTCAGACATTTGACATACTTACTAGCTGTGTGACCTTGGGCAAGTCACTTAAACCCAAACTCCTTCCCTTCCTCCCTCAAAAAAAAAAATGTTAGAGATCTAGTGGCCCAATGTCATTACTAGTGTCATGGAAAATGTGCTACATAAGGTCAAAAGAAATATTGTATTGATGGTGAAGTTCTCCAAGCTCTATTTGGAGATAACAAATTAATTTCATTAAGTCGCAGAATATTACAAACCCTCCTTGGAGAAACAGCAATTCAAAAGATCAATCTAACCGTTCGCAGAGAAAAACAAAGTAAATGATAGTTCATGAATACAAGTATTTTGAATTTGTACTGCAGATAGGCAATAATAAATAAGCTGGGCCCAGACCTGGGAAGAACATTGGACTGACTTTCACTTGCTAGTACTCAGTGCTTTCAACGATCGCAAACTTTATTGCAAAAGCTAAACTCCATATTCTCCCTGTGGTGCTACATGGATGTGAGTCTTCAAACATGAGGATCTTAGCAGAATTCAAGTTATAACCAAATCAGACTTATGTGTATGATGTAATATAAACGATATTACTTAGGACATGTACAACCTGAAAAGTGGTAGGTGGGTCATAAACTCAGAATGAGACCAAAAAAAATGAACACTGAGTCATATATCAGTGCGATTCCAAGTGAAATTCTAAGTGAGATTCGAAGTGAAAAAGGGAAAGTTTTAGGTGCAGTGGGTATATATTCTACAGGAATTTATAAACAATCATCTACAAGAATCACAAAACTAAAAAGACAGGAATTGGACTACGCATGGAAGGAAGGAGTACATACATGTAAAAAAAGCACAGGGCAAAACTGACAAAGACTAAAAAGTCAGACTAAAACCTAATCTTTACTTGGATTCCATACTAAACAGCCCTACTACATTCTAAAACTATCATCTGCATTAGAAAAGCTATTAAATGATAGGAAAGGGAAGAAGTGGGTGGTGGGTGGGAAGCATAATATAGTACCTATTATATTCCAGGCACTGTGCTAAGAATATTACAAATATTATCTCATTTATCCTCACAACAACCCTGTAAGGTAGGTGCTGTTATTATCCTTATTTTAAAGATAAGGAAACTAAGGCAAACAGAGGTCAAGTGACTTGCCCAGGGTCATACAACTAGGAAGTATCTACGGCTGTATTTGAACTCAGGTCTAATTCCCTACCCGACTAGGCAGATAGGTGCTACAGTGGATAGAGTACCATGCCTGGAGTCAGGAAGGCCTAAGTTCAAATCAAGCCTCATACACTGTGACCGTGAAGAAGTCACTTAGTGTGACCCTGGACAAATCACTTTACCCTTTTTGCCTCAGCTTCCTGATCTGTAAAAATTAGCTAGAGTCTGAATGCATATCAAAGCACGCTATTTTCACTTTTTAAAATTTTTTCTTTCTTGTGGTTTTTTTCTTTTGTTCTGATTCTTTTTTCACAACATGACTAAAGTGGAAATATACTTAATATGATTGTACATGTATAACCTATGTTAGATTGCTTGCTGTCTTGGAGGAGAGGAAGGGAGGGAGAAAAAATTTAGAAGTCACATTCTTATAAAAGTAAATGCTGAAAACTATCTTAACAAGTATTTGGAAAAAACAAATACCACTAAGTGGGGTGGGGGGAAGAAAAAAAAAGAGCTCGAGAGGAAATGGCAAACCACTACAATATCTTTGCCAAGAAAACCCCAAATGCAATCATGAAAAGTTCCACATGACTGCAATGACTGAACAAAAACCAGGTTCCTATAACAATAAGCAATAATCATTGTTTTTCAAGTTCTAGCTAGGTTAAGGGATTTTTTTTAATTCATAGGAAAACAACAAACTTATATGGTAGCAAAGCATAGTATTCTGTACAAAATTCAATTCTTTGTATTACTGCTATTTTTCCAGAGGTAGATTTCAAGGAAAGAAAATTTCTATAGGAAATATTTATCATACTTAGTATATAAGACACTACCTGAAAGTTTGGCATGCAATTAGAGGACTTGTTTTCTGGGAGAAAAAAAAAACACAATACATTTTATTAAGTTTAACCCTTACATACATCATTTCTTATCTGACTCCCATACATACCACTCCTACTTGGTCACGGATCATCTTTTACTCTTTCTCACAAATCTCCTCCTACAAATCTATTTTTATTCTTGTTCTTATTTCATCTACACCATCTTAGTTTCCATTCTTTACCTTCTCTATACTATAATTTCCATCCCTTTATATAGTTCCTCTTCTGTTGTATCCTTCCTTTATAGATTTCGTTTTTTGTTTTATGTCCTACCATTGTCCAATCATGTACTCCTGAAATATTCTGCAGTCTTCACTAATGAGAGGAATGGAAAGGCAATTAAAAAAAAATACCAGCTGAGACAAGACCGAATATAGTCGTAGTGATAAGTAGTCAAAAACCATGTATTTTTGCTTCACATGGAATGTAATTTATTGAATGTCCTGAACTTATTTATTTTTTAACCTCCTAAAGTAATTACTTAGGAAACCAACTAATCTCCTTCAATGCCAGCTTTCAGACTATCTACTGTATTCCTACCTACTATAAAAACACATATCTTGATCTATCTGTCAAACAAGGAATTCCCATAGAATATTTCCCATAGAATCACACAGGATCCAGATCTAATCCAAAACAGTTCAATATTGCAAAGACATGAGTGGCAAAGGATGATACTTGAGATATTAAAAATTAAGATAGTAGAGGAGAACTTATATAATATATTATATAAGTTCTTACATAATTATAATAGCAACTACATTACAAAAATTCAAAGCATCTCTTCCAATTATTCCCCACTCTGATGATGGTGCTTAATGCCTTGAAAATTTGAAAAAAGGAAAGATGCTTCCGCATTTTTTCTACTGGTTTCCTAATAAATAACAAGAAAGGTATTAAGCAGTTTATTCATTTATTGACTTATTTAATTTTTGTACTTCTATCCTTTTCACAATTTGGTTTGTCAGTGGTTAATTATTGTATTTATCTACTGTATACATAAGATTCTATGATTTAGAAATAGAAAAAGATCTTAAAGACTGGCTAATCCAACCACCACATTTTACAGATGGTAAAATTGAAGACCAGAAAGGTCAAGTGTTTTGCTCAAAGTCACATAGGAAGAAAGCAGCAGAGCTAGGATTTGAACATGGGTCCTTGGACTATATAGTTCATATACTGTTGCCCTGTTCAAGAACTACTCGGTAGTCACGGACTAGTTTACAACCAGAATCATTGCTCTATCTTTCCTAGGGATGCTCTGAATCTGATCAGTGGGGGACTGAGAGTATCTTTTTCTCTCCTCATATGGCAATATAAGTAAACATAAACCCAATGTATAACTCTGCCAGTCTTAGAACAACTTAGAACAATCATTCTGATAGACGAAAAGTGGCAGTAAACACAGGAGCTAAAGATTAAATAAACAAATTGTTCATTTTTTATTAGAGATTAGGTGATCAATCAAAACTGATTAAAACTAGGTATCTTTAAGATATCTACAATTTTCCAATTAAAATGTCCAAAAAGATAGGTGGCATAGTAAATAGAATACTGGATTTAGAATCAGGAAGTCCTGAGTTTAATTATTGCCTCAAGACACTACCTGGTTTTGCTATTCCTATATCAGCCTTAATTTCCTCATCTGTAAGACAGGAATAAAATGGGGTTTATGTGATAATCAAATAAGATAACATTTATGTAAAGTACTTTGCTAATCTGAAAGTGCTATATAAATAGCTGTTATTATTATTATCATCATTACTATTACTATTACCTATGAATTCTATATCCCAGAGAATCCTGCTGAAGGGAAAACTATACTGACTCAAATATGTATGGTAATAGGATTATAACAAAGATGTTAGAAAATCTCAACACTCAAATGACCTTTGTTTTATTTAGGATGTTCAACTAAAAAAGTAGAGGGTTTGCTTAAAAAGTAAATAATCAAACATATCAACAGTTTCCCCCCCAAAATTGCAAACTATTCACAACCAAATGAAAGGTTGCTCCAAATCTTGAAGAAAAAACAGATTTCATCTTCTACTCAACAAGCTGGCAAAAATGATTAAAGATGGAAATATTCAATGCTAGAAGGGCTAAAAAAGACAGATTAATATAGTGTTGATGAAGTTGCAAATGGGTCTAGCCATTTTTAAAAACAATTTTTAATTATTCTATATAACTGACTAAAATGTTCATGCTGTTAACCTAGAGATCCCACTAGTGATCATATACCCTAAGGAGGTCAAAGACAGAAAGGACTCACATATAGCAAAATATTCAGAGCGGCATTTTGGTGTGGTAGCAAAAATCTAGAAACAAAATGGGCAGTATGCGTTGACTAAGGCATGGCTGAAACAAATTTTAGTTCACAAATTTCACAGTATTTTATTATGTTGTGAGAAATTTAAGGAATTCAGGATAACATAGGAAGAAATGTATGAACTGATACAAAGTAAAGTAGAACGGGGAGAATAGTATACACAGTAACTAGAAAATGTGGACAAAAACGATCAAATGAAGCTGAATGCTGAGTAATTATAGTGAGTAATCTTGGCCCTAGAGAAGGAAAGCACATCCCTGTCTTTGATAGAGAGGTAGGGGGTAGGGGAGATTCTGGCTGTGGAATACTACATAGTGTAATAGACATGGTCACCAGCCACTTTCTTTTAGTTACACTTAATGGTTTTTCTTTATTACAAGGGAAGGCTCATTCACACACTAGCTGTGTCACCCTGGTTGAGTTATTTGACCTCTGTTTGCCTCAGTTTCCTCATCTGTAAATTGGGGATAATAATAGCACCAACGTCCCAGGATCAAATGAAATAATTATAAAGTGCTTAGCATACAGTAAATGCTACACAAATATTAGATTGTTATCACAATTACTATTATGCTTATTAGGAAAATAAGAATATATGAACCTGAATATGATATATAAACAAAGGCTATCAATAAGATTTTTTTTAAAGTAGCATAGTCAGTAAATGATGCACAGAAGCATTTGTGACTTTAAAATAAATCACTTTACAATTCTAACTTGCCTTTTTGCACATCTGATCCCATATACATTTTATAATCTGTTACAAAGTAACCATATTATTCATTTTCTAAAAGAAAACAGAGAAGCAGTCTGCTCATGAAAGTAGAAACACATTCCTAGGGCAATTTTTCTTTAATTATTTTTCCCCTCCTTAGCTTGTTACAGATTCTCTTCTGGTATTACTGGCAGGAATCTAACCAATTTATAATCTATAAGTGTATACCTCTGGCAGAACTAAGCTCACACTTCAATATGGCATTCACTATTTTGCCCAGGTCCCCTAGGTTCAATTTAACATAGACCTAATGGCTCCCCCCCCAAATAATTGATATATAAATTTTATAGCTGTTATACAACACACATACACACACACACACACACACACACACACACACACACACACACAGCGTTTTGCTGTTTTCATCATAAACACTGACAAAATAAATTTCTGAAAATGGGGAAAACTCAGATTCTTCTGCTGTATGAGAGAGAACACAGCCTTCCCATGAAATCCTGAGTAAGGACAAATATAGAACCTACAATTCCATAAGTTACAGCTTAAAACAAACAACTGTCTAAACATTTTAGATTTCAAATCTAAATTGTACAGTAGTACCTCAGATACCTGCACATGAAGTATAAAATAATTTTACTTTTCATTTACATGAAGGACTTCAAAATTTTAGTTAAAACTAAGAAAGAAACACATTAGGCTAATTGATTCCACTTTTAGACAATAAACTGAACTATTTATAACATACCCAATTGCTCTTTTATAATATGTTGGAAATAGCAAATACCCATATAATACTCTGCTTTTACGTTCTGCCCATTCAGGGGGTAAAGTTGGGGGTTTGCTGGCATTGAGAATATAAGAAAATCAGTACAATAAAGATCTGTGCATGGAACAGGGAACTGCTAGACTAATTTATCTAAACCACCCTATCCCTACTCATTCAAAAACTTAAGAGGCATGTAGGCTAAATTTAGTGTTTCATTTCTGGTCCCTTATGAGCACAAATATAATTATGACTATGCAGAAGAATTATTCGTGGCATTTTTTTCATTTGCAACTAAAATGAAATTATGGAGCACCTTGCACTTGGGGAAATGCACTCACTGAATTATACGATCAAGTTCTCTATCATTTGTTAGGGTGAAAAATGAAAGAAGAAAATTTATTCCCTCATATGTAGAATGAAGGAAGAAAATGGAAGGAAAGGAGAATATCCAGTACAGAGTATCCAAGTGATATATAATGTCATCAGTGTAAAATATTTCAGTGTGAAAATAGGTATTGCTATTTTCTCCCTCTTTGGGTATAGAGATTAGTCAAGGAACACATTGTCAAAACATATGGTTCCATTATGATTTAGTGTTCAAGACACTAAAAATTCAACTGTGAACAGATTATATGTAAGTTGTCCCAGGGAAAATTTGTGATTCTAATTAAATAATGCTAATAAACTATGAAGATCTGACTCATTATTGGACATTTTAAGAGCAATATACCAATTTGAAAATGTTTAGTATCAAAAAGAACTGCATTCATGTCTAACCCAATTTGAGGTGAATTATAAAATGTAATTTGACCCCTAGTATTTTTAAGTTCTTCTCTTATGTATATTTCATTGTTTGGGTCTTTTGGGGATAGTTGCAATCATCTGACAGAAATCAGAAGAGGTAACTAAGGCTTACCTAAGCCTTGATTTCAGTTGTCTTTGGTTCAAAAAACACACTGAAACACAGTAAATTATGTAATCAAAGAAGATTATGTAATGTGATACGTAAATAAATTCTAAGAAAGTTGTATTAATTATCCCAAGTTACATTTAGGTTATAAGCAACCAAAAAAAGAAGCCTACATTTAAAAAAATACACTTTAAGTGACTAAAAAAATATCCTCTCATATTAATAATACTAGAAAATTTATTATCTCTGGTTTTAGAAGTAATTTATATCTTCCTAAGTCATTTTACAATTTGCGACAAATTGTTGAAAAGAAACAAGAGAGTTAAGAGGCTTTCAATTTGAAATGAATGAAATCTCCCTTTTAAAAAAGATGGACGGTATCCTATTTTTAATAGACTCTTTCCACCTCTTCTTCAGTCAATACCCACTCCTCTGATAATATTTTTGACCTGCTCTTCTCTAACAACTTAACTTTTAGCTCTACTTGACTGTATCAAGAGTTCTTTCTTCCATGACTGAGGTCAGGAAGCCTTGAAAAATAAGTAAGTGAAACTGCACTGGAGCAGAAGAGGTCAAAAGGAAGCACTGGAAAAGATGAGGATACTGTGCAGACTGGACTTAGAGAACAGTTAAAAAAAAACAAACAAACCAACCAATTAACAGTAAATACTCCAGAAGCTACCAGGATAATAAACTCCTTTTAAAAAATTTAAGGTAGAGATCTGTAGTAGATATAATTGGTCTTCATAGGCCTATCTTTAGACTGGCAGATTTCTTTACTGATGTTCACAGTGACTTTACCAGATGATATAACCATTCACAAAACTGTGAATGTACTATAACTTTGATATATGTAAGTACCCCCCTACTTATCTATTACTTACTTCTACCATAACATCCTTATCTTATATAAAATATAATACAATTCCATTTTAACTTTTGTGTATTTCTATAAACCAAATGTCTGCTCACAATCTTCAATATTAACAACGGATATTCTCTCTTGCAATTGTGTAAGAAATACATATGATTCAAGATGGCGGCGGCCGGGGCGAGCATGGGGCTGGGGGCCCCGGGCGGTGCTGCAGGCAGCCGCCGGCATGTATGAACGGCTCAAGGGCGAGTGGAACCGCAAGAGTCCCAACCTAAGCAAGTGTGGCAAGGAGCTGGGCCGCCTCAAGTTGGTGTTGTTGGAGCTCAACTTCCTGCCTACCACGGGCACAAAACTGACCAAACAGCAGCTCATCCTGGCCCGTGACATCTTGGAGATTGGTGCCCAGTGGAGCATCTTGCGGAAGGACATAACCTCCTTTGAGCGATACGTGGCTCAGCTTAAATGCTATTACTTTGACTACAAGGAGCAGCTCCCCGAGTCGGCCTACATGCACCAGCTTCTGGGCCTCAATCTGCTCTTCCTGCTGTCCCAGAACCGAATGGCTGAGTTCCACACCAAGCTGGAGCGACTACCTGCTAAGGACATCCAAACCAACGTCTACATCAAGCACCCTGTGTCCTTAGAGCAGTGCCTGATGGAAGGAAGCTACAATAAAGTGTTCCTGGCCAAGGGAAATATCCCTGCTGAGAGCTACACATTCGTCATTGACATTTTGCTGGACACGATAAGGGATGAGATTGTCGGCTGCATTGAGAAGGCCTATGAAAAGATCCTGTTTGCAGAAGCCACGAGAATCCTTTTCTTCACCACCCCCAAGAAGATGACTGA
>CM053622.1:632003138-632038381 GCA_028646595.1 Phalanger gymnotis | reverse complement strand
AAGCCTGAGGATACATCCATCCCCTCCACAGAGCTGGCCAAGCAGGTCATCGAATACGAATACGCAAGGCAGCTGGAGATGATTGTCTGAGGGGGGTTGGGGGGTGGGGCAGGCTGAGAAGCTTACTTAAAAGGGGAAGAGTATGGGTCAATAAATGACGTGAAATCAAAAAAAAAAAAAAAAAGAAAAGAAATACATATGATTCAACCACAGATGTTTTATTTACTTAGGTCTCATCCTTGTATACATAAAAGTAAGCAAAATTCAGTGTCTTCTCTCTGTGCTATATCCCCCATCATTATATATACATATTTTTAATTTTATGTACAATCCTAAAAGAAACAATGTACAAAAAAAAATCAATTCATAATTCTCTTGCTATAATTCTTACCAAGATTAAAAAAAAGCATTTTTAACAAATATTTAGTTATATTTTCTTTAAAAGTTCTACGTGGATAGTAGTTTCTCTCTTTTTAAAGATTGTCCAAATAACATTTACTTTTTCAGAAAATGATTTCAGTTTCTCACCCATCCTTGGTTTGATCAGCTACTCCTGCCAAGAGCTGCACAGTCCATGGATTATAATGTTTGTCAGCATATAATCCAAGATAACGCTGGACAAAGTCCTCTGGGGTCATGTAATGTTCTCCATCGACCTCGGTACTGGCATACTACAGAGGGAAGAAACACACATTATAAGGATAAGAATAACTTAGATGTTATTTTGTAACTACCAAATAACTCATGAAATAATAAGTTAAAATTCAGCAGAGAAATAAAGGAACATTAACAGATCTTTTCTTTTTTATGTGAAAGGAAACAAAGAGGCAATATTCTAATGACTGATTTATGAATGTCAGAAAGACAAGAGATTTCAGAGTGTGAAGAGTAGAAAAACAGCTAAGATGGTGGCCAGAAGCTGAGAAATCTTCAAGTTTACAGAGACTTTCTTATCCATAAAAGAGGTCAAGAAGCAAGTCATAATAGAAATTCTTGCTTAGGGAACTCCAATTTTCTTATTAGCTCCAATTTCTGGCAGGTGACAAGAAATTAGAAGAGAAGATGCTTTTCTAAAAAATTTCTTGAAAATTATATCATGGATTTTATTTATAAGGATGACCAATGTAATCAACCAAGACTTCTGCTCTGTGGGAAATATCTCTTATTAAATTAATATCTGTGCATTTGACTCAAATCAATCTTAAGAAGACAAATTCATTCTAGAAATTCTTTTGCTGAATCTGGCAATGCCAACAAATAATCATAGTCTAATCAGAGTCTACTTAAATGTTAATAACAGAAGCCCTAATTTCTGTAATTTCTTGTTTCTAAGATGACTTGTCAAATCACCGACCCAAAAATGCAATAGAAAAGAAGTTAATATCAAATAATAATGGTCTCTGTGCACTTTTGTTAAGAAGGTTTACCTTTCATTCTTATTAAAATTTGAATCCTTCCTTGCAAGTAGGAATTAATAAATTGTAGTTCTGCAGAATATACCCATTCAACTAGAGAGTTCCAATCTTCAAAATTCCACAGCATAGCAAGTATTCAAGGATGTCATGAATTTCATAGTTCAACCTAAAATAAAGCCTTCAGAAGTAGCTCAATTCTCAACTACCCTGCTCATTACCTCAAAATAGCTCTAATTTTATGTATCCTCTCCTCTTTCCCATCTGCCTTAGAGGAAGAAGAGGCCTTCCTTCTTGCCAAGATGAATAACTCCATCTAAGACCTTGCTTGATCCCACCCTCTCTTGCCTCCAGAATACTGCTTAATCAATCATTCCTCCTTTTTCTAGCACTTCCACTCTCCTCCATTGGCCCCTTCCCCTCTATTTATAACTATGCTTAAAGATGTTCATATCTTAAAAATCAAACAAAATCCTTCTCAACTTAGCTACTCCATAAAGTAACCATACCATCTCCTTTATTCCTCTTCACAGTGTAGTCGGGGGTATGCTGGAGTCAGTGCAAACTGGGTATAGATGTTAAATTTTCAGTGTGAGCATTTAGATCTCAGAAACAAGCACACACTACAAATGAGGGCTTGATTTATTATTTAGCTGATTGTCTAGACTTAAAAAAGTGATGGAGAAAAAATGTTAACAACACAGATTAAACTTTTCCATTGAGCTGTTTATTAAACATTTACCAGTATGCCCCATTAAGTCTACATTTATTACCTCCATTCCTTCTCACCTAAACTATTACTACCAATCCTGAACCAATCTTTGTACATCAATCTTAACGTGTATTTTTGAACTATATCATCATCCTGCTCAAAAAAAATTCTCAATGGTTCCCAACTGTCCACTGAAAAAAGGTTTAAATTCAGCTGTAGGAGGCTTAGAGTTATTTTCTTACAGACTTAAGGCAAGGATTCTTTCTCGGCTTCACATTTCCCACTTCCTTCAGGTATAATATACTACTTTGTGGCACACATAATAAATGCTTAACAAACATTTGTTGACTGAATAATCTTAGATGTTACCTAAGATCCCCATTTAAAATGGTTCCTATTTCTCATAGTCTCCATCAACAGATGCCTTTGATTATTATATCAACAGACATTTTTATCACACTTTAAAATTGGCAAAAGAATTTACATATGTAATCTCATGGCTGCCTTACAACAATAATCCCGTGAAACAGTTACTACATCTATTATTACCTCTGTTTTACAGGTAAGAAAACTGAAGCTTAGAAAACTAAGGGGCTCACTCCTGGCCACACATCTAAAACGTAGTAGATGTGAGATTTGAATTCGATATCCTCAGACAGCCCACCTCTAAGAATAGTTTTTATCACAAAGTAAGCACTAATTGATGTTTGTTGGATTGAATATCCCTTAAGTTAAAGACTACGTCAAATCTAACATTTAAATTTTATTCACTGAACTACTGTAATAACCTCCCAGCTGGCCTCCTAAGCTCTCTCCCTCTGCAATCCAACATCCACATAGCTATTGAAATGACCTTCCTAATGACTAGGTAGCTAGGTGGTATGGTGGATAGAGCTCCAGGCCTGGAGTCAGGAAAACTGGAGTTCAAATCTAGCCTCAGACACTAGCTCTGTGACCCTGGGCAAGTCACTTAATCTTGTTTGCCTTAGTTTCTCGTTTGTAAAATTAGCTGGAAATGAGCTGCTAAGAAAACCCCAACAGGTTCAGAAAGAGTTGGACATGACTAGAAATGACTCAACAACAATGCATAGCCTCAGTCATGTCACTTTCAGGTTCAAAAACCATCACTGACTCTGTACTGTCCATAGAACAAAATAACACATTTGGCCCAAAGTAAGCATTTTTAAATGAGCATTTAAGGCCTTCCACAATTTGATCTCCAAACTACCTCTCCAACCTTATTACTCACCATCACGTTCTCTTATATTCTGGTCAAAATGGACACTCTCTTTCCTCGTTTCGTCCTACTGAGATGTAAGGCTAGAAAGCACTTGTCCTCCTAAAGTCTGACTAACCTCCTCCTTTCAAGGCAACTTGGGTACCACCTCCTACATGAAACCCTTCTTGATTTTCCCAGCTGAAAGTAATCTCTATCCTCAAATTTTCTGAGGACTTTTTCTGGAACTCTCCCTCATGACATTGTTTTGTACTATATTTGCATATCTGTATAAATCGTGTATTCCTCAAGAGCAGAAATCAAGGAATTTTTTTATCTTTGTTACCCTTGAATCTTGCTTATAGTATAGGCTCTTAATATTTGCTGAAATTAATATCATAGTTCAAAGAAAGATGCCATAAACACAGAAGGCACTCAAAATTAGGATGATGAAAAAAATGTGGCTCTGTGGTTATCTTGATTCCTGCTGGGGTTTTTTTTTTCTACTTTTAGCTGTTGTAAAAACTCTACTGGTTTACTATTCAGAGGCTAAGAACCCATCTGATTCACCAGAGGGTATCTGTCTTCTAATTTCTGAGTTTGATTACTAACATTGTGACCAACATACACACAGGGAGGGTAGAAACATATTGCACTTGTTGCAGAAACAGCACGTCACAGTTTTCTGGAGTCAGAGAAACTGTGACCTGCAGAGTGCCAAGAAGTGAGGCTGCATTCCCACAAGCTACCAAGGCCACAGCTAACAACCAAGAAAACAATTGCTTTCATTGTTATTACTCATTGAAGCCAGGTCCTACTAGTGCCAAGAGTTACAAACGATGCTGGAGAAAATCACTTTCCTTGGGGTTTTTTCCTTTTTTCTTTCTCCCTTAAGTGTTTTTTCCCTAACCCTCCCAATCTATTTTAATTTGATTTTAAGAGAAAGATAAAGTGTAAACAGTCTTAGGTTTGGCTCAGAAGGGTGAAAAAGTCTTCTCATTCACAAGAAGTATTGTGCTTGACTTCTACAGGAGGCAGTTAACTAATTAACTCATTAAATTAAAGGCAATTACTTGGCAAATTCAGTGGGCGTTTTGTCTGAGGAATGGCAGTCTAAGACTAGTAAGTAAAGAGCTGAAAAATCTATGTATGTACTTGGACATACGTACATGGTGCTTAAATAATCACAGCTGACATTTACAAACATTACAGATTTTTAATACCAGGTCAAGTAGGGCAAGATTCATCCTCAATCTTATTTTACACGTAAGAAAACTGAGGCTCACAGTTGTTAATCAATTTGCTTGAACATTAAAAGAATGGATTCAAAAGTCAATAGTTGGGACAGCTAGGTGGCGCAGTGAGTAGAGCACTGGCCCTGGAGTCAGGAGGACCTGAATTCAAATCCAGCCCCAGATACTTGACACACTTACTAGCTGTGTGACCTTGGGCAAGTCACTTAACCCCAATTGCACTGCCTTCTCCTCTCCAAAAAAAATTCAATAGTCAATAAACTCTTATTAAGAGTCTATTTTGGCCAGACATGGAGCCAAGTGATCCAGACACAAATAAAGGAGAAAGACAGACTCTACCCTCAAGGAGCTCACAATCTAATGGAGGAAGACAACACTTAAAAAGAAGATAGGGGGAAGAGGGAGGAAGGAATATAAGGGTACCCATCACTGGAGTGCAATAAAGTGCAGAGAAGTACAGGCAGGTGGGAAATTATGAAATGGCTGCCTTGGGGCCCTTTCTAAATAGAAGATCTGGGAGGAGTTCTCCAATATCTGCTCTTTAATCAGAGAGAAGGAGGATCTTCAGGGGCAGAAGATGTGAAGACCAGTTAGAAGACTTTTGCAATAATTCAGGCAAAAGATAATAAAGACCTATACCAGTGAAGCTGTATGATTAGAGAGAAGGAGAATTATGAAGGATATTGTGAAGGTAGAAATGACAAGATTTAGCAGCTGATTGGATGTGTGGGCTGAGTGCAAAAGGAGCTGAAGATGATGCTAGGATTGCAAAGGTGATGCCCACAACACTAATAGGAAAGTTAGGAAGAGGCAAAGGTATGGGAGAAAGATAATGAGTCCAATTTTGGACATGTTCAGTTCAAGAGATATCCAAGATGTACTTGGTGGTGGAGGATTGGAGGTCAGGAAAGAAATGAGAGATGGATACATAAAGCTGGGAGTCAATCATCTACATAGAAATGAACATTCAGTCCACGAGAGCTGATGAAAACATCAAGCCAGATAGTACAGAGGGAGAAAGAGTGGGGAGGAGACTCAAAATAAGGCCTTGGGAAACACCCAATTAGTAATACTGATCTGGATGAAGATATAGCAAAGGAGACTAAGGGATGGTCAGACAAGCAGAAAATCAGGAGAGAATAATATCCTGAGGAGAGACTAACAGTTCAGAAAAGGCCATTAAGAAATCACTATGCAAGACTTCTCAATGAGTGGGGAGAGAGGAGGGAGAGGATTTGGAATTCAAAACTTGAAAAAAAATGTTAAAATTGTTTTTACATGTAATTGGGAAAAAATTAAATGTTAAATTAAAAAAAGGTAGAAATCACTGGTGACTTTGGAGAGAGAATTAGATTAAGACAAAAGAAAAGAAAATAGTTGAAACAATCCAGAATAATTGATGATAATTAATCATTAAATTAATTTCAATTCTATAAGCATGTGTTATACTCCTGCATGGCACTGGGCATACCAAAAAAAAAAAAAAAGAGGCAAAACCAGTCTTTGTCATTGAGGAGCTTACATTTTACTGTAATGTAGGTAATAAAATATTAGGAAAATAAGCTATCATACTTAAGTAGCCTTCATGCCTCCAATGTGGCTCTTTTCCCACTATGAATATTTTATAATGACAATACAACTTCTTCCTAGGAAATAGAACATAGTAAACATCTGGATTATTTTACTGACTCTCCCTTAAGTGAATCAAAGTGATTCAAATTCTACAAATGGAATGAGATAAGAAAAAGTGTCTGGGGGCCTGCCTCTCCCAGGCCAACCAACAATGTGTTTCAATAATTCAATAGTATGCTAATGATTTAGCATTAGTGTAACAATAATATCTAGTTTGATTCCAACCAGCTTCTAAAGACTGCAGTGATAGTGAACTCAAATGATTATGGAAACAATTCATATGAACTTATATATACTTTAATTTCCAAGTCAATCACTTGCTATTTCAAAGATGCCTTCTTAAGAGCTAGGAATCTTAAATGGGCACCAAGTCAAGGACAAATGAAAAACAATCCCAGTGTGAAGGCAGCACTGGTATAAAAATAGTGGAGAAGATATTTCTTGGTCAAACTTTTCAAATGTAGTTCAATCATTTTTCAGGCAAAAGTGTACATGCTCTGACAAACAATTCAAGACTAAAAAAAGATATGTTTGTATAGGGGTCAGAAAAACCTAATTCTGAAGCTTGACAATTAGATTGATCTCTTTTAGATAATATTGGTACATTAAGTCTAAGTAGTTGCTTGTAAAAAAAAAATAAAAAGGTAAATATCACATGCAAAGATGTGGTGATTAGATCAAGTTACTTCCAGTTCCAATGAGGTCATGATATCTGGCAACAGTCCAACACATCAAGACCTTGATTACCCACGTAAACTGATTTGGCAAATTGCCTAAATTTATCAGTTATTGAATCTAGTCTTAAATGACCTTGAGCTTTGCAAAACAATTACCACAAGCTAAGCTTAGGGACTGAACCTAACAGGCCATATATAATCTTAAACCACATCTGTGTAAGAAACAAAATGAAAATCAAATCCAAATAATGTGAATGTTTAGGAGTCAAAGCTCATGGAACCTTTGTTTAAGTGCTATAAACAAACTACAGGCACATTTTTTTTCTCTCAGATTTATGGGGAAAGTTTTTTTGAATGGAAAAAAATAACTGCCAATGCCTAAAGAACTCAAATCTGGGGCATATACCATGACTGATTAGTTTCTTCAGGTTTCCTAATATGCCTGAGGAAAGAACTTCCTTTAAAAATATGCATACAATAAATATAACCATATATCCAAAAACAATACTTCTGAGCAAAAATTGGGAAAATATTCCCAGAGATCAACATTTCTTAATATTTGTAAAGGAAAGGCCTCTTCATTGGAAACATAAAGCATATACTGCAAAAACTACATTTCTCCCATTCATTGAAAGGCAGCATTGTCCAATGAACAATGGAGTCCAAGTCAGAAAACTTGTGCAAAGTAATTAATTTCTCTGGTCGTATTTCCTCATCTGAAATTGGGAATACCACAACGTTCTCTGCTCACCCAACAGAGTTGTCAGGATCAAATGAGATGATGTAAGTGAAAGCAATCTGGAAACTCTAAAGAACCAAACCAGTGTAAGGGTTTAAAACATATTAATGGGCAAGATAGCCAATAACTCTCTCTGTTTCTGTTTGTCTGTCTCTTCTTATCCGGCTTACTAAACAAATGGGAAGAGCTATTCTAATACTTTTCTTTGTTTTCAAAAAAAAGGTTTTCTGGGTTTGGCATTACTCAGCTCACCAGGGAGATAAGTCCTGACTGGCCTAGTAAAGTTCCCTGTTTTTCCAGCGTGCAACTGTAACATGAGCACAAACTATTGCATGACTTTGTTTCACCTGAGAACTTATTTGCCTCTTAACATCATTTCAATTTCAACAGTGAAATTATGACAATGTCAATAGGGCGTGGTAACAAAATATCTAACCGCTGTGCATTTCATATAAAACAATGTATACATGACCAGACACCAAAAACAGGTACTGAGTCAAGAACTGAACACACAAAGCTACTCCCTCCCTCCTGATGGTCATTCCCCCTTTCCTGGGCTCTATTTCCAACAGAAGCCAAATTTAGGCAGGAATGTATGCCCTTTAGCAGCATGGCATGCTCTTTGCACAATCATTTATGAGCAAAGCAGGCCTACAAAACTTTTCTAAGGCTATAATAGATAGGTCATCCTGTTTCAATCTTCTGGTCTCTTTGTAACATGAAAATATAAGTTATACTGTAAAAAATACTCTAACAAGAAGCAGTAAATGCCAAACCTATTCAGCCAGAAAGATCAAGAAAGACAATTCATATTAGCAGAAATTTTAAAAATTATGCAAAGATCCTCACATGCATTAACATTAATATCATTTCAAGGGGCAGAGCCAAGATGGCAGCTAGAAAGCAGGAACTAGTGTGAGCTCCCTGCCAAGTCACTCCAAAAACCTATAAAAAATGGCTCTGAACCAATTCTAGAACTGCAGAACTCACAAAATAGCACAGCGAAGCAGGGCTCTAGCCCAGGATAGCCTGGATGGTCTCTGGGTAAGGTCTATCCTGCTGGGAGCGGAGAGGAGCGGAGTGGAGAGGAGCGGAGCGGAGCCCGGAGTGGGCAGTGTGGACGGACCAGACTGGGAGCCGGGCGGAGCTTGCCCTAGCGCCCTGAATCAGTGAGTTGCAGCAGTTACTAGACTTCTCAACCCACAAACTCTGAAGACAACAGAGTAGGTTAGTGGGAGAAGCTGCTGGGGACTGGGATAGGGTTTGCAGTTTGGCCACTGCCCTGGGGGCAGTGGAGGTGGGGCAGCTTTAGAACTACAGCTGCAGTTGAAGACCAAAACATACAGCCAGAAGTTGTCAACAAAGTCAAAGAGCCTACAACATTAATATCATTTCACACACAATTTCTATTGTTTTTCTTGTACATTTTACACATATATCACATACATACATATATATGCATATACATTTGTACATATATACACATACACACGCACACAAAACCAGGACTATTATACCACACTCTTGTTCTGTACAAATAAAATCCACAAAGAAACTTAATGTCTCTAAACAAGCTGACCTATTTGCTACTCTGAAAATTCATTCCATCTCCTATCTGTGTTTTCGTACAGATTCTTTCTCCAGGCCTGGAATGTACTCCTTCTTTACCTCTGCCTCTCAGAATCCCTTGCTATCTTGAAAGCTCTACTCAAAAGCTACCTCCTACATGAGGCGATTCCTGATCCTTCCCTCCAGCCTCCATTTCTATCTCCCCCCGCCCCCAAAATTACCTAATCTTAAATTATGCATATATTCTGTATTTACTTATATGTGTATTTGCTGTGTCCCTTGATAGACTGTATGCCCCTTGTGGACAGGGACTGTTTTATGTTCGTATTCCAATCCCTAGAACCAAGCTGAGTGCCTGGAACATAGCAGGCAATTAACAAATGCTGTTTGCTTGATTCATTCATTCATTCATTTTCCTTTGAAATATATATGTTTTATATTGTCCACTTTATGGAAGCTTACTGCCAAATTGCTATATACTGCTCTGACACATATAACAGGAAGGATGCAGTTTGGCAGAACAGAAAAGGAGCAGGATTTCAATTCATTATCAGGTTCACACTTTTTAGCTAAACTTTCTAATCAAAATTTACCCTCTGCTAGCACAGTCTCTAAGAACCCAGCCTTTGGGAGCCCAGCATCTTGATTCTGCAATGAAGCACTGTAGTATACCCACCTTCATAAATACATGCATACATATGTGCAGTTATGTGCATACACACGTTTACTAGGTTCAAGTATCTCAGTGTGGTCTGACTATCTAAGCAAAATAACAGTCTAATACAATTGAGAACAAAGTTACCTTGTCTTAGAATCAGTGGGCAATTCAATAGCAGAAGACTCCTAAGGATGCTAACCTAGGACCAGCTCAAGAATGGGAGAAGGAGGAGCAGCTAGGTGGTACAGTGAGTAGAGCACTGGCCCTGGAGTCAGGAGGACCTGAATTCAAATCCGGCCTCAGACACTTGACACATGTACTAGCTGTGTGACCTTGGGCAAGTCACTTAACCCCAATTGCCCTGCCTTCATTCCTCCAAAAAAACAAAACAAAACAACAAAAAAAAAGAATGGGAAAAGGTAACCAGTGAGGAAAATCCAAGGAAACAGAAGTACTCCAGTTGACTCAAATTAGGCAATCATGCATGAAGAAAAACAAAACTAATTAGCTCAGGCACCAAAGGGGAGGAAATATCTCCAACTTTAAAAATAAGGCATTTTCTAATGAACACCTCCCCAGAAATGATCACCTGCCTCCATTTAGTGCTATGTTGGTATTATTTTCCTTACTCATTGTATTGGTAATAGGGAGACTAAAAATATATTCAGATAAGTTATTTAGCCCTATTATCATTTTTCACTCCCTTTATGTTGTAACATATAGAAATATGTGGACTTGGAATAATGGGCACTTACCCCCAATTCTCGTTTCTTTTGATACTAAGTAGCATTAAGTCTTTCAGTTAAAGAAGAATGAAAAATACAATTTCTAAAAATGTTATTTTACTAAAAATAGTTTCTGATAATTTTAGTAAATAAACACATAACAATTCTGCAAACTACAATCCTTAAATAATCAAAGAGAGTCTTGAAAGTTCTTACTACCTTCCACTCTACCTGCCCTCATTCTTCTCTGTTGCTCGGCACATTGCCCCTCCACCCACTTTTGCTACCATATACTGTAAATGGAACAAAAAGCAGGTCAGTGAGAGGTATGCATGAGAAAGAAGCAATAAACCGAAGAAGAAGCAATAAACCAAGAAATAACCTTAAGGATAACAACAGTATATTTTTACATAACAATTAGCTTAGAAATTATTGCACAGGTGACCTGGATAGACATTAATTCACTTATTGCCCTCTCAAGCCAAAGATCTGGGAGATAGATTGGGTATGGGGATGAGGAATGCTAGTAGATACCATTAATGATATTTGTGAACAGAGAATCTTGTCCCTTCAGATGCTAAAAGCTAACGAAATACAGCAAGGCAGAATGATGGAGTGAAAAGCACACTGGACTTTGCATTAGGAAACCCAGGTTCAAATCTGGCCTGACTGTAATATGCTCTCGAGTCCTACAATTCATTATCTTACCTCTCAGAGCTTCATTTTTTTTTTCATGTATAAAACGGGGAAAATAATACTTTCACTACCTCATCGGATTTTTGTGATGAGCACTACATAAATATGAATAAGTTTTGTTGTATATTGCTTCATATTGATATAGTATTTTATATAACAATTAATAATCAGAATGAAAGGGACCTCGGACATCAGGTTCCCAAAACAAGAAAACCAACCTCAGAAAGGTCAAATGACTTACCCAAGGTAACACAGCTTGATACTTTGTGACAGAAACAGAACTGGAACTCAGATTTCATGATTTTCCATCAGCATACTTATCACTCTCCTGAAGCTGCTTCTTAGAAAAATGGTTTTACACAATCCCATTGACAATGTGCACTAATAATCTTAAAATACTAATACTTATCTACCCAAATAAACTATGACATCCCTGCAAGAATTTAGGCAGATGTGATCCAGAAATAGGCAAAATTAGGTAGCCCCAAATAAGAGCTTTTGGTAGAATTGTTTAAAATTTATTTATTAAATTAAAATTTAAAAGTAGGCCTTTATTCTGCATAAAGTCATCCAAGTGATTCTAAACCTAGTCTGCTACCAAGAATCCTCTCAAAAATCCAACCACTCAGTAGATAATAGGATAACCTATTATCTTGATCTTCAGTTCTTCTCATTCTGTACTCTCTCCTTTTAAATTCATGGGTTCAACTCTCATATGTACAAATCTCTACCTCCAATTTCACTCCCTCAGTTTCATATTTCCATGACATGAGAAATACATTTGACAACTGAAACTTGAAATGTTAAAAATAAGTTAACAATAATAACAGTGCACATTTTTGTGTTCTAATGACAAGCCCCCAAAAAGGCAATACATTTTATAAATTAAGAAAATGAAGATAATAGAGGTGAAGTAACTTGTCCAAGGTCAAACTGCTCATTAGTAGCAACTGGGTATTCAACCCGGATCTTCTAACTTTAGGGTCAATGTTCTTTCCACTATAATACAGCTGCTTCAGGGCTCCGTCTTTGTCTTCTCACCTTCCTGAAAGCCCTGCATTTAAAAGTTTGGTTTTTTTTTCACTTCTTTGTCTCTTTTTCATCTTGTGCTTCCTCACTATCAATCCAGGTACTAAGTTCCGTAAATTTAAAAAATCAAATGTTAAAGTTGGAAGGTGCCTTACAAATTATCTAATCCATTCTCCTCCTTTTACAGATCAGGAAACTGACCTTCAGATTTTGTACTTGCCCAAGTTCATATAACAAATCAGTCAGTCATGAAGCCATAAGTGGAGCCCAAGTCTGTTTTCCAGTCCTGTGCTCTTTCCACCCTAAGAATGCCCAGGGCACTATAAACAGGAAACTTTACAATGCCTCTGGATTTATCACTCTCTTTCCATTTCCACAGACAGACTTCTTCCAGATTTGTGTAGCCTCTTACCTACATTATTACAATAGAGAGTCTGGTAGGTGGTCATCCTTTCTCCCTCCAAGTTCTTCCCTCTTTAATCCATTATATACACAGCTGCTGTTATGAACAGCCTTCTAAAAATCCAATTTTCTTTACATCCTCTTTAAGAACCTACAATTCATCTTTGCTTTTTCATATACAAAGTCCTCTGCCTAGTATTCAAGGCTACTGTGCAGTGCAACACCATTTATGTTAAATCCTTTGATATCAGGGTTTGTTCTAATAAATAGCTTTGTAAGAAGAACCACCTCTGCATTTTGCCAACAATCTCCCATCCCATACCTTCCTAACCTCATTTCAGCATTCCACAAGATGGCTGTTGTCCTCTAGCCAAACTAATATGTTTGTTGTCCTCTCCATTCAACTCTTTGTCCTTGGAAACACTCTTCTTCCTGACCTGCATACAATTACTGTCCCTCAAGATGTGGTTAAAAACTCGTATCCTACGGTAAAAAGAATTCTAGATTTAGAGTTTTAGGACATGAGTTCAGTTCCTTTTTCTGCAACTTACTCTCTGTGACCAAGCAAGTTATTTAACTTCACTCTATAGTAAAATAAAGAGTTAGAGTAGATGACCTTGCATGTTCATTCCAGATATGTGATTCTAACCACATTATGTATTACCCCACTCTGATTCACCTTTAGGTACAAAAAGGATACAAAATAACACAGCAAGCATGTATTTTTTTTTTCACTTACTGACATGTTACTTTGCAACTATCCTCAAGGCAGTTCAAGTAAATATTCTGAAATTTCCTATGCTGTAATCTCCTTGTAGAGAGCCTGGCCTCTAAGAATGCATCTACCAACAATAACTGCTCAAAAGAAACTTATTAATGAGTTCCACCTTACTACTTTTTGGTGAGGGGTGGAAGGGAAGAGTGAGATTTGAGATTTTATCAGGGTGGAGAATATCCTTCACAGGTGCAAATTAGCAACTTATCTACTATAAAGTTGTAATGTGAAAAGATATTTTATATTATGATTATATTGTTCAGTTGGACCCGACTCTCACTGCCCCCAAATGGGGCTTGCCATTTCCTTCTCCAGCTCATTTTATAGATCAGGAAACTAAGGCAAAAAGGGTTAAGTGACTTGCCCAGGGTCACACAGTTAGTGAGTGGCCAGATTTGAATTCAGAAAGAGAAGTCTTTCTGACTTCAGGTCAGGCACTCTATCCACTGTGTCATCTGAAAGGATATTAAGGTGCCAAAATTCTATATCTAAAACATTCAATTTAATGTTGATAAAAGTTACATGAAGGGAGAAAAAAGTCTCTATTAATCAGAAAGGATTCAGTTGATTTCTTGGACATACAAAGGTTTATAAAATATATCCGGTAACTTGATCTGGCAAACAAATATAATGGTGTGAACAACTGTCAATGGCTGGAAGATGTTCAATAGTTTTAAGAATATTTATTATGAACTAAGATTTTTAAACTACAAATAAAGTGTAACATTTCTATTGCATTCATTGACATTATTAATATTTAGTTGGAAGTTACATCTATTATTAGACGTTTCTAAAACCTAGGCAGAATAACCTTGTTTATTTAATCTTGATCTATTTATCAAATCTCAACATTAATACATATATGTATTTAAATTAGTCTACAGTACACTTACATATAATAAGCAAGCCTGTCTGCCATTTTTTTAAAGTCTTTTAACTACAAAATATATATATGAACCTATTACTGTTTCTACACATCTGCATATTCATATATCTACAGGACTTAAAGGGACCACTTCATTTTACCGACAAACAGAAAGCTTAAGTGTCTTACCTGGGGTCACAGAGTAGGCAAAAGCTGGGGCAAGAACTCTGGTTTCTTGACTCCCACCACCATGTCTAGAGATCACAACAACTTAGAGAAAGCTCTTACAACATTCAACACTCATTCACCAAATTTTAAGCAAATGCCTACTACGTGCTAGCAACAGGCACATGCTAGGTGGTAAGGAAACAAAAAGAAAAAGGAAAACAGAAGACTACAGTAAAATACAAACTCGGCTTATCTCACTTTCAGTTCTATGTCTAAAGAATACCTTCCTATACAAAGAACTTCTGAAACATAAGAAAGGAAAGTAAAGCACACACACACACACACACATATACACACACATACACACACACACTCTAAGTAAAAAAAAGGTCAGAGCCAAGGTCATTAGTCCTGAAGTCTGAGCAAACTTCAAGATTGCTATATAGTGTGGGATGTCCTTTAAAGAATTCTACAAAGGCACATTTTGATACAAAGATAACAATAAGAAATTGTTTCTAAAAGCATAAATATCAATGAACTCAGAGTAAATAAAAAAGTTATAAATTATCAACTTAGTAACAAGGTGCACTTCTCATTTCATTAAGGCAAGGATTACTTATGATCAAGAAAACTTACAAACTTACAAGGGAGAAAGAATTTCAGCTACTATATAACATTAATTATTGTTTTAAGAGAATGAACACAAGCAAATTCTATAACTAAGTGGTAGGAAAACTGGAAATTCTTTTATTCCCTTTCCCCGAGGTCTCTGTATATACATCTCTGAAAAAAATGTAGAAGATGTTTAATGAAATTTCTCTTCTATGTCTGAAAAGCAGAACCACAGGACACGTTGTTCATCTCTTTTTGAAAAAATAACAGGCCATTTTTGAAAGTTAAGGCCTAACCATGGCTCCATGTAAATCCCAATTAAAAGTATGACACAAAAACAAGTTTACCTGAAGGAATATGTTTCTTAACTCATGAGGATCACCTCGTTTGGTTGTCTGCACCTAGAAGGCCAAAAAGAAAAAAAAAAGGCTGGTTAATGCTTCACTAGAGAAATTTACTACAATCTAAGCAGATAAGTTTACTTTCAGACAATCAATATGCTTATCTCCTTAATAAGCATATTTAGTTTAAATTCAAAACAAAATAAAAAGACACCAGCTGTAGATTACAGCTGTCACATGGGATGGCTGTGACCTGAAGGGCAGAAGGATAACTAGTAGTGTGAAAAACTGGAGGAAGCTGCAAATTGACAAAACAGTGCTTCTGTAACAGGAAAGGTAGGTACTAAGATTAATTAGTTAATTTTTTTCCCATTCTGCTAGCAATACAGTAGCAAACGCCCACCTCCACACCAAGAGGCCAGGAAAGGGTCAGCAACAGAGAAGTCAAAATGCCCAAGTTAAACTCATGGCCTACCAGCCTTCCCAGTGGAAAACGATCCTGCTTAAAACATGATGCCGGTAAAACGAAATAAAAAATTGTCTTCTTTCTACTTCCATTTAAGACTGTGGCAGCATTCTCAAAAGCTTTCAACTCTGTAACCTGCACTGCTAATACCAATCTAGGCCCCTGTTTACTGAACTAACGCCCCTAATTACCGCATTAAGGTCCCTAATCACAAAATATCCATTCCCTTCCCCCTTCTATAAGTCCCCCACCACCACCTTGGCCTGACATGCAACTTCCTCCCACCCTCTTTCCGCCACAATTTCCTCAGGCTCAGGGGTGTATGCCCCCGAATCCACCCCCTTGGCAGGGTGCCCAAACCAGATTCATGGTCCACACAAGACCCTCAAATTCCCTGTCCCTCCTCCTCCCCTCCCCCAGACAGGCATCTTCTCCTCGCAACCCGTGCACAGCTTCCCCCCGACCCAGGAGCTGGAAACCCAAAATGCGTTTATCGGAGAGCGAAGCAAAAAGGGAAATGCGAAAAGAGAAGAGATTAAAAAAAAAAGCCTCGGTAACATTTCCTATGCCATAAGCAGCAGCAGATAGTTGGAGTCACCTTGACCGCCATGCTGTGCTCGGAAGCCGGGAGCGAGCAAGTGAACGAACCAGCGAGTAGAGCTGTCAGGGTGCGCGCGCGCCGCCTCCCTGGCCCAAGGCGCGCGCGCCCCCATGCAAATTAACCCTGGGAGGACTAGGGCTCGGACCCCGCTGGGCAGGGGGCTGTCCAAGTGTGAGGTCGCTAGGTCAGGAGGAGAGCGATCAGACCCGACAAACCCAAGCCGGGGGGTCGCATGCTATAAGCTGAGCTGAGTTTGCGGCTTAGGGACACAGAAGCCGCCGCCACTACCACGGAGAAAGCCCCGGTTTTCCTTGGGCCTCTTAGTGGGTGTGGTTTTGCACGCTCACTCGGGCAAGGCTTGGGCTCCTGTCTTCGACTCGTTTAATCCCGACATTGGGCCAGATTCTCAAAGGTTACAGAACACTACTTAGTGTTATTATTGCCAGTAACAACGCAATAAATAAAAATTATAAGTAATACTGATAACAAAGATTCAGTATTGTTTATATTGGGAAAGATTTGAAAGCAAAATGAAAAGATTTGATGAATGTTTTTAGGACTGGAGTAGGGCTGGGCTCCTCGTCTGGGAAAATCCAATTAACTTTTGAACCTTTTACTATTATAAGGTACTATTAGCAATATCTCTCCTCCTCCCCACCTTTCCAGGACTCAGCCTGTGTTCAGTGAGTACAGATAGTTTAGAAGCAACCTCAAACTCTATTCTCCATCCAACTTAGAAAACAGAGACATGTATTCCCTTTCAGCTTCAGCTCCTCAATCTTTGTTAAATTAAGAATTTCGTTGTCTCTTTATAGTTTGGAAAGACTCGAACTCCTCCCTCCCTGTCTACCCCTACCACACCCTGACCATATAATGACTTATGTATACCTTTAATTGTCTAAAGATTACTGCAGCTTTATAAAATCAAAAAAATTACAAAGTGGAAAGGAAGATCACAGGTCATGTGGTCCAAGCACTCCCTAAACAGAAGTACCATCTACGTTGTCTACAACATACTTGACAGTCAATCATCCAGACTACTAGAAAATCTTTAATCATAAGGTCCCACCTTCTGAGATTTTATTCTACTTTTGGGAAGCTTAAGCTGTTAGGAACTTTTCTTTATCTTGAATTAAAACCTGCCTCTCTGAAACTCTGCAACTCATTACTTCTAGTTCTGACTTCTGGGACCAAGCAGAATGTATCTAAAACCCCTCTGTGTGTCAGCCCTTCAGACTTTACTTCTCCTGCCTCACACCTTTGCTAGCTGTGGGACAGCTGGCAAATTATTTTACCTCTCTGCTCCTCAGTTTGTTCATTTGTAAAATGGGCACTATAATACCCCTCATTCCTAATGGAGTTGTTGTGAGGCTCAGGTGACATAATGTACATTTTCGTAAACTTTAAAGTACTACATAAATGTTAATTATCTTATTACAATTCTCCAGACCAAAGATCCCTAGTTACTTCAACTAATTTTCATATGGCATGGCCTCCAATGCTCTCACGATCTTCGTCATCCTTCTCTGGAAATCTTCTAGCTCAACAATGTTAGTGATATTGTTAAAGTATTAATGATCTGGTATCAGTAACTGAAGTCTGTATTACAGATGTAATCTGGCCAGAATGATGACCATGGAACAGTCATCTCCCTTATACTTGACACTATGCCTCTATTAAGATAACTCAAGTTAGAGAATATAAAATCAGAAAACTGGGGTTCAAATTCTGTCTCTGATAATGGCCATCAGTCAACCAATCAATAAACATTTGCTAAGTGCCTACTGTGTGACAGGCACTGTGCCACTGGGCACTGGGGATTCAAAAAGGCAAATTGCTTTCCAGAATAACTAGATCAATCATGGCTCTACCAACAGCACCTAAAAAAGCCCTCAAGGAGCTTACAATGTAATGGGGAAGACAACATGCAAACAAATATATTCAAAATATATATACAGGATAAATCAGAAATAATTAACAGAGAGAAGGCACGAGAATTAAGAGGGCCTAGAAAAGGCTTCTTATAGAAGATGGGATTTTAGTTGAGACTTAAAGGAAGCCAAGGGAGGTCAGTAGTCAGAGTGGAGGAGGGAGAGCATTCCAGGCATGGGGGACAACCAGAGAAAATGCCTGAAGCTGAGAGACTGGACTATCTTGGTCTTGGAACAGCCAGAATAGAAGTGTCACTGGATTCAAGAGTACCTATTAGGGAATAAGGCATAAGAAGACTGGAAAGGTAGAAGGGGACTAGGTTACAAAAGGCTTTCTTTGAATGGCTAAACAGAAAATTTTGTATTTGATCCTGGAGGCAAAGAGGAGCCACTGAAGTTTGAGTGGGGAAGGGTATGTGTGGTATGTGTATGAGAGACAGGATTGGACCTGCACTTTTGGAAAATCATTTTAGTGGCTGAATGGAGGATAGATTGGAGTAGGGAGATGTGAGGCAGGCTGACCCAAGAGGTGGCTATTGTAATAGTCCAGGCATGAAGTGATGACATCCGCACTAGTGGTGGCAGTGTCAGAGGAGAGAAAGGGACATATGAGAGATGTTGCAAAGGTGAAATTGACAGGCATTGTCAACAAATTGAATACAGGGAGTGAGAGATAGTGAAAAATTCAGGATGACTCCTAGGTGGTGAGCCTGAGGGACTAGGAAGGTGGTCTTAAAAGCAGAAAAGAATTGACACAAAAGAGACAGAAGCACCAGCCTCATGCAAGCTCCATATGAGGGAGGGCCAAAGGCTCTCCAACCTGCCAGAAGCTTGTCCTCTTTATACAGTGCTAGGCAGGCCAGAAAGACCCCGTACCTTGTGACTCACCTTGAATGTGCTCCAGCTTTAGCTACACTACCAACTAATGGCCCATCTCCTCATCATGTTGGTAGTGGATCAAAATGTATAGAAGATCTGTATATGCTCCATTTTGGGAAAGAGTTCTTCCATTATATATCATATACCTCTCTGGATGCAGGTTCCCCAATTTGTTCCATGTACAGGATTGCCTCAGGCCTCTTGTGACATGTTAGTATACCAGAATTTCCTATTTTTTTCATCTGTTCCCCAATTGACTAGTGCACTTACTTCCCTGTTCTTCGTCACTACAAAAAGAGCTGCTATTGTTAGTCATTCTTTCTTTAGTTTCCTTACTGCATTCACCTACTAGGGATATTGCTGAGCCAAGGCGCATACAATGTGTAATGACTTTGGGGGCATAGTTCCAAATTGCTTTCCAATCATAGCTCTACCAACAGCACCTAAAAATCTGATAAGGATCTATACCTTCTTTTAAATCACTCATGAAAAAATGCTAAATACAAAGTCAAGGATAAAATCCCTGCATTATTCTACTACAGGTCTCCCTTCAGGTTGACATACTAGAATTGTCAGACTGCTCTTAGGGTCCAGTCATTCAAACAATCCCAGTCTAGTTCTCTTTCCTCCAGAGCCATCATAGTCCAGTGGCAGGACAGAGTCAAGATGACTAGTGGTGGCACAAGATGCAGTGGATGACCTTGGCATCTTCAATGTCTAACCAAGCTCTAAGCACTCCACAACACCTGCTTCAGCTGCCTTTGTGGCTGTTGGAACAAATTCCACCAGAGGAATGAGGAGAGAGTGAGAGTGAGATCAAAGACTTCTTGCAACTCTGCCTCACTTAAATCCAATTTACTCATGAATCAAAAAAAAAAATCTAGCCCACATTGATCCATTGGATCCATAAGGATAGAATGAGACTCTTTGTAAAATGCTTTCTTGAAATCTAGATTAAACTAGGTCCTCTGACTTAGCAAACCTGCCAAAAAATGGAATGTTCATCATTTCTTTTTCTAAATGATCATAAGCCATCTCTTTAAATAATATATTCTTGGATATGTACAATCTTTCCTTTTTTGCATAGGTGGAGTATGGTTATGTATTGCTGCATATACTCTCAGATTCCATTGCGTTGGCTAATTTTGCTGAACTGTTTGCCATTGCTCTCTTTTTTAAATTAATTGTTATAAAGGATGGCTCTTTGGATTAAGCTTGGATATATTTGGAAATGAAGGCAATATAAAAACAAAAATAAAAACAAAAACAAAAATCAATAAAACATTTTAAAATAATATTAATGATTTTTGTGAGTAATCAAAATCAAGGTTCCTGGTCTCTCTTTAGTATGTAGTCTACAAACTCCTCCCTTTTTTGAAAATTGGGACATTTCCCCATATCCAGTGTTACAGCACCACTCTTCCTATCCAAGATTTTTCAAAGGTCACAGACAACGATTCAGCAATCGCATCCCCCAGCTCTTTTTCAGAACCCTAGGATATAGTGACCGTAACTCACAGAAGTCAGTTAGGTGCTCTCCTACTGGATCCTCAGTTATCTTGAGTTTCAATTCCCAGGTTTCAATTCAATTCTCCAATCTGAAGATAATTCTTTTTTTTTGAGAAAACAGAAGCAAAATAGCTGAATGGTTCTTCTTGTTCCACACTGTCACTGACTCATCCACTCTGAGATATAGACACTTTCCTTCTTTGGATTTCATTTTACTCCCCGACAGAACCAAATGCCCTTTTTTATTATCCTTAGTATTCACCACCAGTTGTGGTCTATTGTGAGCTTTAAAGTTCCTTATGCCATCTTTATTGGGCCATGCCATTTTTTTGTAATCACTCTTAGTTTTCCTTTCTTCTGTCAACTGTACATGTCATTTAAAAATCTTAGCCAGTCAAATCCTTATACATCCACATAAATCTATTTAGGCAGCTCAAACTTTTCCATCTCATCAAAACTATTTTTGTTTGTTTTCAGAATTTCATTTCTCAATGCAATTACATGCTCTTGAAAACTTCTCATCCCATTTGGCTCAACTTCCTCTATAAGATTTTAGGTAATGGAAGTCTGCCTCTCCTTTCTCTGAAATCATCAAAGTCTACTCTTCCAAAATAAAATTCATTTGATTACATCAGTACTTTATGCCCCATTTCCATTCCAAAATAGATATCATTTAAGTTTAAAAAATAATGAAAATAGAATATTCTATTGGCAAGAAAGCTCATTCCATCCCTGACACTCTCCCTACAGGTAGTTTCTCTAGACTAGATCATCAAGATATTTATATGATTTCATAATGAAAACATTCCTTTTTTCCAGCTGCCCAAAGTCTTACAGACTGAAAAAAAAATTCCTTGTGTAATAAGAGTTATCTATTTCAAATGGAAGGAAAAAATTTCTACTTGTTTAAATTGCTAAGAAAGAAAGCTTAGCATTAGGCAGTCCTACCATATTTGTCCTACCATAAAAGCCAACATTTAAAAGTGAAGACACTAGATCACAACAAAAATTTTGTTGATAAGATATGTACATTTTGTGCAAATTTATAGGTTTTTTTGGATGCCTACTTAGCACCAGCAGTAGAAACCAGTAATTAATAAATAAATAAATAAATAAAGCTTCTGCTCTCTGGAAAAGCTAAGGGCACTTTGTCACTTCCCTCCCCTCCTTCAGGTAATGAAAACTCCATTGGATTTTTCACATTTGCCTAGATCTTGTGAACTGTGATCAAACTAAATCAACAAATATATATGGAGAGCCTAGAGTGTGCAAATCACTGTTCTAGGCTCCAGGAAATGTACAATGATAAGGTACAATTTCCATTGTAGTCGTTATGTATTACTATTAGGTAGAACTAATACAAATTGAATTATAAATTGTTTAACTGGTAAAATAAGTACACTTTGCAGGAGTTGATCAACCAGTTGACTAGCAGAAAACGAATCTGTTAGGAACAACATTTCACAGAATTTCATCTGTAAGTTATTCTTTTCATTGTGTGTAAATATAGTAATGTAGGACAGCATTATTACTTGTCTTATTGTAAATGAGAATTTTGCCCATTTTTTTCTGGATTGAAAGAATTTCAAAAACTATAACAACAAATTTGAATAGCCAACCTGGAAATGAATTTTCAGAAAATCGACAAAGTGATTTTATAAATACTGGGGGTGGAGAAGGGACTGTGAAAGTGTTTTCAGGAAGAGAAATTTAAAAATCAGTTGCCATTTTAACATATATTCATTGCTGCCCTCTGAAAACTATAAAATCAGCCAACTGCTAGCCTGTAATCCCTGCTACCTGGGAGGGTGAGGCTAGTAGATGGATTTCTTGAGTTAGCAAGTTCGGAGCTACTGTACACTTAGGTGACCCAGTTTCTGCACTAAGTCCCACATCAATATGGTGAACCCCACAAAGCCACCAGGTTGACTAGAGAGGGATGAATTGCCCTAGGTTGGAAACTGAGAAGCTCAAGAGTTCTAGGCCAATCAGAGACAGACCAGGACCATGAACCTTTGAACTTCCAGAATGGGTGAGATAGGGAGCCCTGAGGCTTTTAAAAAAAAAAAGGCCAATAACTATTCTTTTAGACTTGGATTCCTGGAAAAACTGATATACAGTTTGACTAGACTGTAGTCTAGATTTAAATCTGCTTGTGAAGTTACTATTCCTTGGGAAAACTTGTTGGTGGCAAGTATAAAACTGAAATGTGAACATACTACACAAATCCACAGATATTTTGCCTACAAACCTAGTCAATTTATTTTTCGTTAATTTTTTCAATTATCAAACGTTTATTTTTTTGCCCTTTCCTCTGCCCTCCCTGCTGAACAAAAAGGAAAAACAAAACCTTTATAACAAACATGCATATTCAAGGAAAACAGTCATTTCATTTTATATTTCATTTGTAAGCAGCTTTACACTTCATAGGTACGTATTAGAATTATACCAATTTTAAGTCTCCCCATAAACAAATGTAAGCGGGCTTTGTTGCACACCCGGGTCACTTAAGATGTAGGCACTCATGTGGGAGACCCCCAGGGACCTGCTTCTGAAGAGAAGACATTTTGCATTCTCCAACCATGTAAGGCATAGCAGTCTCTTCCATTGACTGTTTAGCTGGAACTGACTTTATCTTTAAACTACCAGAGTGAGCACAGCCTTACTCGCTTTCCAGACGTGAAAGTCTTCTTTCACTGCGTAGGCACCATGCATTGAGGAGGGCAAGGAGAAGAACAACTTTCCTTTTTCCTTTAAGCCCTGTAGTCTGAAGAAATTGCCTTGGGGATTTGGTCTTAATTTGTTTTCTTCAGTTCTAGGTGTAGAGAGAGGAGTCTGTGACCCTGAAGATCAAACCATGGTGATCTTGGAGACACGATTCCAAGCCAGAAGTTGCTGCCAGAGTCCTATAAAGAATCCCTGAGAAAGCAGGGTCTGGATACATAAGCCCAGGAGGACGTTGGACTTGGAACTCGGTGGGACTAATGCTATATAGGAGCTAAGTGAAGCTAGGACTCTAATTCTCTTCTCCTCCCCAAGGACTAAGGAAGTACATGAGAGTTTTATCCTTAGGTTTTCAGGGGAATGCTTATATGTTTGTTCTTGTTATATCTTTGAAGTAAACATTCCTCTGTAAAAGCTAATCTGATTGTTAATTGGTTAAATGGAACTAGAGCGAGCACAATCTGTGGGGAATTGAGCCAGTGGCAGAAAACAGACCACCTCTCTGTCCCCTAAGGGTACCCAAGAATCCTTGTTGATGAGAGAAACTTAAGACACCTGGTTCTAAGCGAGTGAGGGCTGGAGATGTCACTATTATACTAATATACAATTTTGGTCAGAAAAGAGACAATTCTAAAATGTCTCTTCCTCTTATCCCAACTCCTTTTCCTTGTTTCCTACATATCTTCTAGTCTCACATAGTTACTTTGTTGATTAAAAAAAAACTTTTTTGCTTCTTGTTTTTACTAGTTTATACAACTATGTTGCATCTCATCTTGTAAGAAATAAACCCAATGAGTGCATAGACTTAAACAATAATAGCCTATAAACCATAATAGCATTCATTCATCTAACTCAAAAAGGAGCTGTTCTTGGGTTATAATGTAGGATGGCAATTTTAAAGGCATATACACCACTATACAAAAGAACCAGCTAGACTCTATATCTCTCTATTCTGAATCCAACCTGCCCAAATCACTTGTCATCATTTCAAAAAAGCCATCTGACTTTGGCACAGTAAGGATATTTGAAGGGATTTATAGGATTTATAAAGGTAACTTCATCCTAACCTTTGCCTAGAGTTTCTAAAGTGGTCTCTACACTCCCCTGAATCATTACCAAATTTGTCATTTAAGTTTTGTTTTCAGTCTATTTCTTACTAGCATACGGGGTGTGGCCAGGATTAGGATGGGGGTGGGGAGTGGGGGCATGGGGAGGACCAGGAAAATCATCTGTTTCTTTAACTGAAGGACTCATTGTCCAGCTCCAGGCAAGTCAGCCTCTGTTTTGTAGAGCCTGAGCCAAGCTGACCTGAAAATCAGTGAATCAGAAAGAATATCAGCTTTGCAGTTATTTTGTAAGTTTGCATGCCTCAAGCATCTAGATATAAAGTTAATTTTATGGCTCTAGCTCCTCTTGTCCTTCGAAATGCAAAATCTTTTTTTCCCTGTTATGTTAGCCTTGATTAAACCAAGGACATGTTGGTGGGATAAGGGAAGATTAAAAAAAATGAGTGACATTCTAAATTTGATATGCCTCAATGAATTGGAAATAACAATGAATGAACTCTTGTTCTGTCTTTTTTTTTTTTATCATGAGCGGCAACACAGTCAATTTTTTTTATTGGATTTTGGAAAGATTGCATAGTATGAGTCATTCTTCTCTTTCTTATCACAGTATTTGAGTACATACTATATGTACTATATTAAAAGAGATAATATTTGAAGTACTTAGAACAATGTCCAGCACATAGTAGGTGATAAAAATTCAAGTTATTGTTGTTGCCAATATTAATAGCAATAATAATGTGTTACAGTTGAGTTTTACTATGGATGCTGCCAGTTCTATTAGTGTTAGAAGAAGAAAGACTGAAACTCAAAACTTCTTGGCACAAGAAGGTAATTTTGTCAAATTGCCTTTTATATTTTTTCTTTACCAACATTTTATTTAGCAATTAACTATATATATATATCTGTACATATATATATACATATATATATATATTTATATCTCATTCACCAATTCTTTCACATGTCTATGTATTCTCTTCCCAACTAGATTATAAGTCCCATATGGACAGGAACCATGTCTTATTCCTCTTGCATACTTAAAGCACTAGGCATGATAAATACTTGATGAATGCTGGAGCTGGGCAGTTAGTACATTCAAAGGCATAACCATACTTGTTTACAGAGGACTTGCTCATTTAGTATTTGGCTCAAAGTTTCTAACAGTTAACAGAATTATAAATCTGAGCAAAAGAGACTATATGGAAAAGAAGAAAGATTTTCCAAATTACCTCAGTATGTCTAAGTTTTGAGCTTGAGTCTACTTGGAAGGTGATAAGAATAAGCAGCAGCCACAGCAAAATACAGGACTAAGCATTCCCTATTATTCTAGATCTAGGACCAAGTTTGCTTGATTGTTTTTTTATAGATACACTCGTACCTGAAACATCTGGTAGTTTACACACAGTTGGTGTTCAAAGGATACATTATTAATAAAGGAAGAGTGATTCATCCCCTCTGCATAGAATACTTTCCCATCCCTATTATTTAAGTCCCAGTTTATCTAACATCTCCACAGTGTATTTAAATAAACCAGATGATTTTCACAGAGATGAGATGGCTTTGAATGATTACTAAAGTATAGAAAAGGCAAAGAGAAGGAAGGGTATTCTATACAAAAGAAGTAATAGAGGCAAAGGTGTAGAGTTGATGTGATGAAATATTTGAGGTCAAAAAGAAGGAAGAACTGATTAAATCCACTGTGTAAATTATAGAAGTAAATGCTGGTCAGAGAAGCAGCATAACAGTGAAAAGTGGGCTGGAATCTTGGAGCCAGGAAGATCTATAGACAAAGAAACACCTTTGAAACAAATGAGCAAGTCACTTAGCTTCTGAGGGACTGGCAACTGTCTAAGATTATAAATTATAGACAAATTGCTAATCTGTATGGGTGGAAGAAGTTTCTAAACTGAAATTCTAATACATTCAAATTCCTTGCCTCCTTGTCTGATCACCCCTTGCCAAACCCAATTTTGGTTTATTCCCAATATCCACCTTCTTTGAACCTATTCATATGCTACTGAACAGAATGTTAGAAATCGTGAAAACATATTGACTGGCCTCACTACAAATTTATGTTACAAAATCTCGACCAGGCTCTGACCACAGGAAGGCATCCCTTTTACATCTCCCTAATTTAGTTATTATCCCACTCACCTTAAAGCTATCCTGACTTAAGCCACCTGCCATATACCCTCACGGCATCCATTCACCTAAAAACTCTACCTCCTAGTAGGAAGGAAAAACATTAAGCCATTCGAAGAGAGCTCCTTCTTCTTCCCTCCTTCTCATATAACACCACTCAGAGACCTTGCCACTAACTCTTCCTTTATCCTCATCTTAGATGAAGAGGCGGCTCTTCACTTACCAAGATTGACCTCTTTACATGTACCTTTGCTTCTATCTTCTCCCATTTTCTGAAGCAGATTGCCCCCTCTATTAATCAAACTGTCTAATCTTCAGTCTCAAATGTTGGATCTGTCCTTGCTGCCTACAAACACACCAATGTCTTCCTCTTCCTTTAAAAACCCCTCATTTAATTTGACCATACCTACTATGACCCTACATCTTTCCTCCTTTTCTCAAAAAAATTTGAGAAAGGCTCCTGTATTAGGTATCTCTACTTCCTATCACCTCAATTCTAATCATTCTACAATGACATAAAATCTCATCATGCAACTGAAACTGCTCTCTCCAAAATTACCAGTGATCTCTTCATTCAATAGGCATTTATTAAGTACCTACTATTGCTAGGCACTGTGCTAAGTGCTAAGGATACAAAGAAAGAGAAAAACAGTCCATGGCCTCAAGAAGCTCAGAATCAAATGAAGGCAATAATATGCAAACACTGCACAAGCAAGACATAAACAGGATAAATTGGAGATAATATCAAGAGGGCAGGCACTAGCATTAAGGGAGACTGTTGAAGGATTCTTGCAGGATTCCCAGCAAGGGAAGCCTGGAAGTGAAAATGAGGATGGAGAGAATTCCAGAGATGGGGAACAACCAGTGAAAATTTCCGGAGTCAAGAGATAATGAATATTGTGTGAGCAACAGTAAGGAAGTCAGTGTCACTGGATTATAGAGTATGTGGAGGGGAATAAGGCATACAAAGATTGGAAAGGTAGGAGGAGACCAAGTTACAAAGCATTGTAAAAGTCAAAGATAAGATTTTGAGATGATAGAGAGTCATTTGAGTTTTTTGAATAGAGGGTGACATGCATCCCCAATTAATAAATGGTCAAAGGATATGAACAGGCAGTTCAGAAGTAGAAATCAAAGCTCTCTATAATCATGTAAAAATGTTCTAAATCACTATCAATTAGAAAAAAGGCACATTAAAACATCTCTGAGGTACTACCTCATACCTACCAGATTGGTTAATATGAAAAAATGAGAAAATTATAAATGTTGGAGGGGTTGTGGGAAAACTGACACATTTAATGCATTGTTGTTAGAGTTGTGAACTGATCCAATAATTCTGGAGAGCAAGTTGGAATTATGCCCCAAAAGCAACCAAACTGTGCATACCCTTTGATCCAGCAATACCACTGCTTGGTCTGTATCCCAAAGAGATTTAAAAAGGGGGGAAAGGAACTATTTGTACAAAAATATTTATATTAGTTCTTCTTGTGGTAGCAAAGAATTGGAAATTGAGGGGAAGTTCACCAGTTGGAGAATGGCTGAACAACTTGTGGCATAAAATTGTGATGGGATACTGTTGAGCTTTGTGAAATTACAAGGGAGGGGATTTCAGAAAAAAAAAACACAACAACATAAGACCTATACAGACTGATGCAAAGTGAATTGAGAAGAACTGGGAGATCATTGGGCTCAGTAACAGCAATGCTGTAATGATGATCAACTGTGAAAAACTTGGCTATTTCAATCAATACAATGATCCAAGAAAATTTCAAAGGACTCATTATGAAAAATGCTATTCACCTCCTGAGAAAGAACAGATGGAGCCTGAATACAGATTGAAGCATAGCCTTTTTCATTTTTTTGTGTTTTAAAAAAAAAAATTTGGTCATTTTCTTTCACAACATGACTAATAGGGAAATATGTTTTGCATGACTGCACACGTATGACCTATATGAAATTGTATGGGGTGACATGGTCAGAGGTGGGCTTCTGGAAGATCACTTTGATCTTCTGAATGGAGGATGAGCTAGAATGGAGAGAGACTTCTGGCAGGGAGACCAACTAGAAGGCTATTGCAACAGTACAGGTGTGAGGTGATGGCCTGCAAGAGGGTGGTAGAAGTGTCAGAGGAAAAAAGGGGATGAGTACAAGAGATTTTTTTTTTGCCAAATCCAATGGCCTTTTCTCAGTCTTCAATCTCCTTGACCTCTTTACAACCTTCATCACTGTTGAATACCTTCTCTTCTTTGATATTATGTCCTCTCTAGATTTTTTGTGATACTGCTTTCTCCTGGTTCTCCTCCTACCTGTCTAACCAGTCCTTCTCTGTTGTCTCTGCATAATCTTCATCTAAGTCTTCCTGAAAGTCTCAGTCCCGGGCTTTCTTTTCTTTTTCCTTCTGCACTATCTTACTTGGTGCAGCTAAGTGGCACAATGGATGGAGCACTGGGACTGAGGTCAGGAAGACTCATCTTCCCGAGTTCAAATCCAGCCTGACACATGTTAACTGTGTGACCCTGGGCAAGTCATTTAAGCCTGTTTGTCTCAGCATCTTCATGTGCAAAATGAGCTGGAGAAGGAAATGGCAAACCACTCTACTATCTCTGCCAGGAAAACCCCAAACGTGGTCACAAAGAGTTGGGACACAACTGAACGGCAATAACGATTATCTTACTTGGTGATCTAACCAGCTCCCATGTTCAATTACCATCTCCTCTATACAAATGACTCTCAAATTTGTATACCTAGCTATATTCTCTCTCAAGCTATAGTCACATATCACTGCCTTTTGGACATTTCAAATCAGAGGATCTGTAAAGCTCTCAAATTTGACATGTCCAAAACAAAACTCATCATCTTTCCCACAAAATTCTTTTCTCTGACCAACTTGCCTTGTTGTTGTTGTTGTTGTTGCTCGTCCTTTGTTCTCGAAGAGGACCAGTGACATCAGGAATGTGATGCCATGACTTGCAAGTGATTTGGATTTAAGTGAGAGATGGCCGTGCAAGGTCACCAGCTTCATTCTCTCCTCTGGAGTCATCTGAGTCCAGTGGCAAGATATAGATCAGGATGACTGGAGATAGCCCCATACCAATTTACCTGTGACAACTAAGAAATGCACCATCCTTTCAGTCACTGAGGCTCCCAACCTCTGTCTTTCACTATGCCTCACTTACAGTTACCTCACATAGCCAAACTTTTGACCTGTCTTATTGTTTTAACCTTCACAACATCTTTCATACATGTCCCTACCTTCACTCACACAGCCACTACTCTAGTACTGACTCATCATTTCTCCCCTGGACTATTGCAATAGACTAATTGGTTTCCCTGCCTCCAGTTTTTTCCTAACTCTAGTCCATCATCCACTCAATTGCCAAAACGATTTTCTTAAAGCACAGGCAGGTATGACCATGTCACACATACACCCAGCTCAAGAAACTCTCATGGCTCCCCCTTACCACTGAGATCATAGGTAAAATCCTGTCTTTTAAAGCTCTTTATAACATATCCCCTTCCTATATTTCCAGTCTTCTTAAACTTTATTTAATGTTTACTTATTGAAGGCAATGACTTATCCAAGGTCATACAACTAGGAAGTATCTAACGCTGGATTTGAACTCAGGTCCTCCTGATTCCACACTGGTGCTCTATTCACTGTGGCACCTAGCTGCCCCTTTCTTAAACTTTAAAATCCCCTTCAAGCACCCTGCAATCTAGTTACACTGGCCAACTTTCTGTTCTTTACACAAAATCTCATCTCCTGATTCAGTGCCCTTTCACTAGCTGTCCCCTATACCTGAAATTATCTCTCTCCTAATTTTCCTGGCTTTATTTAAGTTCCAGTTCAAATCCTCTTTTCTGCAATAGACCTTCAGGGATATGTTGGAGCCAGCTTGACCTGGCTTTCCAAAGCCAATTGTTAGATTTTCTGGCTGAGCATTTATACTTTGAAAATTCACAAGTGCTGCAAATCAGGGCTTGATTTATTATTTTTAATTAACATGAAGGGGTTTCTGCTTGCTGAAGTTTGTTGAACCAATAACATTAGACAAGACCCCACTGCCTCTCAGGGGCACACCTAAAATGCTTAGAAGGTGATGTAGCCAGCCATATTCTGGAAACCTAACCTGCTAATGCAATTACAAGGTGAGAGAGTAAGTCCAGAGAATGTAATCACTACAGGTAAAATGAAAATAATCACCTTGTATTCACCTTGTAGGTATATTGTGAGACTCGAATGAGACAATGTACGTAACTTCCTTTGAAAACTTTCAAGTACTGTATAAATATCTGTTCTACAATGCATAGAACACTGGGTTCAAGTCCTTTGTCTGACATGTCCTGGCTGTGGCCTTGTCTATAACCTCTCAGTGAGCCCCAAGCAAAGCTCTTAATAGTAAGTTGCAGAAAAGATACTAATTTGCATTGTATTTTCCTCCTGGTTTTATAGCTAGTGCATTGATTTATTTAAAAATATGCTTCAATCTGTATTCAGACATCATCAGTTCTTTTTCTGGGGATAGATACCATTTTTCATCATAAGTCCTTCAGAGTTGTCTTGGATCGTTGTATTGCTTACAGTAGCTAAGTCATTCACAGTTGATCATCTCATAATATTGCTGTTACTTTATGGAGAGTTACATTTCACTTTGCATCAGCCCATGCAAGTCTTTACAGATTTTTTCTGAGAGCATCCTGCTCATCATTTCTTACAGTACAATAGTATTCATCATAATCACACTACAACCTATTCAGCCATTCCCCAATTGATAGGCATCCCCTCAATTTTGAATTCTTTGCTCCCAGAAAAGAGCTACTATAAATATTTTGCTACATACAGGTCCTTTTCCTTTTTGTTTTGTCTTTTTTAAATTTTTTTTTTTTTGGATACAGACCTAGTAGTGGTTTTGCTAGGTGGAAGGGTAAGGGTATGCATGGTTTTATAGCCCTTTGAGCATAGTTCCAAATTGCTCCACAGAATGTTTGAATCAGTTTACAACTCTACCAACAGTGTATTAATAGTGTCTCATTTTTCCCACATCCCTTCCAATATTTGTCAATTTTTCTGTCCTATTAGTCAATCTAATAGTACCTCAGAATTGTTTTAGTTTGCATTTCTCTGATCAGTAGTGAGAGTATTTTTTCATGTGGCTATAGATAGCCCTGATTAATTCATCTGAAAACTGATAATATCTTTTGATCATTTATCAATTGGGGAATGGCTCTTATTTTTATAAATATGATTCAGTTCTCTATATGTTTGAGAAAAGAGGCCTTTATCAGAGAAACTTGCTTCAAAATTTTTTTTCACAGGTACTATTGCTAGCTGCATTTCCCTCCATCGTATTCCCCCATTTATTCTATTCTGTTTCTCCTTTTACCCTGTCCCTCCTCAAAGAGTTTTGCTTCTGACTTCCCCCTCCCCCCATCTTCCCTCCCTTCTATCATTGCCCTCCCTCCCCTTTCTCTTATCCCTTCCTTTCCTACTTTCCTGTAGAGTGAGATAGATTTTTACACCCAATTGTATGTGTATATTATTCCCTCTTTGAGCCAATTCTGATGAGAATAAGGTTCACTCACTCCTTCTTACTTCCCCATTCTTCCCCTCCACTGTAAAGGTTTTTTCTTCCCTCTTTTTTGTGAGATATTTTACCCCATTCTACCTCTCCCTTTCTCTTTATCCCACCACTCTCGCACCACTTAATTTTATTTTTTAAATATCATCCCCTCATATTCAACTCACACCTCTGCCCTCTGTCTATAAATACTCCTTCTAACTACCCTAGTAATGAGAAAAATCTTATGAGTTACAAATATCATCTTCCCATGTAGGAATGTAAACAGTTTAAGTGTATTAAGTTCCTTATGATTTCCCTTTCCTGTTTAACTTTTTATGCTTCTCTTGAGTCTTGTATTTGAAAGTCAAATTTTCTTTTCAGCTCTGGTCTTTTCATCAAGATTGCTTGAAAGTCCCCTATCTCACGTGAAAAAACAAACAAACAAACGTGAATACACGTTTTTCCCCCTGAAGGATTATATTCAGTTTTGCTGAGTAGGTGATTCTTGGTTGTAATTGTAGCTCCTTTGCTCTCTGGAATATCATATTCCAAGTCCTCTGATCCTTTAATGTAGAAGCTGCTAAATCTTGTGTTATCTTGACTATGACTCCATGATACTTGAATTGCTTCTTTCTGGCTGCTTGTAATATTTTCTTCTTGAACTGGCAACTCTGGAATTTGGCTATAATGCTCCTAGCAGTTTTCATTTTGGGATCTCTTTCAGGAGGTGATAGGTGGATTCTTTCAATTGCTATTTTACTCTCTGCTTCTAGAATATCAAGGAAGTTTTCCTTGACAATTTCTTAAAAGATGATTTCTAGGCTCTTTTTTTTTTATTGTGTCTTTTAGGTAGTTTAATAATTTTAAAATTCTCTCTCTTGGATCTATTTTCCAGGTCAGTCATTTTTTCCAAAGAGTTATTTCACATTGTCTTCTTTTTTTTTTTTCATTCTTTTGGTTTTGTTTTACTGTTTCCTGATTTCTCATAAAGTCATTAGCTTCCATTTGTTCCATTCTGTTTTTTTCCTTTCATTTCCTTTCTTTTTTTTATTTTTAGTTTACAATGCTCAGTTCCACAAGTTTTTGAGTTCCAAATTTTCTCCTCCTCCCTATCTTCCCCTTCTCCTCCAAGATGGCATACAATCCAATACAGGTTCTACACATACCTTTGCATTAAACTTGTTTACCCAATAGTCAGGTTGTAAAGAAGAATTATAACCAATGGGATGAATCATGAGAAAGAAGAAACAAAACCAAAAAAGAAGGAAAAAAAAAGAGAGAGCAAATAGTTTGCCTCAATCTGCATTCAGACTCCATAATATGGATGTGGATAGCTCCATTCTAATTAAGGAATTTTTTTTTTCAGTGAGCTTTTGATCTCCTTTTCCATTTGGCCAATTTGGTGTTTTTAGGCATTCTTCTCTTCATTGACTTTTTGGACCTCTTTTACCGTTTGGCCTAGTCTGTTTTTTTTTTTTAAGTGCTACTTTCTGCAGTATTTTTTTTATCTTCTTTACCAAGCTGTTAACTTGTTTTTCATGATTTTCTGGCATCACTCTCATTTTTCTTCCCAATTTTTCCTCTACCTCTCTGATCTTCAAAATTCTTTTTTAGCTCTTCCATAGCATGTGACCAAGTCATCTTTTCTTGGAGGCTTTGGATGTAGGAGCTTTGACTTTGTTGTCTTCTTCTGAATGTTTGTTTTGATCTTCCTTGTCACCACAGTAACATTCTGTAGTCAGAGTTTTTCCCATTATTTGCTCATTTTCCCAGCCTATTACTTGATTTTTAACTCTTTATTAAAGTAGGGCTCTGCTTCCTGAATAGAAGGCATGCTGTCTCAAGTTTCCAGTGTTTTATTCAGTTATTTTCAGAGATACTTCTAGGGACCTGTAAATTTTCAGTTCTTCCAAGGTGGTATGATCTAAGGAGAGGTGTTTACTACTCTCCTGGCCTGTGCACCAGTCTGTGAGAGACCACAAGTACTCTTTTCTGTCCTGGAACTATGACAAGGGTCCCCCTTCCACTGTGGCTACAAGCTCTGCTATGTTAGTATTCCTCCTTTCACTGAGACTGCCGTCCAGGGCTCTGAAGTGGAGCTATGGGCAAAGCAACAGAATCCTGCCTTAGTGCTAGCAAAAAGACCCCTGTAATCTTCTGACCAGTTGTTTGACCCCCTTGCCATCTGTGGGCTGAGAGCTCTAGTCCTGGTTTGCTGTGGCCAGGGCTCTGCTGGCATGGCCTGAGATGGACTGTGCTCCACTCTCAACCAGGTGTGACAGACTTTTCCTGCCAGACCTTTCTTGCTGACCTTCTAAGTTGTCTTTGGTGTCTGTGGGCTGAGAGGTCTGGAAACCACCACTGCTGCTAGTGATTCAGTTGCCCCAGGGCCTGCCTGCTCCAGGTTTGCTGGGGCCCAGTCCACATTGGCCTCCAGGTGCTGAACTGTGCCCCTCTTTCACCATATTGCAAAAGCCTTTTCCTGCCAACCTTCCAAGTTGTTTTGGACTGAAAATTTGTTTCACTCCATCTTTTTGTGGGTTGCTCTAGAATTTATTTAGATTCATTTTGTAAAGGTTTTTAGAGAGTTTGAGGGGAGAGCTTGGGTGGGTCTCTGCCATCTTGGCTCCATCTCCAATGATGTGCACCGTTTAAGAAATTTCCTCACCTGGGTTTTCCCTCTACCATTGAAATCACAGCTCTTGGGAGAGCTAGGTGGTGCAGTGAGTAGAGCACTGGCCCTGGAGTCAGGAGGACCTGAGTTCAAATACACCCTCAGACACTTGACACATTACTAGCTGTGTGACCTTGGGCAAGTCACTTAACCCCAGTTGCCCTGCCAAAAAACAACAAACAAAAAAGAAATCACAGCTCTTTTTTTT
>CM053622.1:631979817-631995239 GCA_028646595.1 Phalanger gymnotis | reverse complement strand
CTTTTCACTGAGAAAGCTTGAAAGTCCTCTGTTTTATTGAAAGTCCGTATTTTGCCTTGGAGCATGATACTCAGTTTTGCTGGGTAAGTGATTCTTGGTTTTAATCCTAGCTCCATTGACTTTCAGAACATTGTATTCTAAGCCCTTCAGTCCCTTAATGTAGAAGCTGCTATATCTCATGTTATTCTGATTGTGTTTCCACAATACTCAAATTGTTTTTTTCTAGCTGCTTGCAGTATTTTCTCCTTGACCTGAGAACTCTGGAATTTGTCTACAATATTCCTAGGAGTTTTCTTTTTGGTATCTTTTTTAAGAGGCAGTCAGTGGATTCTTTCAATTTCTATTTTATCCTCTGACTGTAGAATATCAGGGCAGTTTTCCTTGATAATTTCTTGAAAGATGATGTCTAGGCTCTTTTTTTGATCATGGCTTTCAGGTAGTCTAATAATTTTTCAGTTATCTCTCCTGGATCTATTCTCCAGGTCATTTTCCAATGAGATATTTCACATTGTCTTCCATTTTTTCATTCCTTTGGTTCTGTTTTATAATATCTTGATTTCTCATAAAGTCACTAGCTTCCAATTGCGCCAATCTAATTTTTTTTTGTTTTTTGGCAGGGCAATTGGGGTTAAGTGACTTGTCCAAGGTCACACAGCTAGCATATGTATTAAGTGTCTGAGGCCAGATTTGAACTCAGGTCCTCCTGACTCTGGAGCCGGTGCTCTACTCACTGCACTACCTAGCTGCCCTTCCAATCTAATTTTTAAGGTGGCATTTTCTTCAGTAGTTTTTTGGATCTCCTTTTCCATTTGGCTAATTCTGCCTTTCAAGACATTCTTCTCCTCATTGGCTTTTTGGAGCTCTTTTGACATTTGGGTTTGTCTATTTTTTAAGGTGTTATTCTCTTCAGTATTGTTTTGGGTCTCCTTTAGCAAGTCATTGACTTGCTCTTCATGATTTTCTTGCATTACTCTCATTTCTCTTCCCAATTTTTCCTCTACTTCTCTAACTTGCTTTTCCAAATCCTTTTTGAACTCTTCCATGTTCTGAGCCCAATTCATATTTTTCTGGGAGGCTTTTGATGTAGGCTCTTTGACTTTGTTGACTTCTTGTGGCTGTATGTTTTGATCTTCTTTGCCACCAAAAAAAGATTCTAAAGTCTCAGTCTGAATCTGAGTTCATTTTTGCTGCCTGTTCATGTTCCCAGCCAACTACTTGTCTCTTGAGCTTTTTGTCAGGATATGACTGCTTGTAGAGTAGAGAGTACTTTGTCCCAAGCTTTAGGGTCCACCGCTGCTGTTTTCAGAGCTACTTCTACACAGCAAGCTCTTCCACACCAGTGCTCCTCCTCCCCCAAGAATGGCCAACCCAGACAGTGACCCAAATCCAAGCAGGGCAAAGCAGGCTCTGCACTCCTGCCTTGATCCGCTGCTTAATCCCTCCCACCAGGTGAGCCAGGGACTAGGGAAGCAACTGCAGCTGGAGCTCTGGAAGTAGCCACAGAGCTGCACCACCTCTGCTGCCCTACGGCCTGTTCTGCCTGACTCCTGGTCTAGTTGGTTCTGGTGTGGCCCTTGCAGGGCTGAGCTGTGCTCCGTGCTGCTCCTAGCTCTGTGCAATAGACCTTTCTCTGTTACCCCATCCAGGCTGTCCTGGGCTGGAGGCCTGCTTCCCACTGCTATTTTGTGGATTTTGCAGCTCTAGAATTTGTTCAGTCATTTTTATAGGTGTTTGGAGGGACCTGGGGGAGAGCTTAAGCAAGTCCCTCTTTTCCAGCCGCTATCTTGGCTCTGCTCTCCAAAACTTAGTTCTTGTAATTGATATATTTTCTCTTATTTTCTAAATATTTTGTATCTTCAAGTATGGAATCACAAAATTTTAGTGCCTGAAGGAAACTTGGGTAAAATCTAGTCCTAGAATTTTATCTTTTGTAAAGGAGATCTGAGAATTTTACTTGATTCGTTCAGGTATATATTATCCTGGACTTAAACACCAAATGGAATGAACATTTTCATATACAAAGTAACAGAATGGGGCTTACCTGGAGGAAAGAAACACATGGAAGGGATCTGAGGAGGTGGGGAGGGGAAATATGTAGAGTGTAGGGTGTGGGTGTGGTTTTGAAGTTCAGAAAGTCTGCAGCACAGATGAAGGCAATAGTGGTTGGTAAGCTTAAGCCCCTCTCCCATATGGACAGCTCCACCTCCACCCCAGAGGAACTTAGCAATGGGAGGAAAGAGTCTAAATAGCAGAGGAATGTTCTGCTGTGAGAAGGCCACAGGAGTGGATAGATGTTCCAGGGTAGGGAGACCTCAGGCACTGAGGCAGGTTCCAGGGTAAGACTACAAGCTAAGGTATAATCTTGAAGCCCAGAAAGTCAGAAGTACAGTTGATAGTGCTTTAGGAGTAGTAGTACTTTCATGGCTTCTTCAAGTTGTCATTTTCCTTTCTTGGTCATCTTTACCAATCAGATAGGCATGGAGTGGAACCTCTGAGTTGCTTTTTGATAACTTGAATTTAGAGAACTGCATATCCATAACCTTTGACAATTTATCTCTTGTTATCTGTTTGACAGTTGTTTCTATATATTTGAAGCCATTTTCCTTGTTTGCTCTTCTGATTTGACCATGATGTGACCATAAACCAGGTCATGTATACATTTAGCAGGCTGTATATTGTGTGAAATTTAAAGTGCAGCTAAGTGGCACAGTGGATAGAATGCCAGACCTGGCATCAGGAAGACCAGAGTTCAAGCCTGGCCTCTGACACAGTTTCCTCATTTGTAAAATGAGCTGAAGAGGGAAATGGTGAACCACTCCAGTATCCTTGCCAGGAAAATCCCAAGTCAAGAAGAGTCAAACCTGACTGAAAAATGACTTTGTTATTGTGTGAGATTTTTGCTTTATTCCATTTCTTCATGTTTTTAAACCGTACTAAATTGTTTAAAAAATTACAGCTTTTTAGTGTAGTTTGAGTTATGTAGTATTCCTAGGGTCTCCTTCATTACTACTTTTTATTATTTCTCATGAGATTCTTGATCTTTTGTTCCTCTATATGAATTTTGTTATTTTATCTACTTCTATATAGTGATCATTTGGTAGTTTGGTACAATATTAAATAAGCAAATTAATTTAGGTCATATTGTCATTGTTATTTATTAGCCCATTCCAATAAGGGGCAATTAATGTACTTCCAGTTATTTAGCTCTGTTTTAATTTGTGCGTCTTGGTAGACAGTTAGGTTATGCTTTCTCTAGTAATTTTGAATGTAATTTCCTTTTCAATTTCTCCCTGCTGGGTGTTAGTAACATATAGGTGATTGTTTATGTAGACTTATTTTATATGCCGCCAATTTGCTAAAGTTATTGTTTCAATTAATTTTTTATTGACTTTTTAAAAGTAGACCGTGTCACCTGCAAAAAGCGATAGTTTATCTTCTTGTTGCCTCTGCTTATTCCCTCAATTTCTAGCATTTCTAGCACTGTTAAATAATAATGGTCGTCCTTACTTTACTCCTGTTCTTATTGAAAAGGCCTCTGTTTGGTCTCTTTTTCATATAATCCTGTCTTTTGGTTTTAGATAATACTCAACCATATTAAGAAAAAGTCCAGTTGTTACTATGCTTTTTAGCATATTTGTATGTGTTAACAACAAAAAAACAGATTACATTTTGTCTAATCCAACCTCTTTATTTTTTTTTATTTTTTGATGAACAAATTGAGACCCTTGAGAGTTATTTATGAGAGGGCTTAAAATCTGTAAAATTTATGTTTTATACGCAGTTTTACCACCATACATAATCAACTAAGAGGATAATGTGCATAATCTAGGCCTACTTAAAAAATTAAGATTTTAAAACGTTTCCCTGAATGATTCTGTACCTCTTCTTCTATTTACTTTTAAAAACTACATTAGAGGCTTCTCTAAACTGGTCCTTGCCTATTCAAACAATTAAACTAAAGGCCTAAAGAGCTGACAGCCTGTTCTTTATTTGCTGGTCAGCATTGACTTTACCCACTTTAAATTGCTTCTTAATATTTCCCTGGCTTCTCCAAGTAAGGGATGCAAGGTCGTTGGATCTGCCAGTGCAGGTGATTTCTCAGGTCACCTCCATCTCTTAAATTCTGTGAATTAAAGTATTCTTATAAGTAAATACTAAGATTGGGCTGGGATTCTTATTCTACTCTCTGTCCCATACTACTTACCTGGAAGTTAGAAAACCGGTGAAATTCTGCGATCCCAGATTACTTATGGTTTTGTAAGCATTTATCATTATGACCTTTAAAAACTCACACCAGAAAGGAAATCTTAGATGCACTATCAACCTTTTTAAACTCACAGGTACTTTTTTCCTTATCTTTTTCTAGGAACTCCAGTATGTTTCTTTTTTCTTTTAGCAATTTTATTGTAAAAGGAGAAATTTTAGCTCTCCTGGATTCTACTGCCCTATGATGATCTTAGAGCATTGGCCTTGGAGTGAGGAATACCTTAGCTTGAGCTTTTCCACAGTCACTTGTAGTGATGTAGTGACTTGACTGTGACCCTGGGCAAGTTATTTAGTCTCTCTCATCCTCAGTTTCTTTATCTGCAAAACGAGGGTAATAATAATATTTACTTCACAGGACTACTGTGTAGATTAAATGATGTAATATATGTAAAATGCGTTGCAAACTAAAATGCTGTGTAGTTAGCTTTTATTTCTTCATTTCCCTAAAAGGATAAAAGTATTGGGAAAAACAGAGGATAGAATTAAGTCCATGTAATACTTAATTTGCTTTGGATAATTAATATTTTATATTAAATACAACAAAAATAGACTTAAGCATTAAACAATTTAAAAAAAGATAGCCTTCCCATTTTTATGATTATACACTTTGTATATATTCTGAGTCTATAAGCCATTGTAGACATTAAATTCCTATAAATTGATATCTTTTATCTAACATTTATTATTATTTTCCCACATGTGTAGTGTTGATGGACTCAGACACTTGACACATGTACTAGCTGTGTGACCTTGGGCAAGTCACTTCACCCCAATTGCCCTGCCCCCAAAAAGATATTGATCTTCTTACTAATATGTACAAAGCACTATGTTAATAAGTATTGAAAGAAATAAAATGTTTTGATAAGAAATAGTAACATACAAAATTGCAGCGCTGTTATAGTACTCCTAAATAATTGAATCCTTGGAAAGAATTACCAGGAAAACTGGAAAACAATTTGAAAGAAATTAAGTTTAGATCAACAACTTAGACCAAATTCCATAATAAATTTAAAATGGCTAAAACCCTTGAGTACTAGAGATAATGTTACCAAAAAAAATTAGGAGTGAATCTGATTATATACCTTTGACTATGATGAATAGAGGGTCATAAATTCTTAACTGCACTAACATTTTTGGGGTATACTCTGTAAACAGGCAAGTCAAAGTAATATATAAAATCAAAAGCCATTCTCTAGTATGGAAATGGTAAAATGATATGAACAGTTTTCAAAAGAATTGTAAATAACTGACAACCTTATAGAAGAATGCTCCAAATTACTAATTGTAAGAAATGCAAATTACAACCTTGAGGTTTTACCTCATAACCAGCAAATTGGTAAAATGGACAACAACAGAAGTTGTCACTTTTAGAGGGGTTATAAAAATGAAAGGGTATGCTAATGAACGCATTATTGGTGGTTTTGTGAATTGGACCAACCATTCTGGAAAGCAATTTGAAAAGTGACTGATATGTCCATCCCCTTTGACATAAATTACCATTGCTAGTAATATATCCTAAGGAGGAAATTGATAAAAGGAAAGATCCCATAATATAACAAAATATGATAGCACTCTTTGTTGTAACAAAGAACTGGAAACAAATTATGCCAGTTGATAGGGAAATATCTTAAATAAATTAGTACATGAACATAATGTAATACATTACTCTGCTGAAAGGAACAATAGCCATGATGAATGCAGATAGACAAGGAAAAACTTTCATGAACTGATGCAAATGAAACAAGCAGAACCAGAAAAATAATATACACACACAATCACTACAATAATGTAAGTGAAAGAACAAGAAAATAAAACTGACTTCTTCAGGATTATAGTGATCAAGCTCAGCTTCAAAACATAGATGACATCTCCTTCACCTCACTATTTTTTGCAGAGATCGGGGGAACCATGAGTATGGAACATGGCATATAATGTCAGACTTGATATATTGCTTAGTTTTACAGAGTGTTTTCCCTTCTATTTATCATGAGGGATGGTTCTCTTGGAGGGGGTAAGGGAAGAACTATAGAGGAAATGTAGGTGATATAACAAAAGATCTCAGTACAGTTTATTTTTTGAAAAATATAAACTTCTGTATAACTCCATTAAAAAACTGCAAAAACAAAGTGTTATGTGAGCAGCAGCGTAGTACAGTAGAAAGAGTGTTGGAATTGTAGGGGACCCTTCTTCCCACAATTTTTTTTCCCATCTTTTAGGCCCTCTAAAAAAGTTCTCCATTTCCTCCATCTTGACTTGGAGATGAAGGAGCTCTAGAATGTAATATCCTTTAGGGAAGGAGTGTTTTTATTTTTGTCTTTGTAATCTAAAATTTCATACCGTGTTTGGCGCTCAATAGATGTTTGATAAATGTTTGTTGAATTGAATTTGATAGAAACTGGGGGAATGGAGTACTTATCTATTGGAGAGATATAGCAGATGGACAATAAGCTGGGCTCAGAACTGAGTAGGAGGAAGATAATGGGCTAGATAACATTTGGGAAATTGAACAGTACATCCAGTAACCTCAAGCTCTTCCATAAAACAAAACCAGTCTTTTTTAATATCAATGTTTTTAAGATGTTGCCACTTGTCTAAGAATCGTAATACCAAATTCTTCAGTCTCAAAATTATAGGTCATGTGAGGTGTGATGGAGTGATAATATGGGTGTAAATAGGGTAAGGCACATTAGCAACAATGAATTGTTCATAAAATGGCATAAAACGTATCACCAAAGATATTTGATTGGAAAGATAGGACTGGTCATGTAGCAAAAGCAAGAAGTAGTAGCCCACCTGCTACACTGTTGCCTACATAATCTTAAGAGATTGACGCCTCCTGCAAGATTTTTGTGACATGTGCAAGAATATTACAGGATATGGAAGTATTAGTGGATTTCAGAATATACTTTAGAAGACTTACACGTATTGAAACCATAGGTCCTATGATATATCAACTCTTAAGAAAAAGAAATAAGAACAGAAACTTACATTAAAGTGTTTTCTTTTAAAAAGAAAAGCAAAATTACTTCCCAGATGTTTCTTAAAATCAGAACATATTTAGTTTTATGCTTTCTGCCTCTATATCTACAGTACTGCATCTTGAAGTCTTATAAATTCTGTATTCAGTAATTTGATTTTGTTTTCAATACTGTACCTTTGGAATGTTTAAATCAAAATGAACACTTTATAGAAGATTGGTTTCTTCACATCACACTCCTCAATTATTTTCAACTTGGACTGAAATCAAAAGGGTATCTCCTCAATTGAACTGAAAATTCATTTAACCTAGTTATCACTGAGTATTTCTATTAATTAAAGTTTTAGATAATATTGTATTTAATATATCATCTAATATTTTGATTCTATTGTCTTTAGTTTCTAATATATAGCCATCTTTTGCAATTTCTTTTACTTTCTAAAACAGGAGATCCTGACAGATTTTTTAAAAAGTTTTATTCATTTATCTATTTGTTTATTTATTTTTCTGACAGATTTATTCACCAAATATTTGAGTGTCTGCTACATGCAAGACACTGTCCTAGGTACATTGTACTACAACTATAAGTGTATGTGTTTAGAAACATCAAATTGGCATCTTTTTAAGTGATTAAAACTACAGTTTCTAGGAAGATTACATTGATAGATTTTTGTTTTGCTGTATAGATTATGACATAATGATAAATCATAAGTTATCCTTCAGGTGCAAAATTTTGGTACTGACATTGTCAAAGTCAGTGTTGTCTTTATAATAATGTGATATTTTCACGTTGACCCATCTGTACAACCCACATTCTCATGATGATGACACATTTAGATGAGACCTACACATCATTGTATCCACTTATAGTACCTAGTACAGTGCCTTGCATATAGCAGACACTCAAATATTGAATTCCCCACCATGTACAATTCCTTAAAACAGTAATAACTTGTGATAATAAGAGATAGTACATGTAGTCCTGCACTATTTTCCATTTGTTAAAATAATTGGTAGAAGTAAATGCTTTACAATTATTAACAATTTTATTCATTATTTTTGATTTGAGTTTTGTTACTATTTGAAATTGTCTTCATTTTTGTAGCTGTAGATTTGATTTTTGTCTTGTTCATTATTACTTAGTGTAGGGCTTTCCCTAACTTCATATTCACTATTCTTTATAGTACAATAATATTCCAACATGTTCACATACTTTTAAGTTTTGCTGCCATTTCACAAGTTAGACATGGTTTGTTTCCTTTTTATTCGCTATTATAAAGAGTTGTGAATATGTCCATACTGTATTTTAAGTCCTTTTCATAAAATTCTAAAGCCCCACACGTTCATATTGTGTAATATTTTTAAGCCCTTACAAACTAGAAAATGAATAATGACTATCAGGAGATATTTAGCATTCATTTTATTTAAAATACTGTTGTAAGTACTAGATCATTTTAATTCAAAGTTATAAATTAATTTTTTATGCCTTTTTTCTATATAGACTAGATAACTGTGTGGAGTGATTTTATCAATCAGCAAGCATTCATTAAATGCTTAGAGTGCCAGACACTACACTAAGTGTTGGAGATAGATAGAAAGGAAAAAAAAACCAGTTGTCTACCTTGGAACTTACATTCTAATAGGGGAGACAATATGCAGTTAGGTACACACAGAGTAGATTAGAAGGTGACCTTCTCCTAACCGCTAAGGTGATCTTTCGAGATAAGGCTTGAAGGAAGCCAGGGATTGTAAGAGGCTGAGGTGAGGAGGGAAAACATTCCAGGAATGCCGGTCAGCCACTGCAGAAGTACAAAGAAGGGAGATAACAAGATGCTGTGTCTTGTATGAGGAACAGTAAGTAAGTCAGTATAGTTGGAGTGTAGTGTGTGGAGGGGGAAGTAAAATGTAAGAAATTGGAAATGTGGGAAGGGTGTAGGTTGTGAAGAGCTTTAAATGCTACACTAGGGACTTTATATTTGATCTTGGAGGTAATGGAGAACCACTGGAACCTGTACTTTAGGAATAGCACTTTGGCACATTTGGAAAAAGACTTGAAGTAGAGAGATTACCGTATTTCCCCATGTATAAGAAAAAAATGTATTACATAAAGTTATTGAACTCAAGTTTTATTCATCATAAAATTCATACAATAATATGATAAAACTCAAGAACCTTCTGCTCATAGCTTTCAGGCATCTTCTGCAAGTCTGGTGCATGTACACATGCTTAGTCCATTCCGTTTCATGAACCTGAAGCACCAATTGTGTCCTCCTTTGAAATCAGTAATCTTTTTCATCAGCAATTCTTCTTGCCTCATGCTGAACCATCTTTGTGGACACAGAAATTCTAATTGGCCTTTGCTCTTCAATCCATATCTTCAATTCCCTCTCTAAATCAGGCCATTTTGCTGACTTGCCTCTCATGGCCTTCTTCTGCCATGGCATTTTCAGTAGGGTTTCTTGTTTCCGTAGCCAGTCTTGGATTGTTTTCTCAGTTGGAGGAAGACCAAACTAGATCACTTTTAACTTGAATTCAGCATCTTTTCTGAGCCACTTCTGGGCAGAATGTGGCAAAACGTAACCAAATATGCCTGTAACAAATGCGAAACAATGAGCGCAAAGACAACAAGTGTGAAAAAGTGGGAATTGCAAGTAAAAAAATCTACAGCCACTGTATAAGATGCACCCAGTTCTTAGACCCCAGGTTTTTCGAAAAAGAGTGTGTCTTATACATGCGGATATACAGTAATTAGGAGACTATTACAGTAGTCCACAGGAGAGACAATGATTGTATAAATTTGTTTGTAAATTACAGAGGACTTATATCTTATTCTATAGGGAATGGTGAGGCAAAGAAGCTCCTTGATCCTTAGGGATAATCAGGGAGCTGGTTCTGGCATGACTTGATGATATCTTGAACTTTAGTGGGTTGGTCATGTAAGTGGAGGAAAAGAATGAATTATATAGGTAGAATCTACCAACCTTGGCAAATAGTTATAGAGGCTAAAGGTGAATGAAAAGTGGAGGATGACTTTGAGGTTGTGAATCTGGATGGCTGGAAAGATAGTGGTACCCTCAACAGAAATAGATAAATTAGGAACTAGGGTAGGTTTTGGGGAAAAATAATGCATTTGAGTTTGAAATGCCTGTAGGGCATTCACATGGGGGGGGTATCTCATATATCTTTGGCTTTGTGTGGAACTTTGAGTCTTTAGGCCTGAGGAGAGAATTAGATTGGATTGGTAGATCTAAGAATCATCTGCATGGAGAGGCTAATTGAACCCTTTCTAGCTGGTGAGATTGAAGTTGTTTGAGGGAAAAGAGAGGTGTTTAGGGAAGGACCTTGGGCAGCTAGGTGGTGCTTTCGATAGAGTGCTGGGCCTGGAGTCTGGAAGACCCCTTTTCCAGAGGTCAAATCCAGCCTCAGACACTTAGTAGCTGTGTGACCGTGGGCAAGTCACTTAGTCCTGTTTGCTTTAGTTTCCTCATCTGTAAAATGAGCTGGAGAAGAAACTGGCAAACCACTCTAGTATCTTTGCCAAGAAAACCTTAAGTGAGTGTGTTGGTAAGCAAAATGGGCTCCTAAGCACTTAGTTCAACAAGTGCCCTTGAAGAGTTTGGCTTTTTGTTTGTTTTGAGTAATTCAGTGTATTTCATTGAGTCTTAGTAAGTGCTAAGCCCCAGGTGTAAAACCTATGTGGGTGTGGATTGGCAACTGAGGTGGGGCCCAAGGTGGGGCTAACTCCAGGGAGGGCCTAGTTTATATTTCTGGGACAGCAGAGGCTTTTAGACCACGTGGGTTTAAGCAACCTCTTTGTGACGATTCTAGGTCAAATGGGTGAGTCACATGTGTGACTCACCTTTGACCCTGAAAAAGATATAAAACCAGGAGTTGCCTGTCTCTTTTTTGGAGCTCTTTGCCACAGCAGTGGTGGCTCGAGTGACTCTTGGCCAGCCCTTGTTCTGAGCTCCCAGGCTGAACCTAGATGTTGGTAACTATGAATTGTATTGAGTCCGACTGTTGATGTTTGTAATTTGTTTGTATTTTGCTCTGAAGTTCAGTGTGCTGACTTTTCCCTGAACTAAGTGAATGATATTTGTGTGCTGAGTTAAAGTAAGCTTGCCAACCCCTTAACCTTGCTTTCCTTAGTTAAGCAGATCAAAAGAACCTGTGCTATTGGCAGCTTTCTGGGTGCTGGCTGTGGGTGGATCTTATATCCCCACAGAAGCTGCTAGCCGGATTGTTGAAACAGTGAGCTCACATAGAGTCCTGAGCAACAAGAATAAAAACAAGGAAGAGAGCCTTGGGGAATATTCCTAGTTAGGTGTGGATCTTAGATCTTAGGTTGGAAAATGTGATCTAGGAGAAAAAAATTATCTTAAATCTATGAAGGAAAAGGGTCTAGTCAACCCTCCTAGGTAGAGAGATGAGAAACCTGAGCTATGTCTGCCAGTTAAGTGACAAAGCTTGGATTCAGAATCAATTATAGAATTTCAGGGTCTTGGCCACATAGTATAATCTTTTTCTGAAAAAATATCTCTGCTACAGACAAGTGGCTAATAAGTGGTCATCCAGTCTTTTCTTGAAGACTTGAAGACAGGAACATGTAGCTTAGTGCAGTAGAGAGAACATAAGATGGGGAATTAGGAGCGGAGTTGAAATTAGACCTCAATACCAATGTAACCATAGGCAAGTCATTTAATGTCTCTAAACCTTAGTTTCCTCATCTGTAAAATGAAGGAGTTGGATTAGATCAGGGCTTCTTAAACTCTTTCCACAACGCTTGGGTCTCATGGCTTGAGGACATGCGAAGCGCAAAGTGCCCATGCTTTGTGTCCAGAACCAAGGCTGCAGTGAAGTTGTAACACAGATGATGCAACACGGGCAAGCCAAGTGCTGCCAGAAACATCTCAGATTCATTATGCTTTTGATTTTTAATTAATTCAGAAACCCTTTACTTTTGTCAAATTTTTTGGGACCCCATATGCGGTTGTGACCCACAATTTAAGAAGCACTGGACTAGATGATCTTTCTTTAAGCTCCCTTCCAGCTCTAAATCTTTGAACCTGTGACTTCCTGAAGGCCCCATTTCCACTTTTATTTAGCTTTGTTAGGAAGAATTAGGAGAACAGTATTGAAGTACAAAGCACTTTCTTTGTTCCATCCTGTCACCATAGCATGATCTTTTCCATTATTTTGTTACCACAGAGGTCTTGATGATACCTAGTTTTAGGTTATAGGAGACAACATTGACCTTTTAAAAAAATAATAAGGTTATACAGAAAAATTTATCAGCGTCTTGAATTTTTAATGTAATTCATCTTTGTCTCGATTCATATACTTTTCAAAACTAGTGATGAGTAGAGCCTAGTAATATTTCCTAGTTTATTCATTCTCTTTCTATTTAGTCACTTAAGAAAATCAGAGTGGTTTCTAATACAAAGGGAGAGGATAAGCATTTATATAGCATTGATTGTTCCAGATGGTATATTAAGTGCTTTTTTTTTTTAATATGATTTCATTTGATCCTCACAACAACCCTACAAAATGCTATAATTATTCCCATTTTACATTTGAGGAAACTGAGGCAAATAGAGGGTAAAGTGACTTGCCCAGAGTCATGCTACTACTAAGTGTCTGAGGCTGGAATTGAACTTATGTCTTCCTGACCCCCAGCTGATAGCTATATTTACTGCACAACCTGCTGCCTCTGTTGTTATTCTCTAATATTGTTGTAGAATTGATGGCCTTTTTTGAAGCTTTTTTTGTCTGTCAATTTCATTTGTGCAGAATTCCTTAAGAAAGATAATTCATAGTTCATGAATTACGTGGCCTAAAAGCAGATATTTAACACATTTGTGGATATTTTGTGGATGTTTTAGTGGATATGTGTGTGTGTATATGTTATATATATACATATATGTAATGAAGTATCTTGAGTAATAGTGCTACATTGAAAATAATGAAATTCTGCTTCATTGACAGCAATTGCACCAAAGCCATTGTTCTATTGAGTACCTATGGAGACTAACTTTTTTACATCCAGCTTACTGTGGGAGTGACTTTAATTTAGCAATATTATCTCTTCTTCAAGGGTTATGCGAAAAGAACAGAAGCACTAGCAGGTCTTGCCAAGCTAGCTAGACAGGCTTAGAGTACAGACCTGGTGAGAAGCTGCATGGGTAAGGGAAAAGTATGCCAGATTTGGACCCAGGAGGCCTGAGTTTGAATCCTTTTTCTGATCGCTATTTGATGCTCCTTGTTCTATTCCACTCCCCCTCCCCCCCCACTAACTTCTCTGGGCCTCCGTTTCCTCATCTCATCTGTAAACTATACTATTTACCTCACAGGGTAGTTGTAAGGAAAATATTTTGGTTTTATTGTACGACATGTTACAATTTACAGCTTTTCATCTCCAAGGCTATGTTGTTCAAAACAAATGACCCAAGTTTTATGTTGTTGCTTGCCAAGTTGATGGCAAACCAGTATTAAACATAGTACTCAAATAATAATACATTGATATAACATTTTAGGTTTATAAAGTGTTTTCCTCATAAAAGGAGGTATAGTGGTATGTGGGTTAAAAGTATGATTATGTCTGCTTTTTAGATGAGGAATTAAGGTTGTGCTTTACTGGGAGTAACAAAGCCAATTTGAAGATCCTGGCCCCAAATACATTGGTTTTGCTTCAGGGTGCTGTATAAAGGAAGGGCTAAAGTAGGATGATTTAGTTACCTTGGGAAACTGACCAAATATGCTTAGTTCCTGCCAAAGCTCTTCTAATAATTGGTGGCCATAGCTTGTTAGGTCATTGAATATGGTGTGTAAGTCTTATTTTATTCCTTCATTTGTCTAAATTGGCTAAACAGTAAAGATTTTGTTTGAAAGCCATGTTGTATCTGAAAGCTGCTTTGTCATCTTAATAGTACACAATTGATAATATGCATTAGCCATTTCTGCCCCAGAAGCATTTTTCCAGCATTAAAAATGAAATGTTATATAGTAGTTGCCAAAGACAATTTTCTTTGCACTTTATTTTTTGGGGGACATGGGTAACTGGATCTTTGACATTTTAAAACACATCATTGGTATTGCATGTGTTTTGGAAAACTTTGTGTAAATGTAAATCCTGTCAGGGAAACTACTGTAAGCAGGTTTGTATAGTGTGGACTACATCATTGTATGTTGACTAAAGAAGAGTGGTGTGTTCCAATATTTTCAGACTTATTAGTATATAAAGAAAGCCTACTTTGTAAACATATTTCTGCAAATGTTGAGTCTTTTTGTTTTTGGTCTGGATGTATACCTTCTTTGGTTTGGGGAGATTTCCATTGAGGAAGTTCCCTCTACCAATTTGGACAGTTAACTGTTTTTCAATTTGTTGTTATAGGTCTTCCTCACTCCTGGTTCCACTGCTTTGCCTCTCACAATAATGTGCAACAATTTAACCTTTTCCTTATTGTTGGACATTTGTATTTATTTTCAGTTACATGTAACATTTATATGAGCATTTTTGTCTTTTTTTTTTTCTTAAGTGTTGACTAGGAATACCCTATTTCCTTTCCTGCTTTAGGCATCCACTGGCAGTGTGTCCGTGGACAAGTCACTTAACCTCTCAGCCTTTGTTGCCTTATTGGTGATGTGGGGGTAATAACTGCACCTACTTTATGGGATTGTTGTGAGGATATGATGATGATGATGATTATGATGATGATTAAATTTATATAGACTTACTATATGCCAGTCACAGTGCTAAGTGCTTTACAATTATTATTTCATTTGATTCTCATAGCAACATGGAAATTAGGTGCTATTATTACCCTCATTTTACAGATGAGGAAAACTGAAGCAAACAGATTAAGTGACTTTGGGTCACACAGCTACTAAGTATCTGAGGCTAGATTTGAACTCAGAGGTCTTTTTTTTTTAAAGTTTTTTTTTTTATTTAATATATATTTAGTTTTCAGCATTGATTTTCACAGGAATTTGAATTACAAATTTTCTCCCCATTTCTAACCCCCCCCCCCGATTCCAAGATGGCATATGTTCTGGTTGCCTTGTTCCCCAGTCAACCACCCCACTCCCCTCCTATCCCCTTTTCCCTTCCTTTCTTGTAGGGCAAGATCAATTTCCGTGCCCCATTGACTGTGTATCTTATTTTCTAGTTGCATGCAAAAAC
>CM053622.1:631953218-631979317 GCA_028646595.1 Phalanger gymnotis | reverse complement strand
GTGTCCTCCTTTGAAATCAGTAACTTCTTTTTCATCAGCAATTCTTCTTGCCTCATGCAAAACCATCTTTGTGGACATAGGAATTCCAATTGGCCTTTGCTTTTCAATCTATATCTTCAATTACCTGTCTAAATCAGGCCATTTTGCTGACTTGCCTCTCATGGCCTTCTTCGGCCGTGGCGTTTTCAGTAGGGTTTCTTGTTCCCGTAGCCAGTCTTGGATTGTTTTCTCATTTGGAGGAGGACCAAACTTACATTCAGCAGCACGATTTCCATTCACTTTTGCAAACTGGATCACTTTTAACTTGAACTCAGCACTGTACGAAAATCTTTTCTGAGCCATTTCTGGGCAGAACATGGCAAAACGTAACCTAATATACTGGTATCAAATGCAAAACAGTGAGTGCAAAGACAGCAAGCGTGAAAAAGTGGGAGATGCAAGTAAAAAATATACAACCACTGTATAAAACATACCCGGTTTTTAGACCCCAAATTTTTCAAAAAAGGATGTGTCTTAATACATGGGGAAATGCAGTATGTGTTTCTCTTCCAAATCGAGACATTTTTGTTTTCTCCAGCTTCCAAAAAGATTTACTTATTCTTCTGAAAATGCTCTTTTTTCTGACTTATTATCGTATTAATCTTTTACATAACCAATCTCTTAACTTGCTATGCCATTGAAAAAAATGACAAACTGAGAGGCTTATATTTTATACATTTGGTGTAGAGCTATACTTCCTTACTACAACTTCTGAGGAGTATATTGTAGAATTCACTTGCCAAAGTCATTATTCTTTAGTCCCTTACAAACTTAATTCTGATCTAGTTTTTATATTATTCCGTTCAGGAAAACCATCTCCTAAGAACAAAAGCTTTTCTCTCAATTTTCATTGAGAACTATAAGACTGAAATGGAAATTTATTTTTTATTCAATAAAGAGAACAACACAGTATGCAATTTTTTCTTTTATCTCCCACTAAAGAGTATTCATCAGACTTGTAGGATCAATGCTTACTATCAGGTACTTCTTTTTCTCCTAATCAGTGGTTGGTTCATGATACCAGGGTCCATGCCCTCTATCACAAGTCACTGTGTTTCCAGCATCTTTAACCGATTTCAGCTCATCTTTTTCACCTTTCACTTGAAGAATTTCCATAAATCTTCTATTATTTTTTTTCCAGAGGAGTTATATGCATAATGATTAATCTACATGCTTATCAAGTACTTGAAGTATTCCCAGTGTTCAGTTCATAGCCTCCTAGAATTTCTACTACTTTGTCTTCACAGAGAAATACAATTCAGGAGATCATGCCAATTGTTAGCACATCAGTCAACAAAATAGAGAATTTCAGCAACTTTAGATTCGAAAAGTTTGATGACAAACATTTTCCCACATGGCTTCTACTGTGAGCCCTGAGTGCTCAGACCAGAGATACTCTATATAGAATCCTGCCTAGGCCCCCCACAGGCAGAGGCTCATCAGTACCCTGACTAGTGTTATCTTGATACTAGTATGCCTTTCATAAAATGGTATATGCATTTTAGCAAAGTTTCTTTCAAATCTAGTTTTTGTGAAATTAATCCCATTTTTCCTTGATTTATTATAAAATTGGAAATATATTCTTCTAGAAAAAGTCTTCCTATATGTAATAAAATTTCATTTATGAATGACACAAACTATAGTTGTAATGATGAAGTTTAATTGAAGAAGAGATAGGAAAAGGCACTACCTCCTTTTTTCTTATGAATCTAACATATGCAAATATTTACATGTGCAAAGAAGAAAAGAAAGAATTGTATATGAAACCATCTATCTCTTTTTATTCTCTTGTATGTAGTTTGATTTTCAGAGTGTATTTAATTCCTTTTTTTTCTACTTTTGATTGTCTCCCCCTTTCTTTGACTCCCTCTCCCCCAAAAATCCCTCCCAAGTACACACACACACACACACACACACATACATATACATATATATATATATAGTCAAACCAAGTGGATCTACACACTAGCTGGCCTGAGAGGATAAGTCTTATTGTATACAGCCCTAGTCTAGTATCTCTCCTATGGAGAGGTGGGAAGTATGTATTGCATCATGAGGTTGAAAGATTCAAGATTGGGTATTGCATTGGTCAGACTTTATCAAGCTAGAAAGAGTTGTTTTCCTTGACAATATGTAAGTTGTTCTGGGCCCTTTCACTCCCTATCAGTTCATACAAATCTTCCCAGATTTCTAAGTATTTACCATATTAAATATCAAAAGTTTTTATTTTAATTATACTGCTTGTAAATCTTTCTAAAATATATTGCATTTCTATCTTAAGCAGAGTTTATTGAGCAAATTTAACCTTTCTTAAACATTTTCATATTTGGCTATAACACAGACATAGCCTCACACTTCTCCTTTGAGTTCTTGTCTATTTTTATAGGTTTTGAGTATTTTCCTTTGCTCATCATTATTATTAATTGCTGTTAGTGTATCTGCCTCTAATAGCCAGTCCCAACTCCTTCTAAAAAAATAAGAACCTTTTTAGAATTAGATATAAACCAAGAATAGACAAGCTTCAAGTGAGGATCTAAGTGACTTTATTGCATGGAAGAGTCCATTTTGGCTTTTCAGGAGCTTTCCTCCCCCCTTTTTTATTCTCCATGTTCCAAGTTGATTAAAGGTATGTGTGTGTGTGGGAGGATTATTGGGGTTGGGGTCAAGGTCTTTGATTTCATTGGTGTAGGGAGCTTAGTGGGAAAGAAACAGCTACAGCTAATGTAAATCAACAGCTCCTATCCAGATTATAGTCTTAGAGGGATTCTAGTATTTATATGTAGTGTACTTTTATGTGCATTTAAAATTTTAATAATGAGAAGGGTGACGTCAAAGGTAGGTTGTGATGACTCATTTTTTTAAAAGATTGTTGTTAGTGTCCAGGCCTGTGCTTTCATTGGTATAGGGAGCTCCTGGTGAAGAAATTTCCTCTCTACCTATGCAGATCTACATCTGTGCTACAACTTAACAGCCTTAATGTCTTGCTTTAGAAACTTAGAGGTTAAATGAATTCCTTAAGTGGACTGGGTGATTTCCATCTGCCCCAAAGCAAGTTCATCCTGCCCTGCAGTCTACCACTTCCTCCCTTGCTGCCTCATCTTCAGCCTTAGGTGAGAAAAGGCTGTTCTCACCAAGTGCCTTCCATCTCCTGTATGTGTCCCCTGAGGGAAGGCAGTAAGGGGCACAGCCGAGTAGAACATCCAGTGCAAAGAGGAGCAATCTTCCCTTTGACCTTAGACCTTCCATCTCAACTGTGCCTATCCCTTGAGGGAAGAGGAAGAAAAATTCTGTGGAGAGTGGGACTTCTTTCTGCTTTGTAAGTTTGCCTTCCATCTCTTGCTGCCCCACCTTCTGCCTAATCTCTTGCCTTTGGAGGGAAGAGGATTGATGAAACAGTGACTGTGGTGCCTTCCATTTCATGCTACATTTGTCTCCAATCACCCTTGAGAAGAGGAGTGGCACCTTCTACTCAGTGAAGAACAATTTTGTACTCATAGGTCATCATCCAAACTTTTCTTACTCATCCCCATCCCCCCACAACGTGATTCTTTATCCTCATCCCCCTTCAACTCTCTCACCCTAAAGTTCCAACCAAATCTCCCCCTCCCCCCCCATTCCTTCCATTGTGCCCACTGAAATGCCTGTTCCATAGGCAACAAACTTCCCTTCATCTTAAATCTTTTCCTCTCCCACTCCTTCCATATATTAGCTCTTACTGAAACCAGGCTCCTCTGATGACACAGTCTCTTTGGCCACCCTTCCTAGTATTGGCTGCACTATTCACCCATTCACTTTGGCTCACCAGCCAAAGCAGGGGATTTGGAATACTTTTTGCTCCCTATTGCTACTTTAGGTTCTCTCCCTATTTCCACCACTCAGTAATCTCTCTGTCTTTGAGCTTCATGCTATTCATATCTACCACCTTATAAAAAACCTGGTAACTGTTAACAAACCTCCAGGCTGTTCCCCTTCTTTCTTCAGTGAGTTTGGTACATAGCTCACGATTTTTCTTTCTTCTCCAGTGCGTGCTCTTATACTAGAAGACTTCAGCATATATATTGGCTCTCTCTCAAACACTGTAATCATTTCTCAGTCTATTCATTTCGTATAAATTACTCCTTCAGCCCACCTGGGCTATACACAAAGATGGTCATATTCTTGATCTTGCCATCACCTATAAATCTATCACCACCACATTCAAGAATTCCTAAATCCCTTTATCTGACCGTAATCTATTGACTTTTCACCTTTCCCTCTGTTTTCCTATACTTTACCCTAATCTTCATCCCCATTGTGACCTCCAGTCCATCTCCCCTCCACTTGCCCCTCTCTCCTCTTTTCCCCATCTTTACTGCCTTAGTGACTTAATTCAACTCTGCACTTTCTTCTCTTGAGTTCTGAGCCCCCTTATCATTTCATCGGTTGTACCCTACCAGTCCTCAGCCTTGGATAACTCCCACTATCTACCATACATACTGCTGAATTGAAGGTGAAAAAAATCATGCAACTGTTCTGACTGGGTCCGTCACAGATGTATACTACACAACTCAACCAGGTCCTTACTGCTGCTAGATAATCCTACTTTGGATGCCTTTTCAACTTACTATGCCAGTTTCTACAGTGGCTCTTCCAGACCTATTCTTCCCTCCTCAAACCTCCCAGGGCTCTCCTCCCTACCACTGTCTAGCCGAGAACTTTGCCTTATATTTTATAGAACAATCGAGGTCATATCCATCAGCTCCCCCTTCTCCCCTTTTCCTCATCTCATATCACTCATATGCCTTCTGCCATTGTTTCTTCCTTCACCCGTCTCACATGATGAAGTGGCCTTCTTGCCAAATTTAACCACCTCTACCTGCTCAAGCAATCTTATCCCATCCTGTCTCTTCCAACAGATTTGCCTCCCTGTCCTATGGCTCCTTCCCTGTTACCTGCAAATATGCTCATGTCACTCCCAGGCTGAAAAAAATCTAATTTGATCCTTCTGCACCTTCTCTAATCTTATATCTCTTCTCTTTGTGATTGGACTCCTTGTAAAGGCTGTCTATACTAGGTGCCTCCAGTGACACTTGCCATCTTACAGTTCTATGATTAAGACACTCCCAAATCTCCACTCTTGGCAGTTTCTCTGGCTATCTTCCATGCCTGGAATGCTCTTTTCATCTCCCATCTACTGGCTTCCTTTTTGTCCCAATTAAAATCTCTTTTGGCAGAAGCTTTGCCCAGCCTCTCTTAATTGTAGTGCCTTCCTTCTGTCAGTTATTTCCTGTTTATTCTGTATGTAGCTTGTTTGTACTTCTGTTTTCTTGTTGTCTCTCCCATTAGGTTGTGAGTTGTTTGAGGATCATAACTTATCTTTTGCTTCATTTTGTATCCCTAGTGCTTTGCATAGTGCCTGCACATAGTAGATGCTTAATAAATGTTTATTGATTGACTGGCTTGCTTAGGTGACACAGCCAAGATATATCAGAGGTAGGGCTTGAACTTGTTCTAAGTTGATTCTTTAGCTACTTTACCTTAACCACTATTCGTATCAGTATGGAAGGTGCCTCAATTTTGAAAAGAAATTAGCTAGCATTTATGAAAGAAGTCTTATTAATATGTAGTTTTTCATAATTAAATGTCATTAAATCATCCAAACACAAGTCAAGTTAAGTTATTCTTTTTAAAGTGCTATTGGTATTTATCCTCATGAAACTTATTGTCTACAGGCATTTTTTTTTAGCTGTAAAGCTAACTGAACTAAATTGATTTCTTTAAAAAGAAATATTGACTTAATTATTGATAAATCTTTCAAATATTGTATACAGGGAAAATGGCTGTGTATTTACATTGACTTCTAATTGTTCCATGCTTGAAAACCTGTTTTTTCCATTTAGCAATACATTTTCACTGAGAAATCAATGTTCTTTGATTTTAAGTTACTTTATAAAGTATCTTATTCTCTTCTGGTCAAAAACTTATGTGTTCAAACATTCCCTTTGCCATCCTCTTTTTTACTTTTTTTTTTTGGAAGGAGGGAAAGAAAATCTGGAGTTGGATGAATTTTTTGGTGGGTTTGCCTCTTTTCTTTCTTTAGAAGTTGTACAAGGTTAAATTTTTTTCCCAGTATTTGAGTTGTTGTCTTTTGTATAAATTAATGTTTCCTAGACAGGACATGTATCAAGATCATTAGGTTATTTTTCTTTCAGCAAGCATTTATTGAGCACATAGCAAGTCTCCATAATTGTACTAGCCAATGATGAAAATGTAACAAAATATGGCCCAGCTATCATGGAATTTATAATCTAGCTAGGGGAGAGAACACTAATTTGCATCAGACTAGAGAGCACTTCTGGGTAAAATTGTGTTATCAACCACTAGGAGAAACTGCTTTGAATCAGAGAAAGCTTTTTGAAACAGGTAAGATGAGCTAGGATTTGAAAACTGCTAGGTTGGAGGGAGAGAAGATTTTTCTTTTCCCCACTGATAGGCATTTAAATTGCATCCAGTTTTTGCAATTAAGTAGTGCTGCTATGAACATTTTTCACCAAGTTTTTTTTTTAATAAAATTTTAAGCATATATTGCCTAGACTGCAGTTGTTGGGTGTGAAAGGATATAATTATTTTTATAAATTCTATTTCATACTGCTAGATTGCATCACTCAGAGATGTCGTAGATTTACAGTTCCAATGGCATTCCATGAGTGGGCTTGTTCCTCCATAATCCCCATTGTCTTTGAATTTTATTGCTTATAATTAGGTTTGTTAAGTTTGGGCATGATGTGATTTGATTTTGTGTCAGATTAACTAAATTGAGAGTTTATTGCCATTTTTACTATATTGCCATAACTCATCAGTTATCATTGTCTGTCCCCCTAATAACCTTTTTTAGACTCATTGCAATTGTTAGAATTTCCAAAACCATTTCAAATAAAAGAGGTAGTGTGCAATTCTCATTTTATACCTGTTTTTAGAAGGAATATTTCTGATGTTTCTGTAATGAAGGTTGACTCTTAAGGTAGATATTTCTTATTGTATTGAGGAAGAATTGAAAGAAAGTTTTTCTAGATGGAAAGAAAAATTATGAGCCAACACATGGTGATGTGAGAACGAGTATGATATATATAGAGGATTGTGAATAGCCTCCTAGGAATAATGTCACTAGGTGATAGTGGGCAATAAAGTTGAATTTTAAAGCTAGGGTCAAATAACAACATAGAGGATTGAAAACTATGTTGAGAAGTTCATGCTTAATGAGGTTGACACTAGGGGCAGGCAAAGTTGTGACTCTTATTTAAGAAGGTAGATAAAATGAAAAGTCTTTAGGGGAGGCTATGGTATTCAAGGTAAAGAGTGTGAAAGTAGGAAAGAGCAATAGAGAGCAGTATTCAGGAAACTGCTTTTATAATCCATTTGTGGCTTTAAGGAAACTGAAGAAGATTTTATTCCACAATTGTTTTAAATGTTGAAAATCTGCATAGAAAGCAAGAAATTATTAACTTGGCATGTAGAAATCAGAAGTAGCTTTAAAAAATGTTATCTGAATTACCATAAACTTAAAGCAGAATTACAAATAATACTAGGCCCTACACATGATATTTTTAGGTTTCTTTTCCCCATTAGCTACACATAAATGTAAGTCACTTTAAAAAATTAAGCGCAATAGTTTTTCCTCTCATGATTTACATCAGTAAGCCACAGAGAACTGCTAATTTTGAGCTAAGTTGATCTTTAAAGTTTTTAAAATTTTTAAAAAATTTTTATCCTTTAAATTTTATCCACTGCCATCTGTTTTCTTTTATAAAGTAAAATGAAATACCTTCAGATTGATTTAAAATTGGTTTATCTTTTTTCTCATTGTAACTAGGATTTCTTCATGTCTGGACACTATTACCTTTGCAGATAAAATAATGCTTATTTTGTTTTGACAGATATTTTTTCAACTTAACAAACACCAAATGAAATGAGCATTAAAACAGAAAAAGGATTGCACACGAAACTGCACATCTTTATTATGTATAGTTTGCTTTTCCTTTTAAGTATATAATAGACTCAGCAAATAATTTTTAAAGCTGTCTCATTTGTGTTTTCTTCTGGCATTCCTTCTGTTATCTTGTGTGCATTTTTAAAAACAGTTGAATACCCCTTTTCCTTTTTGGGGGGTTGATGGAAGGAAGAACTCTACAATAAGAATACCTTGCACTGGAAAAAAATTAAGAACCCTTTTTAACAAGCAGACAAAGACATAAAACTGATTCTCATATTGTCTGTAGCCAAACATGTATTTCATTCTGCATCTTGAGTCCATTACCTCTCTGTGAAGAGGTAGATAGTAGCATGTTTCATCACTGGTCCTCTGAAGTTATGATTAGTAAACATTGTCAGTGTATAAATTATTCTCCTGATGCTTTTTCACTTCAGAAATTTATAAAATTCTTCCTAGGTTTCTCTAATGGTTCTTTTCATCATTTTTTATGGCACAATAGTATTCCATTACATTCATATGCCATGATTTGTTCAGTTATTCCTTAATCAATGGGTGCCTGCTTAGTTTCCAATTTTTTGCTATAACAAAAAGTGCTGCCACTAAATATTTATTAAAATATGAGTTCTTTTCTTCCCTTTTTGAGTTTTCTTGGTGTAAGCCTATAAGGGGGGTCTTTAGTGGTCAAAGGATATGCACAGTGTATTGCATTTGGGGGCATAGTTCCAAATTGCTTTACAGAACAGTTGGACCAAGTAACAGCAGTTTTAATGTGCCTGTTTTCCTGCAACCCCACTAACATTTGCCATTTTCTTTTTCTATCATCTTTGATAGTCTGATGGTTGAGAGGTGGAACCTTAAGGTTGTTTTAATTCTTTAGTTAGTGAAAATTTTTTTCATATAGTTGAATTTTTAGTGACTTGGAGCATTTCTTCATATAGTTGCTAATAGCTTGAATTTCTTCCTTCAAGAACTTCCTGTTCAATATAGGTAACTTTCAATTTTTCAGAAACCGATTTGGCCCTTTTTTGTGAATTATATATCCACATCCTGCTGTCCATCTTATGGTAATATCACTGCTTATTTAGTGTTGTTGTTGGGCATGGGCAGATATGAGAAGTGAAAATCAGATCAGTCACTTTTTACCAATGTTTGCTTTTGGATAAGGTTTGACAGTCATACTTCATAGGTACTGAGTTTATGTTCAAGACTTGATTGTAAAATGTCTTTAATTTTTCAAAAATTAGCCTAGGAACTTAATGAAGCAAGAAGAGCGCAAACTCATCATAAATCAAATATAACACAATACCTGTTTTGTAGGAAAATTATCAAGGTTCAGCTAGTTTGGAGTTCTTTTTGCTTTAATAAAAATATTATTTTTTCCAATATAAGTGAGACTGCAAGTTAGCTATTTATGAATGCTTCTTTAGTAACATTGAATTTTTTCAAAAGTTTTTTTTAATCATGTTTCCTTTTCAGTTAAATATGAAGGCTCTCCTATATTTTTTTCTTCTTACTAACTGCAAAAATAACTGTGAAGAATTGGAGGTAGATGGTGCTACTTTTTTAAGACAATAAGATTGTGATATCTTGTATTTAAATATCAGTGAAATTATTCATACCAGAAACTGTAGTATGTCCATATCACACAAATACTAGAGAATTACAGAATTTAGAATTGGAAGAGACCTGAGAACATCTAATTTAATGCTCCCATTCTATAGATAAAGAAACTTTGCCTAAGGTAGTAATTGAGATAGCTAGGATTTTAATCCAGTTATTCTGACTTCAAATCCAGTGGCTGTACTTTCCAGTACCCTACCCTGGACCAGGAAAAGGATTAGTCTTAATATTGCTGATTGTTAGCACAGTAATGAATTAAAGCCCATCTTGTTGTTATGTGCACATTGTATACTATATTGAGTAAAATAATTAGAGTTGTAAGGTACTTTAGAGATTATTTAGTCTAAAACATTAACCATAACCCTGGACATTAAAAAACTCAGTTTTTTTCCCCTGTGCTTAACTTTTAGGAGAACCCAAATGTTAAGAAACGAAGCTTGAATGAGAGGTTTGTTTATGCCCAAAAAAGGCAAATACAGAAAACTCTTTTCAAGAATATATTCTGGGTCAATGATTCCCAGCCTAGAAGCTGAAAGATTATTGTCAGGGGTTCATGAATCCATATGTATCAAGCATTGTCATTTTGTTCTTAATTTAGCTGTAGCAGAATATGCAGCTTGAATAAAAGGCCTGTTGGAAGTTTTATATTTTCATTCATTACTCCTTTTCAAATATATGTAGATGTGATTAATCAGATAGATACAAACTCATCTTAAACATGTATTCAAGTCATAGTTTTTCATTGCCATGTTTTTCCTTCAGCATGAGATCATAGCTCTAGAGCTAGAAAAGAGGCCTTAGAAGCCATTTAGTCCAGTGACCTCATTTTGCAGATGAGAAATTTAAGACCAGACCAACAAAATGACTTGCTCAGGATCACCCATGTGGTAAGTGGCAGAGCTGATAATTGAAGACAGGGCATCTAATTCTCCAAGTTCTGCACTCTTTCAATTGTACTGTGCTGCCTGTCAGTAGATGCTAAAATCACAGCTAATATTGTTGGGTTCCATGGCATTTTTTATATTAAGTAGGGATCTTCATTTTTTATAAAAGAAGTGGGGAATATGACTCCTTCAACCTACAATATTGTACAAGCATAATTGAGATTTAGAATGCAAAATTGAATCTTGTTCAACATACTCTATTTACTAACATAGGAAAATAAACACTTACTTTAAGGAAATGCTTTGTAAAGACTTGAAACAAAAAGATGAACTTGACGTAACCCTTAGTATCAAATTCAGCTAACCAAAAGATAATATTCTTTAGTATTTCTTTCCTTTACGTGTGTGTGTTTGTAACATAAGTCACATTGGTTGTTCATTTTCCTCAGAAAACTAAGTAGAGATTAAAATTCCAGTTAGTGGTCTTAAAATTTGTCCTGTAGCTTTTAGAGAGGGAGTGTGAGTTCAATTTTTAACAGTGAATTTTGTTATATAAATCAGATAAATGCAGATAAATTGTTGTTAATCCTTTTAGGGAATGGAAATTAGTACTAGAATAATTAACCCTTACCCATTGTACCTTTTCTATTCACTTTAACATTTTAAAGATTTAAATTAGGTGTTTGTGTTAAAATTTTGTCTGGATATCTTTCATGTTAATTGGTGTCATTTATTATAGTTTTATAGGTTATAATATATTATCTTGAAGGTTAAAATCTTTGGGATTAAAAAACTTTGTTAGACTAAAAAAACCGATATTGCTATGTCCTTCCGACACCAGCATAGCCAGGTGATCCTTGCAGCTATTTTATCGGAATGAAAACAGGGGTGTCAACTAAGAAATATTTGAAGTGATTGAAAGAATTGGTACAAAGTTGTAAACTGAACATACTGTATGTTCTGTGTTGAAGGCCATAAGTATCTCAGGGGAGTTTTTGAGAGTAATGTAAAACTTAAAATATGTTAGGTGACTTGCCAAGTGTTTAAACTAATTTTTTTTTTGAATTATTCAAGTTGGAAACCTTATAAAACATATAACTTTACCTATTCCACCCAGCTTAAAATTATTAATCAGTAATACCTTGTATTTAAATCACCAGTAAACAGGCTTGTGAAAAATGTTGTTCTTCCTTTATAATACTCTTATTTAAATTACATTGATAGTATAAAGTAAAATCCCTAATTTGGTCTTTACCGTTCTGTTGTTCAGATTAGCCAGTAGTAGTTTTAGGGAGAAATATTTATCAAATCCTGCTTAGGAAGTGAACAAAAAAGAGTTCTGGTAAATTCAGCTTCTTTTATCTTGATGAATCAGATGCAGAGACTATGTATGTATTAAAAGTAAGCTTAGGGGCAAAGTATTGTAGAGCTATATTCTAACTGTTTAATAGCTCTTTTTTACAGATAGAAAACAAGTTAAATATAAATGTTGGTGGTACCAAAGCATTGAGAACACAACTTGTTTGTGATAAACTCCATCCGTGGTTCTCCATCCTAAAATTGTAACTGAATGATGATAAAGTGCTATTCATCTGCAGGTGCATTGCTTCTACTTAGTTAAAGATGGTTGAAAGGACAGGAATTAGTAGCATGTTGTATTAGCCTTTTGTAGTGTATTTTGTTCTAAGCATCTTAATTTCCCTGTTTTGAATGCTAAGTAGCAAGGGTCTTGGTTTAGAACTAATACCCATCATGCATGTAAACGGTGTGAAAGAGCTGCTTAGTAAGTTAACACAAAGTGTTCTTGTGTCAGTCCTTGTGGAAATAGATACAATACAAACATTACAGCTGAACTCACGGCAAACTCCATTAAGTAAAAACCTGGCCTCATTGTTCAGAAAAAAGTTTGAATAGAATGCAAGCTCATTTTGTTGAATGTAATGTCAGGCTTTTAGGGACTGTATTGAGGGGTAAGGTTTTGTTAAGTTGAGACCAATTCATTAAGTTTTATTGCCTGGTGAGAAGCAGTAATACTTTATTGTGAGACTTCATCAAATATTCATGGTTAAAGAGAAGTAGTAAATGTATTCAATCAAGTGGTCTTTTGGAGTTTTGAAAAGGATTATGAAGTCTGCTCAGCTGATAGTCTGAACATTCACCAGAGTTGTTTAACAAGGGTAATTTTAATCTCTGAATTTAATTTTGTTAAGGCTTGCTTTTTCTCCTTCCATAAATCTAAGTCTATAGAAATTACACAAATATATGTACATATTTCTCTTATATTAGTGTATATATTTCCAAAATGCTGATATTCTAAAATAACTTTGTTGGAAATTTCTCGTGTTAAATCTCTTCAAAAACCCTTAATTTTTTTATGTATGGGGGCGTTGAGAGCCGCTCCCTCACTCCTTCATTGTGAGATTCCTATTCATTTGCCCAGTCATTAGCTTTATCCCACTGCTGAAGGCAACCCTTTCTTGAATAGAGAAACATGTTGGTCTCTTCCTATGTAGCACAATTTCCAAACTTTTAAAATTGGTAAACTTCAAAGACTATAAGAGTAGAGTCAGCATCAGTCATATTATATTCATAACTGCAAAACCAGAAAAAATATTTCAGTGGCTATCTGACCTCCCTTTATTAAATTACAGTATATCTGTGCTTACTTGAGACCAATTTGACAAAATCATTATGGTTTTAGATATGGCTAGATGATCTTATACATAACAATCTCCTCAATTCACTACATGTTTATATCACTTGCTTTCAATTATATATGATAATTATGAGCTGAAGTTACATGGTCTTGTGAGTCCTACATATGCTTTAAAGGTTTTGAATGTTTTCAGCTAAATATTAAGGCAAAGTGTTGATTTTAATTTTTTTCCATTCCTCTTTAATGGCCAATCCTTAGGCAGATGATGTTGAGAGCAAAATTAGAGAAATCATTCCTCCAGGATTTTGTACAAACACAGATGATTTTATTTCATTGTTGGAAAAAGAAGTTAATTTTAAGCCCTTTGGAACATTACTCCATACATACTCAGTTCACAATAAAGAAGCAGGAGAAAACATTACCTATGAAATATACAAGGTAAGAACAAAACTAGATATTTCTTTAGCATAAATTCACACTTATTTAATTTGCTAAAGGTTGCATCCAGTATTTGGTTTATTTTCAGTGATCTTTCTTGCTTGCAGATTATAGCTCTTATCATTTGAAAAAAAAAGTTCTTTTCAGAGTGTGTGGGTGTGTGGGTGTATGCACAGCTTAATCAGAGCATTCTGCTCCCAGACATTTTCCCACAGGACAGTTTTGTGTTCTACAGACTTTCACTTACCTCTGTGATGAGTTTCACCTGACTTTTCTTGGCTTTTTCCCTAGGCTGACATGACATGTACAGGCTTTCGAGAATATCATGAAAGGCTTCAGACCTTTTTGATGTGGTTTATTGAAACTGCTAGCTTTATTGACGTGGATGATGAAAGATGGAACTACTTTCTAGTGTAAGTACAGTTCTAAAGCAACAGTAGACCTTATTACCTCCACAAAGCCTGCATTTTAATTGTGGCGGGCCAATTATTGGGACAGTATAATGATATTTTTCCCAGGAAAGAAAAACTATTGTTTATCAGGCTTGAGTTTTCCTTCATTATGCTCTAGGAGATCTTGAGAATAGAGCTGAATTAAATGCTGTTGTCCGTTAGAGCCCTGAATGTAGGCTTAAACAGTAAAATGAGCTTTGCCTGTGTTTTCTTTTACTTGCCACCTATTCATCTTTATAATAGGCAAGTGCACTGAAGTGATGTAAAGAGGTCTGATTTATCCAAGTTGCTGCACACCAATTAAGTGAATTGTACATTCAGAACATAGCAGGTGTATCCATTGGGCCCTCACAGAGTAGCTTGCTGACACTGAAAATTCAGTCAGAGAATGGAAAAGAAAATGGACACTGCATGGGAGCGCGACTGTAATTGACCTGCTTGGCTTTCTGTTTTATCTGCAGATTTGAGAAGTATAATAAGGATGGAGCTACGCTCTTTGCGACCGTAGGCTACATGACAGTCTATAATTACTATGTGTACCCAGACAAAACCCGGCCACGTGTAAGGTAATTGGCAGTGTAACACGTGCCTTGTCTTTTATTTCAGAAGAGGGAACTGCTGAAGTTTCCAATACTTGTTATAATGGTGTTGATTTGTTTAAAAAAAATCACCATTATCCAGTGTGTATGCACTGATTTATTTCATTGTGCCCTTTGAAACAATAGAAGAGATGTTTTGATTATCTAACATTTTTTGGAGATAAAGTTTCCATGATTTTATGGTACTTTTAAAGTTGTTCATCATATAAAACTGATTTCAAATTTCAAATGGTACCTTTTTTTATTTTAAATTTAAAAATAATTTATTTCTGTATTGTAGCCAGATGTTGATATTGCCTCCATTTCAAGGTGAAGGCCATGGTGCCCAACTTTTTGAAACAGTTCATAGATATTACATTTCTTCTCCCATAGTTCTTGATATTACAGGTATGTAAATCTTTATTCTCACGTTCAGATTAAGTAGCTGAAAAAATTTTACTTTAAGTGGTTAAATTTTGTGTTATCTATCACAATTGAATTAAGACTTCGGCTGCCACCATGGCTTATGTAGGACATTTTAGATTGTGAGCTTCTAGGGGGCAATGGTTGTATCTTTTTAACTATCTATATAGAGTGTTTTAATAGAAAGGATTTTCCAAGGTCACAATTCATTTTTATTATGTTGAAATAGGTTGTAACTTTTTATTTAGTCATAATATTCTTGGAAAAGTTTAGTTTTTCAATATCTGTTTTGTGTACTTCCTCCTTTGTTGAAACCATGAAGGGTTATTTTGAATGTGATAGAAATTTAATAACTTTGTAAATTATTAATAACTTTTATGAGTATTTTATTTTCCTTTCATTATGTTTTTATAATTTTGGGGAAAATATAAAGTCACTTAATAAGAAAGTAGTGGAATGAGTGAACTGCAGAGTCACTACATGATGCGAACATCAATCTGTTAGTTACCCATAGAGTGCTATGACTAGAATAACTAATGAAAGAAAGATTTGACTCTTTAATCTGTGATTTCATCTATTGGATTCTTCTATTCAAGCAGTATGTTAATATCATGAAAATTGAAGAGCAATGACAGGTTGGAATAATGCTAGTAACTTAACCTGAAGTAAAATGATGCAGCTTTACTCTTTTTCTATAGTTCATGGAATTGTTGCCAAAGAAATAAATTGCTACTTAAACTGTGAAAAAATAACTTTTAAAAAAAATGTAAAATGCTCTCCTAGCTGCTGGCCACTAGGTGATGAATTATTGGGCCAAGGAAACCAGCTATTTGTCATTTTCACAAATAGAATATAATAGTTCAAAAGCTGAAAGGATCCTTGGAAATCCAGTCAAGCCCTTTTATTTTTATATGTTCTAGAATTTCATGTCATTTACAAGAAAGCCTCAGGACCATATGATAAGAAGAGCTTACTTTTAATCTAAAATAAATTAAAATTGCTCTGAAACAAATTCCAGTTTGCCATTTTGAATAATCTACTTGAAAACATGCAGTTTCAACAAGGAGCTCAAAAGTATATGGAGAGATGACTTGTTTCATCTTGCTGTCCTCGTAGCTGCTAAGATAGATGGAATTAAAAGTTGGGACACAGGCAAGGATTTAATGAAAGTTTGAAAGTTAGATATATTTGCTAAGTGAGAATTCACTAAAATGATAAAGAATTGAAGTATAAACTATAATAATTTGTTTCAGTTGAGTTTAAATGGATAACCATCCTTCTGCTTTGCTTATGTTGTGGGACTCAATGATTTGATGCAGTTTTAATCTGCTCTCTTTTGTTAAAGACTATTGATTTGAGCTGCTATACTCACTAAAATGAGATCTTACTGACCATCAATGGATTCTGGATCTCAGAATGTATCTTTGTGTCTAGGTCTGGTGCTCCAATTTTATACAGTTATGTTAGCTAAAATTTGCTTTTGGTGACTTTGTTAAGTCATCTTCATTCTAGAAAATAGATATTTGCATTACATCTCGTGCCTGTGTTAGAATAAAAATAATATAAAAAGTATTTTATAGTGTGTAACATCTTCATTTTAAGGATGTCTGTTCACCACAGATACTCTTGTGAATACCCACTATATCTTCTGAGTTAGACAAGCATTTTTACAGGTAGAATAACATATAAAATAATTGGTTATGTCTTCCTTGATATTAAAGTACAAATTGAAGATTTGATATGAGAATAAAAGTTGTCTCCTTCACCAGTAACATTATCGTATAAGTATATTTGCCCTTTAGAAATCCCTTTATTGTTCAAGAACTTCATATTTTAGAGCTTTTTGGAATACTACATTTAAATTTTTTATGCTTGGTTAATTTGTGCTTTCATCTTATTTCCCTGTTCCTAATATATCATTTTCCTATCTCATATTTCATTAAGAAGAAGCTTTTTTTTATTATAACTGAGCACTTATATTGTTAAGTGTTATAGTTTTAACTTGTAAAAATTTAAACTTTGACCTTGTCTTCTAATGCATATCCTGATGAACCTTGCAAAAATCTGTATTTTAGCATGTTTCATTATTAATATATTGCTTATCTCTTTGGCACTATAGCAACTGATAAAAAGAGACATGCCAAATTGTTGGGGTCAGGAGGTACTGTAAATTCACTAAGGCTAACACTTTTACCCTTAGTTACAGAGAGTTTAAAAAAAATCTGAGAGGCAGCATGGCCCTTTCGAGCCATATCTGAAATGCAATCAGCCTATGAGGGCTTATTTTAAGCTAAAATAGTAATGATTATTTGCATAGTTTAAGGTGACCTTTCAATTGTATGAAAATTGAAGAAGAGAATATGACATACTTTTCAGTTTTAAAATTTTGCTTGAGATAAATATTTTTAAACATGTTCCACATTTCTATGAGCTATCTAGTGGATTCCTAGTTGCTCCTAGTTACATCAGATTTTCTTTTTGATAAATATGCTGCTTTTTTCTTTGTTACATTTAGTCTTACTTGCTTTTTTCCATGCCACTTTTCAGAACTTACATGGCAATGGACAAAACATTTTATGTTGAGAAATCTCTTAAGTCACTATTTACATTTTAAAAATAAGGTATATAACATATGCAAGCAATCTTAGAAAAACTTGGAAAAGTTCTACCTTTTTTTCTCATTTGGATCAAATATTTTTATTGTTATTTAATTCTCATCTGAAGTTATCATTCTCCATTAGAGTTGGTTGGTGTATTTATAGGGAAGGTTTAGTGGTTAGTGGATTGAATACATCATGAGCAAATGCAAATTTTCTTTTAAACTGCTAATTGTTGCCTATAGGCCAGCTGACAGTCTAGTTTTGCTTTCATGAACCAGACTGCTTTACTAACAGGTCTGTATTTCTTTGCCTGGCCATACTTTTCTTTCATGTTTATTTCCAATAAGAAAATAAAAAGGTTTTATCTTGACAGTTTTGAAAGGTTACTTTGGGAAATGCTGAAGATTTTTTAAAAGTCACTTTTGTTTCTAATACTGTTTTTGACCTTGCTATATTCATTGTGCTTGTGGTAGAATTTGAATTCTCTTTTTCTCCATAAGAATAGTCTGATGATATTTACTGCATGCTTTTGTATACAAGGTCCTCTTTTAGAAACTCCTCTAAAAGTTTAAAATAACCTCATTTGGTCTTTGTCCACTATAGTCTAAAATAGTCAGTTAGCGAACACTTATTACACAGATAACCTTAAATGAACTATGTACTGCCTGAAGATCAGGAGTGGGAGCATAAGGGCTAGGAAGAGGAGAGGCAGGATTAAAAATAAGAACTTTCTAGAATTTTAATCTTCACCAATGTTCATAGCTCTTTGGGATGGTAGATGATGCTTTGTCAGTAAATATGGAATAAAGAATGGTACCCTGGAAGATGGGAATATTAGAATAAGAAAGCTAGTATCTAGAATCAAATAAAAGAAATTTAAAACTTGTAGAATTGGGAATGATTGAAAAGCACGCCATAAGTAAAACACAAAAAAAATAGGGAACCCTCAAGCATTTAAGTATATGTGCCCTTCAATAGTTTTCTTTGGCTATATACATATAATATACATATACATTGTTTTATGAACTTTTAGAATTTACATAACTTGATGTTGAAGTTCAAGGAATTAACTTAGCACTTGAAGGAACTTCTTCTGAAACTGCTATTTCTTTTCTTCTACCTTCCCTTTCCCTTCTTTCCTACTCATCTTAGATCCCCAGCTCCCAAACCTTTTATAGTTTTTATGCTAGTGAAAATAAAAACCTCACATGCTTATGACAGTAGCTGATGACACAGGTTTTTTTTTTTTTTAGCATGTGATTGCATGATCAAAATTCTATCCTTTTTTATTTGACTACTGGTTCAGACTCCAAATTTTTCATAATCTGTTAGGGGAAGATTATGGCTCATAGCCTTAATATTTTAGACATGAGTTCAGATTATAGCAGCACATTTGAAAAATACCTTTCTTTTTTTTAGAACTAAGAAACAAAGTAAAAAGTAAAACAACTCTTAAACATAATGCTAAGTATAATAAAATAGATAACAGATAGAACAATCAATTTGTGGGCCTTTATTTGGGAAAGAGAAGAAGATGGAGTGATATATAAAGCTGAAATGTTCATAGTGCCAGTTTTCAGAGAGCACTGTGAAGATATAACTATATAACAACATGTAAATCAGTAATTCTGTGAATTAGAGGGAGGTCAGTTGATATTTTGCTGTATTATACATTTGTGTTGGAAAGAAATTGAAAGATTGCCATGTTATCTTCTTTAAGCATAGAAATCTTTGATGTGAATGTATTATTAAGCTGAATGCCAGATGTGTGCTAGCCACCAAACTGGAGGAAATATGTTTTCCATGTGGTCAATACTCACATTCCAATATAATACAATTTTTCCTGTGCTATTATGTCATTACTTTGTCATCTTTAAATAATTGTTTTCCTATGCTGAATAGAACAGTTTTGTTTTTTTTTTTAAATTTGACAATTTTTATGGGATAGTTTTTTATATTTTAAATGTAGTCATAAGCAGGTCAGTGCTATGAGATCAAACAAAAGTAAACCGACTTTCCTCCTACGTACATTACAGAATCTAAAATTAAGTGGCTTATTTGGCATGTATTAGTGAATGGCTGCCTCTGAAATGGCTGTTCTGTGTCTGTCTACTTGGTGTGTGTCTTTTATGTTTTTAGTCCCGTGAATATGAAAACTGAGACTACTTGTGACAGCAGTATGACATAAGGTAGTATTTTAAAAGTCTAACACTTAGGTCATAAGTATTACATAGATTTATAAAGGAAGGATTTCAGTTCTAATATTTGGCTAAGTTGGGAACTTTTGCTGCTTAAACATAATTCTAGTTTGTAAGAAGCATTTCAAAAACCAGTTACATTATGCCTTTCATAAATTCTTGTGAACCTTTAAACTAGACTATGTATTTATTGTTCAAAATAAAAAGAAATTATTTTGAGTGAGTATGTTGTCATTTTGATTTTATCTCCTTAGCTGAAGATCCATCTGAAAACTATGTGAAACTAAGAGATTTTGTACTTGTGAAGCTTTGCCAAGATCTGCCTTGCTTTTCACCAGACAAGTTAATGCAAGGATTCACTCAAGATATGGTGACAGAGGCACAACAGAAGCTCAAAATAAACAAGGTATTTTAAATTATAAGCAAAAAAATTTATATTTAGATGTTGATAAAGATATAACAAAATATTGGTAAATATATATTTGTTGGCCATGACTGGCATACTTCAGCAATTATAGTATAAACTTTAAATATTACAAAACACAGCTAGATAAGCAAGAAATAATGATTTAAGAGATGTCTTAAGTTTATGATACCATTTATGGCTCTGCTTAGGTGTGAAGGACCTGGAGCAGAAGCTGGGGACCTCCTTTGTACTTTAAAATATATACTTCAAAATTCTTTGTCCCTTCCAAGAGATATCACCTTGAAAATGCTTTCTCAACTACTAAAGTAAAAGGATAATTTAAATTTTTCCCAGTACCAATGTATTCATCCTCCAAAAAAAATCCCAAGGCAACAACATAGCTTTCACATACTATTTCTTTCAGGAAGTGGTTATGAACACTAGTTCATAAAGTATAATGGTGTCATGCCTTCATCATTCATAGAAACATGCAAATATTTAAGAAATGCATGTGATTCAGTGATCAAAAAAATTTTTTTCTCCCTATGATTTCCTAATTATTTTTCTTCTGTTTTAAAATAGCTAACTTATTTAAATTTGGTTTAGGCTTGACAATTTAATGAGAATCATTTTTAGTCTTTGTCAATATGAAAGCAAACTAACATTTTTGCAATGAATACATTAGTGTAGAAATGAACAATGATGTTTTAACATGGGAACTGCCTGGGGTTTTTTCCCCTTTCATCCTCGTTTTAAAGTGTTGATTTTTGTCCTATAGAAGGAAACTTTTTTAGGCATCTATTAGCTGTTAGTCAATGAAGTCCCCATTTTGTATAACTGGGTGTAGGGTGCAGAAAATACACCATAAAACACAGACTGGAAACCTTTGTGGACATAAACTTAGAAAATTAAAACTCTTTTCAATTCAGTGTTTATTTAAAGGACCTTGGCATTGGGAGGAATAAAGAATGGCTGTTAGGGTTCTGAGGAGGCAATTACTGCATGAGAAAATAAGGAATAATTTATTACAGACTTGCATTAAAATGTGCAAATATAAATATCTGCCTTAATAGTTGAACCTCTAATATGTTATTAATTTTCTGAATCTTCTCGAGTCCATAATTAGTGTGAGAGAATAATTGAATGTGGTTGGGGTTTTTAAAGACAAAAATATGTGGTTAATAGGGTAATTCGTATATTATTAATTTTTTTTTCATTTTGCAGATTTGAGAAGCTTAGAGTTGTTTTTTTTTTATTTGCTCATAATGTACAAGGAAATTTTAGATTGAAAGATTGATCATATACAACCTGTTACTGTTCTTTAGACTAGTGCTTTTCAGACTACTGTAAGTAAGCCTTGTCCTCTAGGAGGTTACTAGAAAAGTTATTATAGACCCATTAGCTTGTTAATTTGAGTGTCCTGGCAGTACTCTTCAAAGACAAAGGATAGTAAAGTAACCAAGAAAGAAGAAAAATGGTTCTGTTTAAATACATATTTGGCTGCAGGGAGGGCAAGAAGGCTATTGTGCATCTGCTGAAATTAATCAGGAAAGATCCTTAGCAAGATGGAGCTACCAAGATAATTCAGGAGAACCTAGGAAGTTAGATGAAATATAGGAATGGAGAATATAATATATAATATGTATTATAATATATGTTAAATTTGATGATGAAGAGTTATAATAGGATTAGATAAAAAGCTAGCATTATGTAAATACATAGATATGACTTCATATGGACTCTTAGAGAATTTTTAGTAAAATATTCCTGTTTATGTTTTCTTTTCCCAAAATGATCTGTCATTAAATAAATCCTCAACAATAAATTGAAACCTAAATTGGGCTAGTCATACCAAACCTTCCTAGTTCAGGACTTGATTTCTAGATATTATAAGAAATTCATCCCCAAATTGGTTGGCCTTCTGTTCCATCATTGCTAGCACAGTTAACACAAAATGAGAGATGCCGAAAAGCCCTGTTATAAATAGATATTTATTATCTTAGTTTTTAAAGAGAAAGTGTTTTCCTTTATTAAAAATGATCCCAAACATTTTGGTAGTGGAAACAGAAAGGACAAGTGTCTTTGTTTTTTTTTTAATTTGGTAATTTTTAATGTCATATTTTCAAAATAAATTGACCATTTCACCTATTTACAGTGGAACCTGTATTGTGAGTACTCATAATTAGACTTGGAGTGGGGGCAGTTTTGTGACAGTAATGGTGACTCCCCAGAGGAGTGTTAGCTTGTAAAGGAGAATGTTCTCATTCTGCTTTGAAACGTGCTGATCATTTTTTATTGCTTTTAAATAAGTAGCTTAGCAAATAGTGTTAAAAATTGAAGTCAGGAGAGATTTGCTTTAAAAGTTATGTGATAAGCACAATGGTATGTAAATGATAGCTCTTTAAGTAGTGTAAGACTTTGGAAATTTTGTTTACACTAGATTGGGGTTTGTTTCTGTTGTTTTGTTTTGCTTTATACAGACTAAAGGTAAAGTATTGGCTGCCTAATTCCAAGTTTTCACATTGGTTCTATTTTAATGTGGCTTTGCTGTAACTTTAATGGAAGAATAGACAATATAGCAAATTCAAGTTTCTTTAAGAACAGCATTAATTTTTAAATTAGGTAATGAATCTTTGAGACTATGTGTGTATTCAAGAATTTTTAAAATTCACAATGTGTTTTCTTTTGTCTAATTTATCAGCAACATGCTAGGCGAGTTTATGAAATTCTCCGGTTACGTGTGACTGACATGGGTGATGCTGAACAATCCAGAGGCTATAGACTGGACATAAAAAGAAGATTAATTGGTCCATATAAGGTATAATTAGTTTCAATCATCTTGAAATATTATGTCCTATTCACTATTTGGGGAATGTAGGTGGCACAGTGAATAGAGTGCCAGGCCTGGAGTCAGGAAGACTCGTCTTCATGATTTCAAATTGGACCTTAGATACTGTGTGACCCTGGCCAAGTCACTTAACCCTGTTTGCTTCAGTTCCTCATCTGTAAAATGAGCTGGAGAAGGAAATGTCAAACCACGCTAGTATCTTTGCCAAGAAAACTCCAAATGGGGTCATGAAGAGTTGGACACAACTGAAATGACTGAATGATAGCAATTCAGTATTTAAATTAAAAGCCAAGAAGGAAGTATTATTGGATGCCATTTATAGCAAGGTTTAAACCATCCTGCCACTTTTAGTTGACTTGTCAGGAAAAGCTCTAGATTTATATAAATTTCTCCACTACTTTTAATTTAAATTTTTTTTTTTTACTGAAACGATAAGTAAACTATCCTCTTTAGTTGAACTGTCGTTAGGATAAATTCCACATAGCAGCTTGTTCTTTCACTTTTGTGCATCTCGGAAAATCTTAAACATCAGAATGTGGTCAAACTTTTTTCTACCTTCTTATCTTCTATGTTTTTCCTATTTAGTATGTTTTTTCCTTACTGTATTAATGGCACCCTTTTCTACCACTGTAACTATAAGGTGGCCTTTCCCCCCATGTTTTTGTTCCATGTTTCTGCCCTCTTTTGCCTCTTTTTTCTGCCTTTACTCCTCTTCTACCTCTAAACTCAGAGTTTTCCCCTTCCATATATGGAAGGTGTGGCAAGGTGAAGAAGGTAAAAAAAAAAATTGACATCATTGGAGCAACTAAAAATGATATGATTTTAGGGGTACAGGGACTCCAAAACTATTGAGGTACAGGGCAGAGTTATCTGGAAAGAATTCTTGGACTCAACACTCTTCTAGTGAAGTAGCAATAAGTTTATTGTAGATCTATATAGTGGTCAGAGCCCTTTAGAGAACTCACAACGTAACAGGAGTGATAAAAACTTAGTACATTGTGTGCCAAGTATGCTAACTAGGTGGTGAACATACAATTTCTGTACCTTGGGCACAGGCATCATTCACTACTGGCATGCCTGGAGACAGAGGAGGTGTCCTTCTAAGGGGTGTGTTTTTGGTTTGTTATATATGTAACAAGATAGCCTTGGGAGTTAATGTCTATAGCTTGCCTTCTGGATTGTATATGGTAACTGTGGGAATCAGTACATGATAGTTCTACTGATACAAGATAGTCCTGTTCATAAAGGGGAAATTCTACAGAAGTCAGCTTGTTCTTGTAACAGGGAGAGATAGTTTGCCTCACTGGGCTTACTCCTGAGTTATTCCCAGATTTATTGATAGGATCTTTGGGCTGGGGACAGATGTGATCCTAGGACTGGGGTCTACGCACCCCATCAGAAAGACTGAAGAATTGCCATGATGGTGCTTGGCAAAGAACTGGTCTGATCTGAGTACATGCATAGTTTTTCTGTTTATGACAGTTTTGAATCTTAGTTGCCTTTGTATGAATATTTGGATTATTCATAGCGTAGATGGTGTTACTATTCAGTATCACTTCTGGGAGTTATAACTTCTATTCACTAGTTTAATTAAAAGTAGATACATAAAGAGCATCTAAGAACTACTTTATTGCAATTCTTCCAAGTGTATTTCAGAATAGTTTAGTATTACCTTAGGATTTAGCTAAAGTTATTGTTATGTATTGACACGCGTATTAACCTTTTGAGATTATGCTTGGTTGATTTAAGACCTAGAGTGTTTCTCTTATGATGTTGCTCCTAAAAGTGCAGAGAGCTTAGCTAAAGGTGGCTTTGAATTTCACCTTTTAACCTGCAGAAGGATAACTCTGAGTAGAGGAAGAGCCAAGAAATAGAGTGAGAAGCACTGTGATTTTGTTTTAAAAACAGGTCTTTGAAATTCCATTGTGTGTTTAAATGTTTGTAGGTTAAGAGGAAGAGGAAGAAGGTTTGGCCTCTATGAGAAGTTTCCAGCAAGGAGTTAGGATGAAAAAATTGCTCCAGGCAAGCCCTGAACCATTTTGTGCAACTTGGAAAAATAAAAAAGCAGACCAATCAGATCAGCTAGGAAAAAAATGAATAATTTAATTGCCCCGGGAGCTTTGGGCTGACTTGGGAAAACTCTCCCCTGGGTCTTGACATATGGCAGGTACTTCTTCTCTTCTCTTTTCTCTTTCTGAGCTGCAAGAAGATCGAGTAATAGTGGGAGAGAGGAATGCTGTGTAAAGGCCTACCCTAAAGAAGAGAGGAGAGAAAACAAGTAGTTAAAGACAGGCACCAACTAACAGTGTGAGAGCCTTTGTCCCACCAGCAGTTGTAAGTTAAAAGTCACCAGCGGCATTAATGTTTCTTCATTTAGCCATTTATTAAAGGCCTACAATGCTGTGCTAGGTACTGGGGATTATATAGACAAAACTAAAATAATCCTTGCCCACAAGTAGCTTACATTCTGCTGGGGTGATATATTTGCTCAAATAATTAAGAACAGTATAATTGTTGGAGGTTAAGAACACTAATAACTAAGGGGGCCATAAAAGACTTCCCATTGGAGATGGCATCTGAATTGAGCTTTGAAGGTGCAAGTTTTAGAGGTGAAGAGGGAGTTTATTCTAGGCATGTGGGATAACCTGTGAAAAGACAAACAGGCAAGAGATAGAGTTCTGAGTTTGGGGCATAGCAACTAGTCTATTTTGGCTAGGTCACAGTATGCATGAGAAAGAAGTATTGTGAATTAAATCTCTAGAAGGGTAGGCTTAGAACCAGATTAAAAAGACACAAATGTCAATCTGAGGAGTCTTGAACAGCAGAGTGATATGATCAGACCTGTAATGATTTAGGCAGCTGTGTGGGAGGATGGCTTGGAAAGAGTAATTGGACAGGGAGATTGATTAGGTAGCTAGTGTAGTAGTCCAGGTTAGAGGTGATAATGGCCTGAACTAAGGTGGTGGCCAAAAAAAGTGAAAAGAAGAT
>CM053622.1:631931810-631952718 GCA_028646595.1 Phalanger gymnotis | reverse complement strand
AGTTCCCAAAAAGAAAACTCCTAGGAATATTGTCACCAAATTCCAGAGCTCCCAGGTCAAGGAGAAAATACTGCAAGCAGCCAGAAAGAAACAATTTGAATATTGTGGAAACACAATCAGAATAACCCAAGATCTAGCAGCTTCTACATTAAGGGATCGAAGGGCTTGGAATACGATATTCTGGAGGTCAATGGAGCTAGATTAAAACCAAGAATCACCTACCCAGCAAAACTGAGTATCATGCTCCAAGGCAAAATATGGATTTTCAATAAAATAAAGGACTTCAAGCTTTCTCAGTGAAAAGACCAGAGCTGAATAGAAAATTTGACTTTCAAACACAAGAATCAAGAGAAGCATGAAAAGGTAAACAAGAAAATCATAAGGGACTTACTAAAATTGAACTGTTTTGTTTACATTCCTACATGGAAAGATGATGTGTATGATTCATGTATCAGAGTAGCTGAAAGGAATATGCATATATATGTGTATGTGTGTGTATATATATGTATATATACACATATGTGTGTATGTATGTATATATGTAGGTGTATGTATATATGTAGGTATATATATGTGTGTGTATACATATATATGTACATATATGTATACATATATAGACAGAGGGCACAGGGTGAGTTGAATATGAAGGGATAATATCTAAAAAAATAAAATCAAATTAAAGGATAAGAGAGGAATATATTGAGAGAGGGAGAAAGGGAGAGATAGAACAGGGTAAATTATCTTGCATACAAGAAAAAGCGGTTCTGTAGGAAAGGAAGAGGGGGCAGGTGAGGAGGAATGAGTAAATCTTGCTCTCATAGGATTTGACCTGAGGAGGGAATACCATACACACTCAATTGGATATCTTACCCCACAGGAAAGAAGGAGGAAGAAGATAAAAAAGGGGGGGACGATAGAAGGGAGGGTAGATAGGGGGAGGAGGCAATCAAAAACAAACGCTTTCAAAAAGGGACAGGGTCAAAGGGAAAAACTGAATAAACGGGGATAGGTTAGGAAGGAACAAAACATAGTTAGACTTTCACAACATGAGTATTGTGGAAGCATTTTACATAATGATACACATGTGGCTTATGTTGAATTGCTTGCCTTCTTAGGGAGGGTGGGTGGGGAGTGAAGAAGGGAGAGAATTTGGAACTCAATTTTAAAAACAGACGTTCAAAAACAAAAAAAAGTTTTTGCATGCAACTAGGAAATAAGATACATAGGCAATGACGCACAGAAATTTATCTTGCCCTACAAGAGAAGAAGAGAAAGTGGGATGGGAGGGGAATGGAGTGACAGAAGGGAGGGCTGACTGGGGAACGGAGCAACCAGAATACATACCATCTTGGAGTGGGGGGGAGGGTAGAAATGGGGAAAATTTGTAATTCAAACTCTTGTGAAAATCGATGCTGAAAACTAAATATATTAAATAAATTAAATTTAAAAAAAAGAAAGGAGCAAGGAAACTTGGGCTCAGATCTCAATTCTAAACTAATTAACTGTGTGACCATGGACAAGTTCCTTCAGTTACTGGAACTACAATTTCTTCACCTGTAAAATGGAGATAATACTTGTACTACCTATACTCACAGAGCTGTTGGGAAAAACACACTTTGTAAACCTTAAAGTGAGCTTTTTTTTTTGGAGGGGGGAAGGCAGGGCAATTGGGGTTAAGTGACTTGCCCAAGGTCACACAGCTAGTAAGTGTGCCAAGTGTCTGAGTTCAAATCCAGCCCCAGATAGTTGACACACTTATTAGCTGTGTGACCTTGGGCAAGCCACTTAACCCCAATTGCCCTGCCTTCCCCCCTCCAAATAAAAATTACACTGACTTTAAGGTAAAGAACATTTTTTACTTATATATTGAAAACTGAATTCATGATCACATTCTTCCCCAGATATCTTCTTTCTGAGTTCCCTTTTTCTACTAATAGTGCCATTGTTTCCCCAGGCACTAGGCACAAAGCCTCAAGAATCAGCTTTGACTCTTCTCTTTCTCACAATCTTAACCAGTTGCTAAGTTTTGTCATCTTTACTGTTCTTTTCATTTTGCCACTTGGAGCAAGCCTTTATCATTTCATCCTTGAACTATTTCAAAAGCCTTATCGTTGGTGTCTCTGATTCTCCAATAATCAATCAATCCATCCAGCATACTGCTCATAGTATCTGTCCATTCTGAAGCAAAAATGGCTGCCTTTTCCTAAAAATTCAGCATAGGCAGTCAAAGCATATCATCATGGGACCCTCAAACAGTTTTCTCTAGCTTCCCTTACCCGCACCCCCCACCCAAAAAAAAGAACACACACACACACACACGCACGCACGCACGCACGCACCACTCACACCAGAGCATTGGAACAGGCTTTTAGAAGTTATGCTTTATCCAACTTTATAAGCCATTATTACATCTGCTTATTGGTGGATATCTATACATAGTATCCAACCATTCCCTTCAGAAGGACTGGATGGGTTCCTGGCCCAAGAATGATACATACTTTCCTCCTAATTATAGCTTAAGATTGACTGAAGTTATAGTCCTGATCTCTGGATCAGTCTGCTGAAGTCCCAAAACAACTGAATAAATTTTCTGGGGTTTTCTATTAGATAGAACTAATTCTTCTTTGCTTTGGTGCAAATAATTCAGAGCTGCCTATGTGACAATTATTGAAGTACTCCTTTTTTGTCCCAAGATCCTAAATAGGTATTATATATTGTTCCACTACATGAAGGAACACAGATCAATGAGGTGGTGCTCAGTATCATTTGTTTTTTTGGTCAAAGTAGCTGTCCCCCCCTTTTTTCTGCTGAGAACAAGAAGAGGTAGAGTCCACATGGCACCATTCATTCTACGATTCTCTACTGTGCTTTATTGTGTTCCCAGACTAACCCTGGCATCTGGTGGCAACTGATGCTAGCAAGGTAGATAAACATTTTTGCACATTTCTCAATTGAAGAGACTATGAAGGTTTTAATGTTATTTGGTTATATGACACTTATAGCACAGCAAAAAAAATAAAGTTTTTTCAACACCATACTTTACTGAAATTTTGTTTTGTGTTTTTTTAACTAAAGTTTATTTATTAAAAATGCAAGGCAAAATATCTTGCATGAAATACCTAGGCTAAATTTAAAAGTTCATCTTTCTTCACACTTTCTTCTCTCTCTGCTTTATTTATATCTAAAGTAAAAAATTTCTTCTATTTCTCTTTTTCACTTATATAATCTTTTCTCAGTTCACATTCAGTTGCAAGATTCCAAGTCCAAGCTCCAGAATCTGGGATCAGGATGTGAAAGTCACATGGTGATTTTCATGATTAGGTTCACTATATGGATCTTTAGTATTCTCATTGAAAATTAGGCATTGCTTATTTTCTGAAAATAATCAACATACTCTCTAAAAATCATCATTTTATTTTAGGTGACAAATACTACCCAAATAGATAGGCACAAACTATGTTCCAAGTACAAGATCTGGAAATCCCACTGCACTGGGAATTGAGTGCCTTTTGATAATACTGATGCCTATTAGTGTTAGCCCTAAATTGCTAATAGCTCTGAAGAACATTCATTCCTTTCTCACCCTACAATCTTCCACTCCAGCATTAAGTACCAATAAGAATTTCCTAAATTCATCTCAGAAAATATCACTTCTATCTGCAACCATTTTGCTCCCATCATTCATCCTATATACTTTCCCTCTCTCTAATCTTTCCATGTTCTTTTAGCAAATGAAGGATAAGGAATAGACCACAAAAAATAGAACTACCCCCAAAACATACTACATATAAAAAAACTGCCTTAAGTGTAGGACAAGTCCTCAAAGGTAAGGTCTGCTTTATCCTTTTTCAACCTTTTCATCCCTTGTTGCTTTCTCTACCCTTGAAGATACTGCCAAATGTTGAATCATCAGAAAAATTAGCATCCCAAGATGCTCCAGTCTATCTACTACTTAGCTATCTATCAAAATCATCTTCCTTAAGTACAGACAACCATGTCACCTCCCTGGTCAGTAAATTCCAGGGCTCTCTATCACCCTCAGGATCAAATATAAAATCCTGTGTTTGTCATTCAAACATCAGTGTCCAGTCTTCTTATACCTTACACTCCCTCAAACAAGACACTCTGTCTCCTGACTCACTGCATTTTCTCTGGCTGTCCCCCATGCTGGAAATGCTCTCTCCCCTTATCTCCACCTACTGGCTTCCCTTCAAGTCCAAGCTAAAATCCTACCTTCTACAGGAAGTCTTCCCCAATCCCCCTTAATTCTAGTGCCTTCCTTCTATTTATTATTTCAAATTTATCTTGTATACAGCTTGTCTGTACAGCATTGTTTGCATGTTGTCTCCTCCATTGGACTGTGAGTTCCTTGAGAGCAATCTTTTACCTTTGTTTGTATTCCCAGGACTTAGCACAGTGACTGACACACAGTAGGTGCTTAATAAGTGTTTACTGACTGATTAGAAGCATCTCAAATTCAACATGTTTAAAAATGGAATTTGTTATCTTCCCCAGCACCCCCTCCCAAACCCACTGTTCTTCTGAACTTCTTTATTACTATTCAGGTCAGGACACTACCCTCCTCCAGCAACTCAGATTCACAACCTTGGTGTCATCCTTGATTCCTCACTCTTGCTAACCCCAAATATCTAATCATTTGCCAAATCTTGTTTCTACCTCCACAACATCTCCTGGATACAATCACTTCCCTCTAGTTACCCTAGCCACCACCCTAATTAAAACTGACTCTCATTAAGACTACTGCAATAGTCTTCTAATTGGTCTCCTTCCCTCAAGACTCTTCCCAATCTAATCCATCCTCTGAAAAACTGCTACAGTGATTTTCCAAAATCAGGTATGATTATGCTACCCTTCCCATCTCAAAAATATAAATATAAGCTTAAGCGTATAGTGCACATACCCTGGCTCTTTTGTACTGGCTTCCCCCCTCCCTAGAATGCTCTTTTCTTTCACCTCCTATTCCTGGAATCCCTGGGTTCCTTCAAGTCTCAGATCAAATACTACCTAGTGTGAGAAACCTTTCCTGCTTCCCCCAGGTCCTAGCAACACCTCTTTCAAGGGAATTTCATTTTCATAGGTCTTGTACATTCTTACATATTTATTTGCATTCTGTGCATTATTTGCAATGTCTTTACTATTACATTCCTTTTTAATTTATGAAATAAAACAAGCATTTCCATAACAGTATAGTAAAATATATATATATATATGGCTGCACATGAAACTGAAAATATATGTATAACTTGCTGTTCTTTTCAAATATACAATAAACTTATGTAAATTTTTATTTTTCTTGTTTCTTAAAAATTAATTATTTAAAATATTTTTTTTTTTGGTTTACAACACTAAGTTCCACAAGTTTTTGAACTCCAAATTTTCTCCCCCTCTCTCTCCTCCCCATTTTCCCACCAGATGGCATATAGTCTGATATAGGTTCTACATATACCTTCACATTAAACTTATTTTCCCAATAATCAAGTTGTAAAGAAGAATTACAACCAAAAAAATGAACCATGAGCAAGATATAACAAAACCAAAAATAAAATAAAACAGAGAGAGTAAATAGTTTGCTTCAATCTTCATTCAGACTCCTTTATTCTTTCTCTGGATGTGGACAGCCTTTTCCATCATTAGTCTTTTGGTGCTGTCTTAGAACCGTGTATTGTTGAGAAGAGCCAAGTCTATCAGTTAGTCATCACAGAAGCAACGTGTCTGTGTTTGTGTACACAAACACTGGTTCTGCTCCCTTCACTCATCATCAGATCATGTAAGTCTCTCCAAGTTCTTATGAAGTCCATCTGCTCCTCATTTCTTATGGCACAATAGTATTCCATTACATCCATATACCACAATTTGTTTAGCCATTCCCCAATTGATGGGCATCCCCTTGATTTCCAATTCTTTGACACCACAAAAAGAGCTACTATAAATATTTTTGGGTCCTTTTCCTCCTTGTATGATCTCTTTGGGATACAGACCTAGAAGTGGTATAGCTGGGTCAAAGAGTATGCACAGTTTTATAGCCCTTTGAGTATAGTTCCAAATTGCTCTCCAGAATGGCTGGATCAGTTCACAATTCAATGCACCAACAATGCATTAGTGTTTCAATTTTTCCAACATCTTCTCCATCATTTATAATTTTCCTGTTTTGACCTGTTAGCCAATTTGAGAGGAGAGATGTGGTACCTGAGAGTTGTTTTGATTTGCATTTCTCTAATCAATAGTGATTTAGAGCATTTTTTTATATGACTATAGATATCTTTAAATTCTTCCTCTGAAAACTGCCTGTTCACATCCTTTGACCATTTATCAACTGGGGAATGACTTGCATTCTTATAAATTTGACTTAGTTCCCTGTATATTTCAGAGATGAGGCCTTTGTCAGAGACGCTGATTGTAAAAATTCTTTCCCAATTTTCTGCTTCCCTCCTAATCGTGGTTGCATTGGCTTTGTACAAAAACTTTTCAATTTAATGTAATCAAAATTATCCATTTTGCATTTTGTAATGCTCTCTATCTCTTGTTTAGTCATAAATTCCCTTCTCCATAAGTCTGACAGGTAAGCTATTCCCTTCTCTACCAAATTGCTTATAGTGTCAGCCTTTATATCTAAGTTGTGAACCCATTTTGACTTTATTTTGGTATATGGAGTAAGATATTGGTCTATGCCTAATTTCTGCCATACCATTTTCCAGTTTTCCCAGCAGTTTTTGTGAAATAGTGAGTTCTTATCCCAGAAGCTGGATTCTTCGGGTTTATCAAAGAGTAGATTACTATATTCGTTGACTACTGCGTCTTGTATACCTAACCTATTCCACTGATCTACCACTCTATTTCTTAGCCAGTATCAAGTGGTTTTGGTGATTGCTGCTTTATAATACAGTTTAATATCTGGTATAGCTAGGCCTCCTTCCCTAGCATTTCTTTTGATATTCTGGATCTTTTGTTCTTCCAGATGAATTTTGTTATTATTTTATCTAGCTCTATAAAAATAATTTTTGGTAGTTTCATTGGCATAGAACTAAATAAGTAAATTAATTTAGGTAGAGTTGTCATTTTTATTATATTAGCTCGGCCTACCCATGAGCAACTGATGTTTTTCCATTTATTTAGATCTGACTTTATTTGCGTGAGAAGTGTTTTGTAATTGTGTTCATATGTTTCCTGGGTTTGTCTTGGCAGGTAGACTCCCAAATATTTTAAAGTGTCTATAGTAAATTTAAATGGAATTTCTCTTTCTATCTCTTGCTGTTGGACTTTGTTAGTATTATATAGGAATGCCATGGATTTATGTGTGTTTATTTTATATCATCCTACTTTGCTAAGGCTTTTTATTATTTCAAGTAGTTTTTTACTTGATTCTCCAGGATTCTCTAAGTAAATCATCATATCATCTGCAAAGAGTGATAACTTAGTTTCTTCTTTGCCTATTCTAATTCCTTCAATTTCTTTTTCTTCTCTTATTCCTAAAGCTAACATTTTAAGCACCAAATTGTATAATAAGGGTGATAATGGACATCCTTGTTTCACACGCGATCTTATTAGAAATGCATTTAGCTTATCCCTATTACATATAATGCTTGCTGAGGGTTCTAGATGATTTTAAGGAAGACTCCATTTATTCCTATGCTTTCTAGTGTTTTTAATAAGAATGGGATGTTGTATTTTATCTTTTGCTTTTTCTGCATCTTTTGAGATAATCATATGGTTTCTGCTAGTTTTGTTGTTGATATGATCAATGATGCTGACAGTTTTCCTGATAATGAACCAGCCTTGCATTCCTGGAATAAATCCTACCTGGTCATAGTGTATTATCCTTGTGATGGGTTGCTGTAATCTTTTTGCTAATATTTTATTTAAATTTTTGCATCAACATTCATTAGGGAAACTGGTCTATAATTTTCTTTCTCTATTTTGGCTCTTCTTGGTTTAGGAATTAGTACCATATTTGTGTCATAAAAAGAATTTGGTAGGACTCCTTCTTTGCCTATTTTCCCAAATAGTCTATAAAGTATGGGAATTAATTGTTTTTTAAATGTTTGATAGAATTCACATGTAAAACCATCTGGCCCTGGAGATTTTTTCCTGGGGATGTTCACTGATGGCTTGTTTGATTTCTTTTTCTGAGATTGGGTTATTTAAGCATTTTACTTCCTCTTTTGTTAATCTGGGCAATTTATATTTTTGTAAATATTCCTCCATTTCCCTAAGATTATCAAATTTATGAGCATACAATTGGGCAAAATAATTCCTAATTATTCTTTCAATTTCTTCTTCATTTGGAGGTAAATTCACCCTTTTCATTTTTGATACTGCTAATCTGGTTTTCTTCTTTCTTTTTTTTTTTAATCAAATTCACCAAAGGTTTATCATTTTTATTGGTGTTTTTTTTTTCCACAAAGCCAGCTCTTAGTTTTATTTATTAGTTCAATAGTTTTCTGGACTTCAATTTCATTAATCTCTCCTTTGGTTTTCAGTATTTCTATGTCTTCCTTCTCCCATCTCCCCTCAAATGACCACCATTAGACACAAACAAGTATATGTACATAAAATTATTCTACACGTACTTCTATTTATCAGTTCTTTCTCTGGATGTAGATTGTGTCTTCCTTCATATGTCCCTTATAGTTAATTTTGGTATTTAAAGTAGTCAGAATAATTTACTCACTGAAAGTAGTTCTTAAAACAATATTGCTGTTACTGCATACAATGTTCTCTTGATTCTGCTCATTTCACTCTCCATTATTGCATGCAAGTCTTTCCCTAAGATCACTGAGCTCATCATTTCTTATAGCACAGTAGTATGCCATCACAATCATATACTACAACTTGTTCGGCCATTCCCCATTTGACAGGCATCCCTGAAGTTTCCAGTTCTTTGCCACCACAAAGAGAGTGGCTATAAACATTTTAGAACATATAGGTTCCTTTCTTTTTTCCCTAATGCTCTTTGGCAATAGACCTAGTAGTGATATTACATTACATTCTTAAGCTCCCTGAGGGCAAGGACAGTTTTATGTTTGTCCTATCATCAGCTCTTAGCCCAGTGCCTGGCACACAAAACAGCCAACTTAAGAAATGTGTGTTGATTGATAGATTGGCTGACTAACACTAGCTTCATGGGCTAACACTGCTACAGATGGCACAGAAGTGCATGAGTTGTTTTCAGGGACATGATTTGCCTCAAAGCACATCTGAATTTGTATAACCACAGGTCATGTCAGATCTAGATTCTATTCAATAAATGACAATCATTATGCTACATTCTTATTACCTGCCTTTCAACAGAAGTATATATAACATATATATGATACCTTATTTAAAACGACCTCATACTATCAGGCAATTAGAATCAACCCTTGATTCTCTCTTAGTGGAAAAGAACACTAGCACAAATTATCCAAAACAACAGGTAATTCTAGAAGCAGTGTGGCTATCAGAAAGACTGCTGTATTTGAAGTCAGAAGATCTGAGCCTGAATTCTAACTTAGGCACTTACTAGCTATGTGACTCTGAATTCTGACTTAGGCACTTACTAGCTATGTGACCCTGAAAAAGTCATTTATGAGCCTGTTTCCCATCAACAAACTGGAGATAATAATACCTGCACTACCTACCTTTCAGGCTTCCTGTAAGGAAAGCATTCTGGAAATTTTAAAGTGTTACATAAATGTGAATTTTTATTATTATTTTATCTGACACTGCACTATATAATTATACAATTTTGCAGCAGATTTGCATTCCTGACTATACCTGGGTTAGCCTAATGTTAGTTTGACTTCTCTGAGGACACACTGACAGGCAAAGGGAAAAATCGCCAAGTAGCATGCTGCTGGGCAATGTGAAGACAGGCTGGGACTCTACCAAAATAACTGTCCCCTGCAAAGAGATGGTAGCATTTCTCTTACTCCTTTAATGATTTCCTACAAATGGGGCCATGGAGAGTTAGACTCGACTGAAACTACTCAACAACAACCACCAAACAACCAGAGCTATATGGGAAGTTAGGTGGTGCAGTGGATACAGAACCAGGCCTGGAGTCAGGAAGACCTGAGTTCAAATGTGATCTCAGATACTTACTATCTGTATGACCCTGGGCAAGTCACTTAACCCTGTTTGCCTCAGTTTTCTCATTGGTAAAATGAGCTGGAGAAGGAAATGGCAAACCACTCCGGTATCTTTGCCAAGAAAACCCCAAATGGGGTCACGAAGAGTTGGACACGACTGAAATGACAACAACAACCAAAGCTATGCCACAAAACTCTCCCTGGACCCTCTTCATCCCCAATTCATTTTAGCATCTGAATTTCATCCCTTTCCTAAAATCTCTTACATCACATTATCCCTTATGTCATGCTAAACTATAGTATAAAATTCAAGTTATTATTATTATTCCTCTAGCCTTATAAAAGGTGCTTATATCTTGTTTGTCCTTACATCCAGTTTTGATTTCACTCAGTCAGCAATTTCTACTTCCCTAGTACTTCCTTTCCATTTTTAGTTTTACAGGTTAAAAGCTGGAGAAGACCTTTGAGTCCATCTAGTACAACTCTCTCCTTTTACAGATAAGGAAACTGACATCTACAGAAGTGGACTGATTTGTCCAAAATCACATAACTAATAAGCAGCAGAGCTAGACTTTGAACCCGGATCCTCTGACTCAGGTTTCAATGCTTTTCCCACTGTTCCATGCTGCATTCTAACACTAAGTTTCTGGTCTGGGTCCTGATCATTCCTGCTTGGACTATAACGTTTTATATTTGTAAAGTATACTTTGCCTATACTTTGTATAAACCTTATATGTGTAAAATATATAATACTTGGAAGTATTGAAAATATTTTTAAATTTAAGATCTAACTTGATCCTCACGGCAACCCTATAAGATAGATATAGCAGGAATAATTAGCTACTTGGCAGATGAGGAAAGAGAACTGATTTTCTCATAGTAATATAGTGGATCTGGAAAAAAGAACCTAGGCCTCTTCACTCCTGGTCCAAGACAGTCTAGTCCAGACACTCTCACTCACAGTCACCTTTAAGTCAGCATTCATTGCTCTTGTTCATCTCCCTTCCAATCAATTTAGAAAAATGTCTAACTAACAACAATAACTAAAGTTAAAAAAACCATTTTCTTTACAATAACAATGAGAGGTAGTGAGGGCAAGACATTTTGTGCTTATCTTATGGAACTGGAACCCAAGTTTTTGAAAGATTAAGTGACTTGGCCGGAGTGGTAATCATCAACTAATAAATCAATCAATCAATAAACAAGAAGTTATTAAACACGTATTATGTGCCAGGCACTGGAGACAAGAAGACAAATGTGAAAGTCTCTGCTCCTGAGAAGTCTACAATCTAGCTGGAGATGACAATGAGCAGATATTTTGGACTTCAGTAGTATCTGACTCTTTGTGACTCCATTTAGAGTTTTCTTGGCAAAGATACTGGATTGGTTTGCCATTTCCTTGTCCAGCTCATTTTACAGAAGACAAAGAGGGTTAAGTGACTTGCTCAGGGGCACACAGCTAGTAAGTGTCTGAGGCCAGATTTGAACTCAGGAAGATGAGTCTTCCTGATTCCAGACCTGGCACCCCCTCTCTGCCCTATGTACAAAGCAGATGAATTAGATACAAGATAGTTGGGGGAAGTGATTGAGGAACTAGTACCTGGGCACTATGGAGAATGAAAAGGATTATGTAGAAAGTGGAATCTGAGTTAAGTTGTGAAGGAAAGGAAGGTTTCTAAGAGGCAAAAGTAAGAGGGTAGTACATTACAGGTATTCAGGACAGACTCTGGGAAAGAAAATGCTGTATATGAGAAGCAAAAGGGCCAATTTGACTAGACTGTAGTGTATATGAAGGAAAGTAGTATGATATGGGTGGAAAGGTAAGGAGAGGCCAGATAAGCAGGAACTTTAAAAGCCAAACAGAGGAGTTTGATTTGATCCTGGAACTGAAGTTTAGTGAACAGGGGAATGACACATTCAGACCTCTCTGCTTTGGGAAAAATCACTTGATCAGGTGTGTGGAGGATGTATTAGGGTGGACAGAGGTTTGAAACAGAGACATCAACTGGAGGCCATTGCAAGAATGTAGATCAACGGGGGGCAGCTAGGTGACACAGTGAGTAGAGCACTGGCCCTGGAGTCAGGAAGACCTGAGTTCAAATCTGGCCTCAGACACTTGTCGCCCTTACTAGCTGTGTGACCTTGGGCAAGTCACTTAACCCCAATTGCCCTGCCTTCTCCCCTCAAAAAAAAAAAAAAAGAATGTAGATCAACGATGAGGACCTGAACTAGGGTTATGACTATGAGGGTTAAGAGTACAGGATGGAGAGCCCAGATTCAAATCTAGCTTTCCTAAGTTTAAATACTTTCCACTATTAACCTCTCACATTCTTTCTCTTAATTATTCTGCTGCTATATCCTTCAGACCCCTGGGGACTGCTTTGTGATCTGCTAAACTAGTCTAAAGGGCAGCTAGGTGGTACAGTGGATACAGTCCTGGGCCTGCAGTCAGGAAGACCAGAGTTCAAATTTGGCCTCAGACACACTACCTATATGACATTGAGTAAGTCACTTAACCCTGTTTGTCTTAGTTCCTCATCTGTAAAATGATCTGGAGAAGGATATGACAAACCACTCCAGTATCTGTCAAGAAAACACCAAAAGGGGTCACAAAGAGTCAAAAATGACTGAACAACAACAAAGCCATCTTAAAGAGCCCTGGACCTTGTCATCAGCCCTACCACAAAAACCTAAGAACCACCAGGCTTTTCTATCTGCCCTGTAGCTGGTCCTTCCTACATGTATTGTCTCCTCTGATTAGAATGTGAACTCCTTGAGGGTAAGAACTGTCCCTTTTTAAACTTATATCCCCAGCACTTCAGAAGCAGCATGGTTTGAACTGGGCTCAAGGCCAGGAAGTCCTGCTTCCAGGGTTTAAGTTCTGCTCCTGACACATTTAGGTGTGTAACTTTCAAAGACCACTCCTTATCCAGGAGATCCCTACACCAATGAAAGCACAGACCTAGTCCCAATCCCCAGCCTTGCTTGGCACAAACTAGGGGCTTGATGCTTTTTCTTTCATTCATTCTTAAAAACCTCCAATGGCTCCTCACAGACCTCTGCAGCAAATCTGCATTCCTTACTCTGAAGTCTGAAGAGGGATCCCATCAACCAGTCTCCTTCTCCAATTTACCTCTTCATTTGTATATATGCTGGAGCAATACTGCCTGTCTTCTCTGTCCAGTCATGTCCTGACTTAAAGTACCAAGTTCTCCACACTTGGAACAACTGTACTTGTCGCCAAAACCTAGGAAGCTAATATAATTCTAACAGATTTCCCTCATTAAGAAGAATAAGGATGTATCATCTTACTCTCACAAAAACATTCTAAAATCCATTTAATAGTATTGAGAGTAGAAAGTTCAACCCCTCTCAGTTTATAGATGAGGAAATGAGGCACACAAAGGTGAACATATATTCAGTAAATGAGAAAACGAGTACTGGAACCCAACATCTTTCTACTAAACCCTCTACCATGCTCCCCCCCATCCCCCAGTAAATATATACTAGTGGTTCCCTATTACCTCCAGGTTCAAATATTTTTTAAAAATCCTGTTTGCCACTTCAAAACCCTTCATAACCTGCCCCTCTTCCAGTCTTCTTACATTTTACTCCCTACCTACCACAGGGTCTGAAATTCAGTGACACCAGATTCCTTGCTGCTTCTCTCACGTGACACTCTCTGCATTTGACCTAGCTGACCCCCTGTGCTTGGAATGCTTTCCCTCCCCATTCTCTGTCTTCTGCTATTCCTCCTTAATTCTAGCGTCTTTCTTCTGCTGGTTATTTCCAACTTATTCCATACATATCTTGTTTGTCGATAGTTGCTTGCATGTTATCTCCCCATTATACTATGAGCTGTTTGAGAGCAGGTACTAGTTTTTGCCCACCTTTGTCCTCCAAGAGCTTAGTAGGATTCCTGGCACATACTGGGTAGGAGAGGCAAGATTTGAACCCAGGTCCTCTACCTCCAAATCTAGCACTTTTTCCACTGTATGGGAAAATCCAGCTTCCACTCTATGTATTCCTCTTATTTTTGAGGATGGTCATAAAAACGGTTATGAATGCTAGTATGCTGAATGACCAAAACTTAAACTACACTGACACCAGCAGAAATCTCTGAAGCAGCATTTCCCCAAGTCTTAGCATATAATTAAGGAGGGAAAACAATAAAGGAAATGTACACCGAATCTGAAGTAGTAACTGCTGGTAGGATGAAGAGATTTGGGAGGGAGGGGGATATGGAAGAGAGGGATGGAGAAAGAGAAAGGGGGGGGGGAAGGGCCAGGGGAGAGAGGGAGAGAGGAAGAAAGGGAGAGAGGGGGAGGGAGAGAGAGAGGGAGACGGGGAGGGAAAGAGAGAGTAAGAGAGAGAGGGAAAGTGTGGAGGGGAATGGCCGGGGGAGAGAGGGAGAGAGGGAGAAGGAGAGAGAGTGAGAAGGAGAGAGAGGGAGAGGGAGAGAGAGGGACAGGGAAAGAGAGAAAGAGAAAGAGAAAGAGAGAGAGAGAGAGAGAGAGAGAGAGAGAGACCAGGCATGACCTAGCCAGGATGCAGGTGTGTAAATGTCTATATGTCCTAGTGAATCTGTCAACTTGTAACTCGTGCGCGTGCGCGCTAAGGCACCGACATATCCTCTGTGTGTCTGTGTGTGTATGCGTGCGTGAGTGTGAGTGTGATGTGTGTGCGCGCGCGTGCGTCTGTGTGCACACACACGCTTCAGTCCGTCCCAGGCTCTTACCTCTACTGAGTACCAGGTGGACACCTCTGGGCGCCGCCATCTTGGGGAAGGTCACGTGGTCAGGAGCCCCTTTCCCTTTCCCCCTCCCTCCACTGCCCCCTCCCGCTCACCCCGACTTCTCTTGGCGCTCCTAAAGACGAGGGAGGGGTTGAAGAGGAACTGTAGTGGACTCGGGCGGAGGAGCAGCGCGCATGCGCAGGGAGTGACTCACTGCGGGAGCTCAGGAGCCTAAGCACTCCCGGGCCTGAGGAGAAGCCGACCTAAGCGACCCGCAGCGGCAGTGCCTGCTGCCGCCTCCCAGGCTGCTCCGCCCGCTGCTCCCTAGCCGCCCTCCTTCCGCCCCTGCGCTCACTAGCGAGTGAGATGCTGGAAGACTGTCAGGTAAGGGTTGCAGCAATATTTTTGGCATCGCTTTGGTGAATGAAAATGTGAAGCCGGCAAGATTTTGGGAGGAAAAAAATAAACAACACTCAGCCTTAGAATGAACAGCTTCTGTCACTCTTTTTTTCTTTTGCAAATTCTTTTCCTTGTTGGAGCTTCGGGGTCAAGTCTTTCTTGAAGTCATCATCAGCCGCTGCCCCATTGCTGTTTCCCCAGAGCATCCCGGGCTACAACTTGCTATTCAGCAAGACAGGGACAACCCGAGTAGCTAATGAAATTAACCCCATGCGCTGGGTCATTCGTGAGCTAGGAATTTTCTCCTTTTTTCAGTGATAAACTTTCCCACGACGATTTTTGCTCTCTTAAATAGTAGAAGAATCAGAGATGGGATATGGAAAGATCATTGGATTTGGAGTCAGTTTGTTACCTTGGACGAGTTACTTAACCCTTCAGGGTACTAGTTTCCTCTTCTGTAGAATGGGTATAATAACAATACTTGCCCTACTCACCTTCCAGGTAAGGTGAGAAAATCAAGCTGCAAAACTTAAAGCAAAACAAACAAAATAAAGTAAAAACAACCGATAACCCTAACGCACTATATAAATGTGAGGTGTGTCTAAAATGACCTCCAACTTCAAATCCAAAGATTCTAGGAAATAGAAGTAGGTTTCAGGCAATTTCACTGCATATGGATAGGGAACACAGAAGGCCAACTGGTCTCCATCACATTGAGGTCAGACTTCGCTATCCCACCTCAAGAATAGCCCTTTCTCTGAATGTCATTATATAGTTTGACTTAGTCTAGTGTCCCATCACTCTTTGGGCCGGTCTAGATTTCCATCATCACCATGAACCATACAAATCATAATACTATCCAACAAAAGTTCCAGAAGTAAACTTGCCTTGTTAAAAGTAGTGGCAATACAGTAATGGCCATTGTTCAATTTGCATGATGTCTTATGATGTGAATCTTTGATTTAAGGAAAATTAAGTATGCAAGCTCATTTGAGGGAAGATGCTAAATATTTTTACTCTTGAAAACCAAATATGAACTTTTGAGGACAACCCTTCAAAGATAAAGGTGGAGCATGGTTCTGATTTCTTTCTGAATGAAGGAAAATGAGATGTACAGGTTTTCCCTCAAAATTAGATAAAATCCTTTATTATTATGTCATGAGAGGCTCTGTTTTTCCAAACTTGAACATCCGCTAGGGCAGGAATTCTTAACCTTTTTTGTGTATCATGCATCCCTTTTGCAGCCTGGTAAAGCCATGGGACCCTTCTCAGAATGCTGTTTTTAAATAATTGAAGAAAATGCTAAATTTCAGTTAGAAATTAGCAAAGATAAAGATGTAATTTTTTAAAGGATCACCTGTTAAGACTCCTTGCTGTAGTGGAAAGAACACCTGAGCCTCTTAAAGACTTTGCTAAACAGCCCATGCTTCATGCTTGAATGCAATGGGAAGAGTAGGAAAGCTATTTAAGTACATAAAATATATAGTAGTATGGGGGAGGGAGGAAACTCTAGAGACCCTAGTTGAATGGCAGAAACCATTGACATAGAAAATATATTCCTCTGATTCTGCTAATTGACTATCCAACCAAATGTACAATGGCTATGTTTCAATGCAGTTAGAAGATAAAATAATAATCATAATCCATAATTTTTACAGTACTTTAGGGTTTACAAAGTCCTTTGAAGAGCCACCTATTAAATGGTATTAGTTTCCAGAAGAGTTGAAATACAAAAATCATGGAATGTTAGAGATGATAGCAATCATCTATTCAATTCTCTTCTCCTATAGATAAGGAAACTGATTAACAGGAATGTGAAAAGATTTGCCTAGGGTCACCCAGCTAGTGAATAGCAGAGTTGAGGTCTAGGACTCAGGTCCCTTGATTTTCAGTGCACTGTTCTTATATCACATAGTGGGAAGGAACTTTAATTATCTGGATTCAACTGGTAACAAACCAGTTATAAAACTGATACAAATGATATCTCCTTCAAAGACTTTGAAACTAATTTTCATCCTGTTACATCCTTCTGACCTTAGAAAGACTTGGAAGTCTGCAGATTTGATCTTCTAAATTCATTAATTTACATTAAATTATGTATGTAGGATAAAGGGATCAACTAGACTGCTAAAGAATCCCTCAGGTCTCTTCATTCCATGAGTTTGAGTAATAAAGAGCATTTGAGTGGAAACTGATAGATTTGGGGGTCTGTTCTGAGTTTTACCATTTATTTGCTGAGTAGCCAATAGTATTAAGATACTTCTCTACCTCTGTGGTGTGGGAATTAATCATACTATAAAACTGCATTATTTTGGAAGTAACAATAATTCAGACATTGTATATGTGGGTGTTATTGAGTAAAAAGTCTGAAACAATTTCTTCCTCTGCAGATTTTCAGGATATTGCAAGGGAAATCCAGTCTAAAATAAGTAACTTTTTCAAACTGGAGGCTCAAGAAATAAAGGTTCCTCCAACGCGCCTTCTTCAGCTGCTGCTTCTAACAGTTTATTCTTGTTAAAAGATGTTCATCCTTAATTCAATACATTTTTTCAAAGTGCTATTGTGAATCATTATTTTTAAATTAACTTAGTTTTTCATTAACTTAGTAGCAACAATTCATATCCCAATTTGTAAAATGTACTTGATAGCAATAAAACTTCATTTATGAAATATGTGCTGCAATTCACCTTTCACCAAGCAAAATTGGGCCTTTCTTCTCACCTCCCACCACACTATTATTCTAGCCACATCAGTAATGTTTTACTGTGTGGCTGTACCTCACTTTACATAATACGTGTTCCTAAAAAATGTAAAAATTTAACTTTTATATATTCATTCACATCCAAAATGCAAAAGAGCCTAGTACCTCTCAAGCAATGCTGAGGCAAATCGTTTTGTAAAGTAAATAATGCTTTTGTGATGCTAATAACTACCTCCTAATTAATGTATTATAAATTTGGATTTTTATAGGCTAGATTTTTTTCATGGAATATATCTGTACTTTTTTTTTTTTAGCTGAGACAAAGATGCTTTGAAATCCTTAGATGAAAAATGTTACATAGATATGCATTACAGTTTAATTAGAAATAATGTTGTATTTCCTGCTGGAAAGAAAGTAGGATCAGATGGCCCCTCAGGGAAACTGGGAAAATCCTGGTGGCCTGGCAACCTGAGCAGCTTTTAAAGACTTGTCCAAGGCTAAGGTAGCTTCAGTTTTAGCTCTGGGCCCCAGCCCTCAGTTTTGCTATTTGATCCTGAAAATCAATATTTTAACTAAATAAGATATAATAAATCATTCAGTATTTTACTCTATGACCTGAAAGAATATTTCCAGTCCTCTGTTGATTTAATCATGCCAGCTTAATTTTTGTGCAAGTAGTTGTGAGAACTTCCCTTAATTTTTCCTTTTCTGATTCAACCATTTCATAAATTTCATCATCAATAAAAGTTATTTTTATTCTTTTTTTCCATTTAATTCCACTTTTAAAAATTAGCGTGGTGATTAAATGAATCTTTATGAGGCCCTAAATGTGGATCTAAGTTTTTGGTCAAAATATTTTTCTTTTGGGGGAAGGAGACTGGATATTATGTTGTTGAGGTTTTTTTTGTTTTGTTTTGTTTTTTTGGTGAAGAGAACGAAATGAAAGCAAAATAAAGATATATTTGATTTGTAGCACATCCTCCAACTCTAGTTTACCAAATTTCTATTTGAAAGTCATTTGGTGACCCAATAACTCTTAAAGCAACACTCACTCATTTCTCTTGGCTTGCTTTAAAAATAATGTCTTTACCCTATTTAAGACTTTCTATTCCTCAAACACGACATTCCATCTCCGGACTCCCTGCATTTTCACTGGCTGTCTCCCATGTCTGGAATTTTCTCCGCCTTCATCTCTCCCTCATGGCTTCCCTGTCTTCCTTCAAGTCCAAGCTAAAATTCCACCTTCTACAGGAAGTCTTTCTCAATCCCCCTTAATTCTCATGCCTTCCCTTTGTTGATTAGTTGCAATTTATTCTGTTGATATCTTGTTTGTACATAGTGGTTTCCATGTTTTCTCCCATAATAGACTGTGAGCTTCTTCACAGCAGGGACTTTTTTTTTTTTTTTTGCTTTTCTTTATATCCCCAGTGCTTAACACAGTACCTGGCACATAGTAGGTACTTAATAAGTGTTTAGTGACCATGTTCCCCTAGGTAAATCCTAATTTGATCATCACTATGTGGTCATGATGGGAAATCATTTTAGTTGAGAGGAACATTAGATTTTCTTCATTTGTTGAACTACCAGCAACAGTTTAATTGGTTGCTATAATTTTGGATTATTTTGCATTGAGAGGAAATTTCTGGAACTTAAGAGCTACCTAATGTTAGAGGTAGTACAACACACATTGTCATCCATGGATCTGGACTTCCCTTGTGGGGAAGGGGATGATTTTTGCATTTCTTTGCATTTCTTGCAGCAACAATTCAAATGCCTTTTCTTTCAACCTTTCTCCAAGTTCAGCACTGGACAGTGACTTTGATGTCATTTTGAACCCAGTAGGAGTATTTAGTTAAGTAGAAATTAAAGGGGGTGGGGGACATTATTTTCTTTCTCTTTGCTCACTTTGTAAGTGAAATAAAATCATTTTGCCTGAACCCAGTCCAACCCAATTTAGCGCCTTCCCCTCCTAACTCCCACAGTCAAATTTCTGAACAGAAATGCTATTCATCATTTGACAGCCAGAAATAAGTATTTCAATTTATCACCACCCCCATTTTACTGCCAATAATAGTGGTGGACAATCAGTGGCATGAAATTGGCAGTAGACTGAACATTTAAAATGATGCTTACCTTTCCTAATTATATGACGTCTAGTGACAGTCGTTGCTTGAAGATAAAGAGAAAACATGCACATCAATGTTTGTGGGACTCAAATTACAAAAACTTGGTTCCTCTTAATAAAGGAAGCCCTCGATTCACTGCCAGATACATGATCTGTATTCATCATATTCCACTGAACTCTGTACTTCTTTCTTTCCTCACACAAAATACACAGCAACAAAATAAAATTTACAAAGGTATTTTTAAAAATTACCTCATCTGTACTAGGCAACATCCAGAAAAATGTCTCTTCCCAGCTTTGAGATGTACAGGGGAAGAGTTAAGGGGGTTCATGTCCAATGGCCTCAATCTTAGCAAAATAGAAAGCCAACTTATTTACTAAAATGAAGGGGGCCAGTTGGAGTTTTTCATGTTTTCGGGGTTTTTTTTTAACCATCCAGCTTTGGATTTTGAGTTCCGAATTCTCTCTCTCCCTCCAGCCCCTCTCCCACCATTGAAAAGACAAGCAACATGATACCCATTATACCTACAAGGTCATGCAAAACTTGTTTCCATATTAGCCAAGCCATGTTGCGAAAAGCACACACAAAAAAAGATAAGAAAAAAAGAAAGCAAAAACATATGCTTCAATCTGTACTTGGGGTTCATCAATGTCTTTCATATTTCCTGTGACCACTTTCTGATATGTTAGATAAGCTAGTCATCTTGATGTATGCGTGGGAAGGAAGGAAGGAAGGAAGGAAGGAAGGAAGGAAGGAAGGAAGGAAGGAAGGAAGGAAGGAAGGAAGGAAGGAAGGAAGGAAGGAAGGAAGGAAGGAAGGAAGGAAGGAAGGAAGGAAGGAAGGAAGGTAGGGAGGAAGG